>CM035443.1:26839090-27196590 GCA_020310875.1 Ceratopteris richardii | reverse complement strand
GATTCCTCCTCAGATACATTAGGTCATGTGGATGTTCATGATGATGAGGATGATCATAATGATGTGGATGACCCTGATCAAGGAGGGGATTCAGATGATTGACATTTAACATTAGAGGTATTATCTACATTGATACACACATACATTATATATATATATATATATATATATATATATATATATATATATATATATATATATATATATATATATATATATATATATATATATATATATATATATATATATATATATGTGATTTCTACTTTAATTGTATAATTCATTCATATTATATGTGTCTTTGTGTGTATATATGTATGTATGTGTGTGTAGTTGTGTGTGTATATGTATGTATGCACATGTCCGTATATATCTATATTTGTGTAAGTGTGTGTATATGCATGTATGTGTGTGTATCTAAGTGTTTGTGTATGTGTTTATGTATGTGTATATGGAGGTGTATGTTTATGTGTGTATGTGTATGTGTATATATGCATGTCTATGAGTATATGTGTATATGCATGTGCATATGTATGAGCATGCATGTGCATGTGCATGCATTTGTATGTGCACACATGTGCATGTGCATATGCATGTGCATGTGCATGTGCATGTGCATGTGCATGTGCATATGCATGTGCATGTGCATATGCATGTGCATGTGCATGTGCATATGCATGTGCATGTGCATGTGCATATGCATGTGTATAAGTATGTGTGTTTGTGTATGTGCATGCATGCATGTCCACACGTGCATGTAGATATGTTTGTGCATATGCATGTGTGTGTGTATGTGTATGTGTATGTAAATGCATGCATGTCCATGCCTGTACATGTAGATATGTTTGTGCATATGCATGTGTCTATGTGTATGTGTATGTCTATGTATGTGTATCTCTAAGTGTATGTGCATATGTGTGTATGTGTGTGTATGTGTATGTGTATGTGTGTGTATATGTGTGTATGTGCATGTGTATGTGTATGTGCATGTGTGAGCATGCATGTGCATGTATTTGTATATATGTGAAGTGAATGTGTAAGTGTGACTAAGTTAATTACTGAAAACAAAAGATTTTAATTGATATACAAATAGTGAAAACTATACTCACAACAATTAGCCATATATTTATATACTCAGTGAAATTCTGGAATAACTTGCAATAAAGAGAGAGAGAGAGAGAGAGAGAGAGAGAGAGAGAGAGAAAGAGAGAGACAGAGGGAAATCAAAAGGGAGAGAGAAAGAAAGAGAGAGAGAGATAGACAACAAGAGAGATAGAAATTGAAAGAGAAAGAGGGAGAAAGAAGGGGAGAGAGAGAGTAGAAGAGAGAGAGAGATTTAGAAAGAGAGGCTTGGATCTCATATGCACAACAAAAAGATGAATATTGGATTTCTATTCTATTAGATGCATCCAAAATGACAATCGAAGAGTGATCCAATGGTTTTTTGTCAAAAGCAATTCACATAAGTGATGTGCAAACATTGTATATGTGATCTTCTAAATCATTGCATATGCAATATTTGTGAGCATCACATATGTGATGGTTTTTTACCATCCCATATGCAATGCTATGTAGTGTCACATATGTGAGGCTCTAGATGTGTTGCATATGTGACTCTCACATTAGTGATACTTCAACTAATGTCTCTAGAAGCCTCAAATCTATCGAAATAAGCATTTTTTAAACAATAGTGCATGATCGATGAAATGCACAATCAATGAATGTGTGTCACATCAAAGTCACTATGCTCCCATATGCCTTGTAGTGCTACTAGGTATTCTCCTCAATTGAATGGAATTGCAAAAAGAAGAAACAAGACTATAATTGAATCAACTAGAACAAAGTTTGAAGAAAAGAAGTTGCCACACTATTTATGAGCAGAAGCAATCTCAATAGTTGTATATCTTGTGAAAAAACTTACATCCAAATCTCTTCAAGGTATGAATTCTTATGAAGCTTGGAATGGTAGAAAACCAAGTCTAGGTCATTTCAAGGTGTTTGGCAGTTTAGATTTTGTACATGTTCCTCCACAAATCATAGGTAAACTTCATGAAAGGGAAACTAAGGCACTATTCATTGGATATGATTCATCAAATGGGCTATCAACTCACCATTAGGGGAAAAAATGAACCCTGCATGGGCCTTTTAGATTAAGGAGTGATTAGCCATGGACCAATGAGAAGAGGGTGGTGGCCAAAAGCTAGTCCCTTAATCACATAGAATAGGCATAGGCTTCCCTTGTTTTTGTGTGGTCAAAGAGCTAGAAACCATCTAGAATTGGTGGTTTTTCTTTCAGGATGGTTTTGAGAAACTCGAAACTCATTTAGAGCCATTCGATTCCTACAAGATCTAAGGGCCATGATTGAATTTAAAAATTCAAGGTGCGGATCAATTTGCACCCTTGGATTAGCTTGAGATTGAATGGCTGAGATCCATGCAATCATTACAAGAGGTGCCTTTTGGAGAGAACCGTTGGATTTTGGCTTCAATCGAATGGTCCAATTTGAATTCCCTGAAATTTCAGCACCTTAGTTTGTAGCCATTAGATATAGGAAGGATGCGATGGCTTGGATTCACCCCAAACATCAAAAGGGTGCCATCAAATTGTAGCCACTAGATGTGCCTCATATCTGACGGCCAAAATGCATCCCAAAAAGAGGCTCAGCCCCATTCGCGTGCATCCATTCGATTTGGGATGATCCGATGGTCGTTGTTTTTGCAGAGATGTGCACAAGTCTTGCCCCACTCCCATGGAGTTTGACACCTTCTCTCTCTACTCTCACATGGCATTTAAATTCAGCCATTGATTAGAAGGATCCAACGGCCATGAATCCTCATGCGTGAGAGCTCAAATTTGAAAACTTTTATCCTATTATTTTATTCCACAATACCATGGTGGTTTTGTGTGCTTGCTAAAACCCATAGATTAAGCTTTTTAATCCCTGAAAATTAGGCGCGACTCAGATTTCAAAAGTTTTCTTATATTCTCATGAAAACAACTGATTTGATGAGTCTCATTCATTCTTCACATACATTCATCTTCTATTTATCTATTCTTGGTCTATATCTCTATTGTCACTTATGTCCCAACACTATACTTGTATATATAGGCATATATGAAACTCATAACCATTACAAAGGTATATGTGGACTAATTACAAGTTTAATGTACATGTATATACAAGTCTTCATATTTTGATCATGTACTCATCTTCAAGCCTCAAACTTCGATCTTTGCTTCATTGTTTGTCTTCAAGCCTTTGTCCTAATCACCAATTGTTGATTGTCTTGCACCAACAACTTGAATGTGAAAGACCTAAAAGAGAGAGACATAGAGCACATAGGCATGAAAGAGATGAACATGATTTTCCATTTCCCAAACCTAGAGAGTACTCAAGGATGCTTAGACCCTCTCAAGTGGTGAAGATAATGAAAAAATACTTTGATGGGTCAAGAGATCCTTATGATCATGTGGTCAAGTTCAAACAAGAATTAAGATCTCAACAAGTTGAGGATTTGTTCACGTAATTGGAGGCATTTGGTTTGACCCCCAAGGGTACTACCTTTGCTTGGTTTCAACCCTTATATAGTCGTAATTACTGAGATAGTGGTCAATTGCTAGAAGAATTCATTGTAGAATTTTCCAAGAGTGGCATCAGGCACAACACACCATCCTTGATCCACAGCTTCAAGCAGACACCCCATGAAACACTTTGACTAGCAGAAAGTAGATTTAAACAATATGTGGAAAGATGCCTCACGCCTGAATTACCTACACAAGCAAAAAAAATTTCCTTGTTTTTAGATGGACTTCTAAGCGGGAAACTTATATCATATGTATATCTCAAGGGGCCAACCACACTAGATCAATGCTTAAGAATGTGTATTGACATAGAAGAAAACTTGGGTGAGGAGTTAGATTTGTCCAAAATCTATAAGAATTCTGACACTTCTACTAGTCATAGTTCTAGTCCCTCCACTAAGATAGATGAAATAGCTGAGCAAGTTGCCAAGAAGCTAGGAGTTCAGAATAGTCAAACACCAAGGATCACCTCATTGAAGTGATGTTATACTTGTGGAGGGGACCACATGGCTAATGTATGCCCATTGCAAAACCACAATATGAGAGAATTGAATTCTCCATATTGCACTATTCAGAGAAAATACACAAACCATACAACTCAAGACGGTCCTGCAATAGGTAGGGTGTTAGACAAATGTATTAGTAACCTTACCAACAACAACCATATAATACGCCACAAAACTATCAACCTTAATATAAACAACAATATCAGGCACCACATAGACCACAACTGGTCCTAGGAAACCAACCACTAGCTCCTACCAATCTAATCTCAATTAAGTATGCAATGGCAAAAGAGAACCCTAACAGAGCATTGGTGTCGATGACACCATTGGTCTCAAAAAATGACCCTCATGCTCAGAGTTTTGACTACACCCATGAAGATAGTCCACAATCATATTACATAGAGTCACCCAAGAAAAGTGAGACTTATTCGTATCAATATGAGGCATTACCTATGGAACCAAAATGGGAGCCATAATACTCCAATGTCATGTATACAAATCCTAAGCCCCAGACCCCAATTCAGACAAATGAGACCACAAGCCCCTAGAGGACCATGTTTTAGATGTCAGGGCGACCATTTCATTCGTGAATTTCCACACCCACGAACCCTTGGACAAGGATAGAACATCACAATACAAGGATTTTGTCCTGAGTGTTGTTGAGATATCAAGTTCAACATGTGATAATCCAAGGTGACATGCATCAATTTTTTGTTTGTCTAACATGGATAGTGGTCACACTAGTATACGTCAGGGATGCTTCATTGAGATTTATTAGATTTATCTATCGAGAGTGATGGCACATTTGTTACTTGCCAGCTCACTCATTCATGGACATTAGATTTTTCCTTATGTACTGATCTTTATATATTACACTTGCTGTACTTTTGTTTCTAGATCATTCTTGTACATTCCTTTTTATCTAATAGAAGAAGAAGAAGAAGAAGAAGAAGAAGAAGAAGAAAAAGATCATTCTTCCTTGCCTCAATCTTTGTGTGTGCTTCTCCTTAATAGTGAGAGTGTGATCGTGAGCTCTCTTCCTTATCTCCTTCCTCGTGACATGGAATCCGAGCCAGCCTGGCTGTAGAGAGCTCGTGGAGAAGGCAATGGTGAAGACTACATGGCAAGGTGTGGAGAAAATGCGACTCACAAACGACCTCCATTTGCTATAAAAATGGTCATAAAGGTAGAAGACTTCATAATATTCTCGAGAATTATCCCTTTAGGGTCACTTGTTTTTGTCAGATCGAAGTTTTGGAGCCATCTCGACCTACATTTTGAGCTCATAAGGTGGGCCTCCTAGAAAAACCAGGTCAGTTTCAAAAATTGTAACTTGTCTCGTATTCGACAACACTCATTTATTCCAGATCAAGAATTTCAAGTGATTTTATTGATACACGAAAGCTATGTTTTTCTGAGATCAAACTGTCACATCATAGTCTGATAGTGTTCAAGTAGAATTGCTGCTTGTGGTGTTTTGCAGTGTTGAGAATTGCTGCAGAAATGGCAAACACAGATGGAATGAGTCAACTTATGAGCGATAAGCTAGACAAGAATAATTTCCATGCTTGGAGATTCAGAATGAAGAATTTCCTGATGGGAAAAGGCTATTGGAAGTACATCAAAGGAGACAATGAAAATGCTCCGTAGTTACAAGAAAGGAATCAGACTATAGATCAATTAAGAGCATATGAGGAATGGAATCAAGGAGCACGAAAGGTAATATACTGGCTATTTGTTAGCATACAAGATAGCATGATTGGACACATATAGGATGCCAAGACTCCAAAAGAGGTTTGGAATAGTTTGGTCACATTGTATGAGACCAATACAAAGGCACAAAAAAGAACGAGCTGCATACATTGGAAAAGAAGAGCATGCTGGTAAGTAACTACACCTTGAAAATCAAAAGCATATGTGAGTCACTTGAGTCTATTGGTGTGAATGTAGATGATGATGATAAGGTGGAAGTGTGTCTTCATGGTTTAGGAGCTGCATATAAGAAGTTCACAACTTCTATATAGACCAAGGAAAATATATGGAATTTTGCTAATTTGGTATCTATGCTGATTATTCAAGAAAAGAATCTTGGTAAGGATTCAAACTCCCAAGGAAAATATAGTTCTGATCAGGTAATCTACTGTAATAGGCCTCTTTTCTAGTGAAATAATTCATTTTGAACTTTCTAAATTTCATTGTGGGGATAATGCTTAGAATGAATAATTAGGTCATTTTATGCATGTAGGAAAAATTTTGGGTTGACAAGTTTCATATTCTCTCTCTAGACCTTAATTGCATCATGTTTTGCAGTGGGATTTTGAAGGTGAAGATGAAAGAATTAAGGAAAACTCTGCATGAGGGAAAGGTAGAGCAAGTAGAAGAGAATAAAAGTGCCTGTGTGAGATTTTTGTGAATCATGTTCTAAGTACCTCGTTCAAGGTCCTACGTTTAGTTCATTGTAAGAAAATGCCTTGATTTTACTCTCTCTCTAGAATTTTGAACCTTGCAGGGCTCAAAAGTGGCATTTGGAGGTGGATTTGGACCTCGGATGTCTCTAACACTATTGTGCAGATCAAAAAATTGAATAAAAGTGTCTCTCACAAGCTTAACCTAATTCCTCATTGTTTTTGAGTTACAAGGCTTTGAAAAGTGCCGTTTTTTCCAACTCTTTAAAAAAAAAAAAAAAAAACGAGGGCTTGTCTAATTCTATTCGAATCCATGATTCTCATGCTCACGTGTCACCATGTCTAATTATGTATATTTTCGGATATGTCTTCTTGGTGTTTTTTTGCTATTTTTGACAGGTATGCTAAAGAAAGGAAGTACACTACGATCGCATGGTTTTTTGCGAAAGTTTTGGAGAAACTCGACTTTTTCTAAATTTGGTGGATCGCACACTTCTTTGGGGAGCACGACTGCGATCAAACGGAAAAAGATAAGAAGGCCTGCGCATCAACACTGAGGACACATAGAAATCTGAGAATTACCTTGTGATTGGAGTGTGATTGAGAGTGAGTGAGAGTGCGAGTGTGATTGAGAGTGCGAGTGAGAATGTGATTGTGATAGCTCGGGGGTGGTCGGGAGGTAGAGGCTTCATCAAGAAGCTATTGTCCAAAGCTACTGTAACCATTGATTCACATCTATAATATCAGAATTCTTCCTTCTCTACGTCATATTCGTTCTACTCTTCCGCATCAAATTTTCTTTTACCTTGTGCAATCTCTGCGTTCTTCTCTCCACTGTTATTTCTGAGTAATCGAAAGATTGTGATTGGGGATAGATTGTGATTGAGGAAACGCTACAAGTGGTATCAGAGCAGAATCAATCCGCGGGAACGATGGAAGGTCTAACACAAAAGGTTCGTGAACAAGAGGAGCTTATTCAGAAGCTTCTTGGTGAATTGCGCAAAGAACGAGGGGGAAAGCAACCAGAAGGAGCAACAAATTTGTTTGTGGAGCTGAACGATGAAATAGATGAAGGTGCGGGAACATCTAGTGTACCTCGCGAAAAACAAAAACGCAATTCTGAAGATATGGAACCAGGTGAGTTTGCCCTTAACCAAGTCTTCAAGAAGGCAAAGTTAAATGATTTTGATGGCGAGAAGAAGAGTGGTGAAGATCTTGAGGCATGGATTGAAGAACTAGAGGATTTCTTTGACCTTCGACAATTTAGTGAAGAGTCCAAGGCAAATGTTGGGATCCTGCATCTGCGTGGGATCGCGAAGCTATGGTGGAAGTCATATATGCAGACTCGAACGCGTTCTGGTCCTGTTCTATGGAAGGAATTTAGAGAACAAGCTAAAAAACGCTATTGTTCTCCACACTACCATATGGAGAAGAAGATGGAGTTCTACAATTTCCGACAACACGAAAGTGACAAGCGTAGCTTATCTGTTGATGAGTACAAAGAGAAGTTCCTACGTCTTCATAAATTTGCATTAGAGGTTAGTGGTAATGCTCTAAAGAGTAAATTTATTGAAGGGCTTCGTGAGGAACTTCGCTATCAAGTCAAGGGATGTGGATGCATTGATTTTCTTGATGCTATTGCGATGGCTGAGAACTTTGAGAAGATGGAGAAAAGTTCAATTTGCAGAAGGCAAATAGAAGCTGATTCATTGCAACGGGACATAGGCCACAAAGACCTGTTGCAATGAAGATGAACAATTCAAAGAAAACTCCATCTTCTAACGACCAAGGTAAGAACCCTGCTCGGCCGGTGGAAAATCAAAGGAGGCGTCAACCAATTGAGTGGCAACAAGACCCTAATTTTATTGAGAGGGCAAAAAGACTTGGTTTGTGTTTTCGTTGCGGGGAGCAAGGGCATCGGACATATGAGTGCCCGAACAAGGCAGTCTTTCGACCCGCACAATCGAAAGCGATAAACATCATCGAGGAGGGTACAATTATTGAGGAAGCAGATGATGGCGGTAAGTGCGTTGACTCTACTTTACGTTGCATGGTGGTTAGTTCTTTCCCAAAGGTTTTTGTAATCACGATTCCGGGTATGATTTCTGCGCATAAAACCATATTTTTGATCGATTCAGGTAGTACCCATTGTTTTCTATCTTTCAAATTGGTACAGAATCTAGGGATAGCCCTAAATATGCAGATAACCAGACCTGTAGAGATGGCCAATGGACGATTACACTACATGAAAGGATATGTTGAAAACCTTGAATTTACTCTTTCTAATAGACACTTTTCTGGAAGCTTCCATGTAATTGAGATGAAACAGAGTGATGTAATCATAGGCATGGATTGGTTAGTTAAAAATTCTGCCACAATTAATTGTGAACAAAGAACAATCACTATGAAGCTAAATGATGAATCTATTCATATTCTAGGTGATGTCTTTAATCCTAAGCCTACTCTTATTTCTGCTATGCAGATAATTAGAGGTATACGTGATGGCTGCAAAACATTTGTAGTGTATGTGAACAATCTACATCAGGAAGGTAATGACGAAGATATTCCAGATTACGTAGGAAATCTCTTGAAAGAATATGCCGATGTATTTCCAGAAGACTTGCCTGGTACACCCCCACCTAGGCAAATTCACCACGCCATTGACCTATATCCAGGGAGTGAACCATATTCTAGAGCACCCTATAGATTTAACATTGATGAACTAAAGGAGCTTAAGATTCAATTAGATGATCTTTTGATGAAAGGCTTAATAAAACCGAGTGTCTCACCTTGGGGTGCGCCTGTTTTATTTCAGAAGAGGAAAGACGGCTCTTACAGATTATGCATTGACTATAGGGGGTTGAATAAAATATGACTTATTAAGTATCCACTCCCTCACATAGATGACTTATTAGGTCAATTAAGTGGATCGACCGTATTCACAAAGATTGACTTAAGATCTGGATATCACCAAATTAGGATCAAAACAGAGGATATTCCTAAGACGGCTTTTCGAACACGATATGGTCACTATGAGTTTACGGTTCTACCTTTTGGTTTAACAAACGCTCCTGCCACATTTATGTGCTTGATGAATAATATTTTTCACGATTACCTAGATGAATTCATCTTAGTCTTCCTTGATGATATATTTTTGTACTCTAAAGATGATTCGGAGCATGCGGTACATCTCAAGAAGACTTTGCAAACTCTTAGAGAACACAAATTGTATGGGAAAAAGAGTAAGTGTTTCTTTGCTAAGGATAAACTTGTGTATCTAGGAAGAGTAATATCAAAAGAAGGAATCCTTATAGATGAAGATAAAGTAAAAACAATAGTTGATTGGTCGATTCTTAAGACTATAAGGGATTTTAGAAGTTTTCTTGTGTTGGCACAATATGAAAGAGCACATATTAAGGATTTCTCTAAGATAGCTACTCCCCTCACCGAATTAACTAAAAAGAATGTAGGATTTGCATGGAGTGATGCCTGTCAAAAATCATTTGAAACATTGAAACAAAAAGTTGTTGAGAATTGTGTTTTGAAAATACCAGAAATGGGAAAGCCTTTTGTGGTTGCATGTGATGCAAGTGGTAGTCAGATAGGATGCATTATTTCACAGGATGGCAGAGTGTTCGCATATGAGTTCAGAAAACTAAGAAAGCATGAACTTAACTATCCTACTCATGATTTAGAAATGCTTGTTGTTGTGCATGCACTTAAGCATTGGAGACATCTATTGTTCGGGGTTAAGTTTGAATTGAAAACAGATCATCAAAGTCTAAAATACATCTTCACTCAACCATTCCTTAACAACAGGCAGAAGCGTTGGATTGAATTATTAAGCGAGTATGATTTTGACATTAAGTATCTTGCTGGTAAGTATCTCAATCAAATTCAAGAGAGATAAAACAAGATCCTTTTAATGCACCTATTTTGAATGCTTTGAATGCCAACAGGGGATCGACGTATGAGGAAAAATTTCATTTGCAGAATGGAACATTGTAATTGTAACAATCGGCTATGCTTATCTTCTAAATCTCCACTAAAAGTTAAAATACTGCATGATTGTCATGATGCACCTTTTTCTGCACATCCAGGTTATTCAAGGACATATGTTAAAACAAAGTATTCTTACTTTTGGCTGTGTATGAAGCGGGATATAAGAAAATATGTAAATGAATGTTTGAAGTGCGAACAGGGGAAATCTGAGTTTAAGAGGATGCCAGGAATGCTTCAACCTTTGGATGTTCCAAATCAGAAGTGGGAGTCTATTTCTATGGACTTTATCACTAAGCTACCTATGACTAGAAGTAAGCATGATACCATATTTGTTGTAGTCGATCGGCTTACCAAGATGGCACACTTCTTTACTATGAAAAAGACTGATACTGCTTTGAATGTTGCAAGAATCTTTCTGAAAAAAATATTTCGATTGCATGGAATGCCTAAAAGCGTAATCTCTTATAGAGATTCTACGTTTACATCAAACTTCTGGAAAGCGACATTTGAATCCATTGGAACTCAACTTCGTATGAGTACAGCTTTCCATCCACAGAGTGATGGGGAAACTGAGAGGGTTAACAGGGTAGTTGAGGATATGTTGCGTATGTATGTGAATGAAAAGCAGGATAATTGGAGTGAATATTTACCCTTGGTTGAGTTTGCATACAATAGTGCATGGCATGCATCTATAAAAATGACTCCGTTTGAAGTTATGTATGGTTATAATTGTTTGACTCCACCTTCGTTTTTGGGTTTTCCAAATAAATTAGAAGTATCCAAAGAAATGCTTGATAAGATGGATGAAGAACTTGGAAAAATTAAGAAACATATAAGAGAAGCTCAAAAAAGACAAAAGAAGTTCTATGATTTAAAGAGAAGACCACTTGAATTCCAAGTTGATGATATGGTATTTCTTAAAGTTAATCCTCACCGATCTAACTTGTTGCTAGGGAAGGATCATAGACTTTCTCCTCGATATGCAGGCCCTTTTAAAGTTTCGAAAAAGATCGGATCTCTTGCTTATTTGTTGGAATTACCTAAATATCTAAATGTGCATCCTGTATTTCATGTCAGCTTACTTAAAAGATATGTGTCTAATGTTGCTCATGTTTTGCAGGACAATTATAAGCTGAAGACGATGGCTCTTTTGAGCTTCAACCGGAAATAATATTAGGAAGGAAAGATTTCTTAGAAATAGATCTATAGTAGAAATTTTGGTGAAATGGCATTCATACCCAGTAGAAGATTCGAGTTGGGTGAATTTAGATGACTTTTTAACACATTATCCTTCTTTCCAACTGTGAGGACAGAGTTCTTAAAGAAGGGAAGAATTGTAATAGGCCTCTTTTCTAGTGAAATAATTCATTTTCAACTTTCTGAATTTCATTGTGGGGATAATGCTTAAAACGAATAATTAGGTCATTTTATGCATGTAGGAAAAATTTTGGGTTGACAAGTTTCATATTCTCTCTCTAGACCTTAATTGCATCATGTTTTCGAGTGGGATTTTGAAGGTGAAGATGAAAGAATTAAGGAAAACTCTGTATGAGGGAAAGGTAGAGCAAGTAGAAGAGAATAAAAGTGCCTGTGTGAGATCTTTGTGAATCATGTTCTAAGTACCTCGTTCAGGGTCCTACGTTTAGTTCATTGTAAGAAAATGCCTTGATTTTACTCTCTCTCTAGAATTTTGAACCTTGCAGGACTCAAAAGTGGCATTTGGAGGTGGATTTGGACCTCGGACGTCTCTAACACTATTGTGCAGATCGAAAAATTGAATAAAAGTGTCTCTCACAAGCTTAACCTAATTCCTCATTGTTTTTGAGTTACAGGGCTTTGAAAAGTTCCATTTTTTCCAATACTTAAAAAATAAAATTAAAAAAAAAAACGAGGGCTTGTCTAATTCTATTCGAATCCGTGATTCTCATGCTCACGTGTCACCATGTCTAATTATGTATGTTTTTGGATATGTCTTCTTGGTGTTTTTCTGCTATTTTTGAGAGGTATGCTAAAGAAAGGAAGTACACTACGATCGCATGGTTTTTAGCAAAAGTTTTGGAGAAACTCGACTTTTTCTAAATTTGGTGGATCGCACACTTCTTTGGGGAGCACGGCTGCAATCAAACGGAAAAAGATAAGAAGGCCTACACATCAACACTCAAGACACATAGAAATCTGAGAATTACCTTGTGATTGAGAGTGTGATTGAGAGTGAGAGTGAGAGTGAGAGTGTGATTGAGAGTGTGAGTGAGAATGCGATTGTGATAGCTCGGGGGTGGTCGGGAGGTAGAGGCTTCGTCAAGAAGCTATTGTCCAAAGCTACTGTAACCATTGATTCACATCTATAATATCAGAATTCTTCCTTCTCTGCGTCATATTCGTTCATACTCTTCCGCATCAGATTTTCTTTTACCTTATGCAATCTCTGTGTTCTTCTCTCCACTGTTATTTCTGAGTAATCGAAAGATTGTGATTGGGGATAGATTGTGATTGAGAAAACACTACATCTACTCTGATAGAGGAAGAGGTAGAGGTTTTGGCAGTGGAAGATGAAATATTAACCAAGAACAAAGTCAACAACAAAATCATGTAGGTTGAAGAGGGCAGTTTCAAGGCAGGGGGCCAAAGAGGCTGCACAAATTTCCAAAGAAATGATTCAGGTAATGATAGTAAAGAATGCTACAATTGTGGTAAACCTTGATACTTTGAACATGATTGCAGGTTGAAGAATTAAAATAACAAAAGGCACCTAAACAACTATGCATCCACAACTACACATGATTCTGAGAAGCTATTCATGGTTCAACATCACATGATGAATATGATGTCTGCTAGTATTTTAAAATCAAATGATAATGTCTAGTATATTGATTCAGATGCTTCAAATCACATGACCATTCATGCAAAATGGTTTAGTAGTTTGCAAAAATTTCCAGTTCTGTTGAAATATGTGATGATACATTGCGTGCTATCGAGCATATAGGAAACTTAGCATTGCCTATGGAGGACGAGAAGGTAAAACATCTTGATGATGTGTTGCATGTTCCAAACATAACAAAGAATCTAGTTTCTATTGGAAAAATGGTTGACAAAGGATTACAAGTTAGGTTTAATGCTGATGGGTTATATGTAGAAGAATACAAACATGGTGGACGATTGATTGCAAAAGGAAACAAAGTGGGTAGGATGTTCACATTAAATGTGAAAGCTCCTGAAATGAATGCAGCCATGTTTGCAAAATGTCCAGGAGTTATTGCTCATATAGAGATCTGGCACAAACAAATTCGACATGCAAATCTAAAAAGGCTAAAATTGATGCAGTCAAAGGAGATTGTTCATGGACTGTCAAATTTCAAGGTTTCTTAGATGCAAAAGGTATGTGCAGCATGTCAATTCGGTAAGAAGTCAAGATCATCATTTCCACATGACAAGCATGTTAGTGAGAATGTGCTAGAAATAGTATATACAGATGCTTGGGGTCCTACAAAGACCACATCTATGGGCGGTTGCAAGTTTTATGTTACTTTCATTGATGACCATACACAGAAAGTGTGGGTATATTTCATGAAATAGAAGAGTGAGGTATTCACTCACTTCTAGAATTTTAAAGTTATGCTGGAAAAGCAAACAGGGAAGTATATTCAGACATTAAGACTTGATGGAGGAGGTGAATACATGTCAAATGAGGACAACAATTTTCTTAAAATTCATGGAACTCGACGTCAGGTTTCATGCATGTATACACCACACCATAACAATGTTGTTGAATGCAAAAATAGACATATTGTAGAAATAGCAAGAGCCTTGATGACTGAAAAGAATATGCCTCATTGTTATTGGCCAGAGCTCTGCATATGGACGTATACATCATGAACAGAACTCCAACTACTGTTGTACATCAAGTTACACCTGAAGAGAAGTTCAAAGGTAAAAAGCCAAACTTATCACATATGAAAGATTTTGGTTGTATTGCATACGTACATGTTCCAAATGAGTTGAGGAAGAAGCTTGATCCAAAAGTGGAAAAATGTGTCTTCATTGGATAATTCCTTGAGCAAAAGGGATATAAATGTTATAACGCACTCACATGACAGGTGAAGGTGAGCAAAGATGTGGTATTTGATGAAATCTCAAGCTTCTATGCAGATGCCAAAGAAGGACAGAGTCTTGAACCAAATGACAAAGAAAATGTTGAAAAGCCAAGTGCAGAGTCTCAGGTTTTGAGTGGACCGGGTGCATCACCAAGCAATAGTTCCAACTCAAATCCATCGAGTGGAAGATTACGTGGAAATTTCAGTCTATCAAAATTCATCTAATACATCCAAGAAAGGTAAAGAAAAGCTTTCTTCTAGTCATAAAACATGTGTAGGTTTTCAAGAGATTGATGGAGATTCAAGCGGTTCAAAAAAGAGTCTTGATGAGGAACTTGGATTGCTCTTTGTGAAGACTCCATGAGTAATAAGGTCACATGTAGATGATACAAGGCGAAGTGACCCAGGACCAAGAAGACCTAGGAGGATGCCGAATTTAGTGCAACGATTGATGTATGACAGTTATATGGCTCGTCATTGTGCCTACATGACCAAGGTAATACAAGATGCTAAACCTTCTTGTTTTGAAGATGCGATTGGAAATGCAGATTGCGAAAAAGCTATGGATGAGGAGATGGCTGATTTTTATGGGAATGATACATAGAGGCTGGTTCCATTGCCGCAAGGAAAATAATTCATAGGCTACAAATGGGATTACAAGGTAAAGCATAATGCTGATGGTAGCATAAGCAGGTATAAAGCACGATTGGTAGCTAAAGTAAATGCATAGACATATGGCATTGATTATGAGGAAACATTCAGCCCTATAGCTAAAATGTCTACTGTTAGAAAACTTTTTGTAGTAGCTATAGCAAAAGGATGGATTTTGCATCAGATGGATGTGAAGAATGCTTTCCTACATGGTGAGTTACAGGAAGAAGTATATATGAACTAGCCATAAGGATATGAAGATTCAAAGCATCCATAATATGTTTGCAAGTTGCAAAAGGCTTTGTATGGGCTATAGCAAGCCCCTCATGCATTGCATTCAAGGATTGTTGATTACTTAACCAACATTGGGTTTTCTATGTGTGATGTAGATCACTCGCTATATGCAAGGGGTTGATGATGGCATCACTATTGAGGCTATTTATGTTGATGACCTGATTTTAGTGGTGATAATGAAGAAAGCATCAAAGAGGCAAAGCAACTTCTTATGCAAGAATTCGACATGAAAGATCTTGGTGTGCTGCGCTATTTCTTGGGCATTGAGTTTATTCATACAGAAACAGGTATATGGATGTCACAAAGGCAATTTGCCTTGAATATGCTGCAAAAGTATGGTATGGCTGATTGTAAGCCAATGTCTATGGCATTAGATCAGAATTTGAAGTAAGATACTATGTGAGCTGATACATTGGAAAATGCTACTATGTAAAGGAAAATTCTAGGAAGCTTAATATATCTCATAATTCCGATGCTTCATCCTAGCTACACTATTGGACTTGAAAGTTAGTTTATGCAGAATCCCAAGAATCCACATTTGGATGCTTTGAGATGCACTCTACATTCCATGAGTGCTACTTTGGATTATGCATTATTTTATGAAGCTGGTGCAGATTTGTAGGTTCATGGATACACTGATGTACATTGGGCTGGTAGTACTGTAGATAAAAGATATACTAGTGGCTTTCTATTCTCACTTGGAGGTCTTAAAATAGGCTAAACCAGTTGAACAATCAGAATAAAGTGAACCTAGAGATCCTAATAAGAGGAAAACAAGAACATGGAAGGATACATGAGAGAAGTTCAAACATAAGTGGGCTAAGAAGTTATCTAATGAGGATACGCTAATGAGACTAAACATGGCTAAGAAGTGAACAGAAGAAGAGTTAAGGATTAGAGAAGAAGCACAAGGAGAGGCTAGAGAGCACATTAGGCAAAATACATTAAGGTGATAGGGCCTAGATGTTAATCCCAATACCCAAGATATCACATATGGCCATGTGTCAAAAATTGGGTGTAATTGGTTCTCGGATAATTAACCGACATCTCTTTCTAACCATAGAGGTAGGAGAAGGAAAGAATGTAAGGACTACACAACTTTGATTGACTCAAGTGCAACAAGTAGTGCAGTTAGACTCTCATACTCCGAAGATCTACAATTGAACATCAATTCCATAAAAGCCTATCTCATAGGATTGGGAGGTGTGGAAATCCCTTGTTAGGGTGAGGTGGAGCTTCCCATCTACCTTCAAGCTATGCCAAGGATAGTTAAAATGCGAGTGTATCAAGATGAGGACCTTATGGAGCCACTTGTCTTGGGTGAAGATTGGATCTGTGATCATGCTGTCAACTTAAACCTAACAAGTCAACTTCTTCAAGTTTGGGTACATGAACAATGCATTACATTAGAATTAGAGAATTGCATGATCACAAATCCAAGAATCACACATTCTCTTAGTTCTTCTATGAACAATCTTAGAGAAGAAGATGTCGTATGTGTAAAAAGCTCATGATGCACAAGGACTCAATCATGAAAGAACAGGCTCAAAGGCGAGTGGATCTCTCTCCTTTTTCAAAGACTAATGCAACCATAGTAGTTCAACCATGAAGGTAAGAGAAATAGTACAAGACAACTGCTATATCAAAAAGACAAACAACATTCAAGAAGAAAGTAGTTTTGAGCATGAAGCAGATTTGGGTACAAGAAGGAGAGTAACCACCAACATTGCCACAACAATTCCCATCCAAGTAAGCCAACCATGCCAAAAGAAAAATGAAGCAACTAAAACAAGCTCCACCATAGGCTATCCGACAAATTTATGTGCCTAAGAGATTAATTGTAGCTCAACAAGAACAATTACACATGTGGGTACCCAAGGAACCCTTACATGCACAAAACCCTATGCTCTGACTCACGAGAAAAGTCTCAACAAAGAATCAAACGCAAGGCAAAGGCTAGAACCAAACACAAAGACCAAAAGAAGAACAATTCACCTCTTCACCAATAGTAAGAACACAATCATCAAGGGTACGGGTTTGGAAGCCAAAAGCACTAGTAGCCCCCACAGAACCAAAGAGCCAAGTCATACAAAATTCAAGAAATTGTCCAAAGATGAAGAGGCCAAAGGTGATCTCTACATGGAAAAACACTATTCTAAAATGGATCCCTATAAGGACTAATGATCCCTTTTCATCCAACCATCCATTAATTGCATCATTTCAAGATCCATTAATTGCATTATCCATTGGATACTTCCTAATAGAAATTGCATCAACATGTGCAAGTAACATCAAAAACCTTGACATGTGAACCATGTGCTCTTTGCATAACCCCATCTTTTGCACCATTTGGGTCATGCATTTGAGAGTACGCATTAATATAGGGCCACATTACATGGCCATGCATAGACATAGTTGAGAATCCCAGGCACATGAGACACATTTGACATATGTAGAATATTTTATTGCCACTAACATCTTTCTTCTTGTTTTTTGACATTGTTAAAGAAAAGGGGAGAAAAGAGAGAAAAAGAAGATACATGATCATGCGCTTGAAGAATCCCATCAGTGAACCATCAACAAGGACATTGATCAACAATGAAAGAGAAGCCAATGGTCACTCACCATGATGGGAGTACAACAAGAAGAGATGAACATCTACTGACCTTTCACCATGGTAAGAATCCCCTACTTCGGCAACACTCTAACAATGATAGACTAGGAAACATATTTTTAGAATACCCTTGAGAAATTAGTTGAAGACCCAATTTTTTGCACCTTACTTCTTCAATGATTTCCCAAGTATGCATGCATAGGGCCACCTTACATGGCCGTGCACAAGGCACAAATGTTCTTCAATCCATGAACTAGCACACTTACCCATCCTTCATTATGGGTTACGAGTACTTGGCATGATAAATATGAAAGCCATGTTTGAAAGATCAAGAAGCATCAAGGTTACAACATCCATAGCTATGCAACAATTCGCAAACAATAGTTGCTCAAAATCAACATTGACAACCTCTTTGAGCAACTAGCAAGTTTTGAACGTTCATAAATACACCATCATGGTGGAATCAATGAAGAAGTACATAAAAAGGGACTAAAATGTGCAATGAATAGCAGTGATAAAATGAAGAAAAGGGTAACCGACTCTACTACAAGGAAGACAAATCGCTCTTCTTCATACCTAATGGACAAGGGTCAATCAAGGATGATAGACTCAAGAGGGAGGGGGAGTGTTGATACTCAACGTCAAGCACAAGGCATAAGAATGCATGAAACGAGTGGACACACAAGAAGAGGGAGCATGTAGGGAGCTCCAAGAAGTATATGTCAAATTTTTAGAAGAATTCCCTATACAAATAGTGATTTTTATCACTAATAACCATTATATATATCATTTCACATTTTTGAAAATCCATTTTGTTAAAGCCAAGGAGTCCTCAAGCTTGAAAGTATTAGAAGTATTTACCTACCAATTTTCATACTTCTTAGACTCTGTTTGAGCCCTCAAATAAGCCTTGAAACCAAAATTTTAACTAGGCCATATTCTAGGTCTGGATAGGGCCAAAACTAGTAAAAAAACTACAAAAAGAGAGTTCTTTGTTAGAGAGTTCTTTTTTAGAAATAGAAGCTTTTTTAGAGAGTTCTTCTATAATGGAAATCTTTTTATTGTTTCTCTCTTTCTTCTTACCTTATGTGCATGTATGTGTGTATGTGTGTGCATGTCTGTGTGCTTCTCACTCATGCATGTGTGCCTTCACTTGCTCGTGATCTTTATATGAGTCCTCACATCTCTGCAAATTGACATTTATGAGGTGGATCTCCTCACGTTGGTACTCACCATTGTGCGAGTGACACCAATATTCCAAGTAGTAAATAATAATCTTTATTCACATTTGGGAGGGCGAAGATTGCAAAAGTGATAAAAAACATTGGTCTTTGTATTCTTATGGGAGTATCCCTAATTAGGTCAAAGAATTGGACTCTAGATTCATCAACCATGCAAAGAAAAAAAATTCATAGGCTCCATTTGGGCCTAGCTGTTGGAGTTTGAGATCTATAAAAGCATGAAAATAGCACAAGGAAGAAGAAGAAGCTTGCAGCACAACACACAATTCTAAATGTATTACCAAGAGAATGTACAAAGATAAATAACCCATTAGGGTTATAGGAATATATACAAGCTAGGGGAAAAAACCCATAAAGAGGAAAAAATGTGGCCTCGTAGTCCTAGTGTGTTCACATACATCACTACCACAATATATCAACAAATCCCCGTGGGAGTGATGGGGTTAACAAGGAGCTAGCACTCATGTATAAGGAAGTGCCAAGCTATGTGGTATCAATACACAAAAGGAAGTAAGCCTAAGGCTTTGCGAAAAGCTACAAATGTCTCCCTCAATAGAGCCTTTGTGAAAAGATCTACAATGTTCTCTTGTATGTGCACATATGCCAAACTGATGTCTCTAGCAAACAACCTCTCCCTAAGATAATGATAGTGCACCTCAATGTGCTGAGTGCGATCATGGAACATAGGGTTTGCTTGCAACTACCAATGCACTTTGGCTATAAGTAAAGATGGTGTTGGCAAAAGACTAACCAACACCAAAATCAGCCATAAGGCATCTTAGCCACACACACTCAAGAATTGCTTTGGAACCTGCCCTATACTCAGGCTCACAACTAGAAGTGGCTAGAGTAGGCTTCTTTTTTATCAACGAAGATATGCATGAGCGACCAAGCATAAACCAAAAACTATTGGTAGACACATGAGTGTCTTAGCAACTAGCTTAGTTAGAGTCAGAAAAACATGTAAATTTGGCGGTACTGATCACCCCTTGGGATAAAACAATCCAAGTAGTTGAGTACCACTCAAATAGAGAAAGATGTGCTTAAGCACCTACCAATGCTTGACACATGGGCAATGCGTAAACCTGCTCATATATGAGATAGAAAATTGAATCTATGATGGAGTAATGCATAGGTCAATCAAGCATCCAATAGCCTATTGATAGAGAATGACATCAAATGCATCTCCAACATCATGAAGACTCAATTGTAGACACGTTTCCATAGGAGTCTCAATAGGTTTGCAATCTTCAATATATTTTGTTTGATACAAAGTTATTCCACCATTAATTTTCATAAATTGAATGCCCAAATAATGGTGCACATGTCCTAAATCTAACATCTCAAATGAGAAATGCAAATTATCCTCAAAATCAACAATATGCTTCTCATTAGGACCAATGAGTAGCATCTCATCAACGTAGACAATAATGATTAGAAACACATCATTGATTCTTTGAAACAAGGTGTTTAGATGCTCCTTATACTCAAACTGGTAGATCCACAAAAAGCATTTTAGCTAGAGACGGATGCTAGTGGCATAGCCATAGGGGTAGTCTTAATCCAAGATGAAAGGCCAATAGCTTTTAAAAAGCAAGATGTTGACTAGTGCACAATGCAATTGGCTAGTGCACGAACAAGAGTTCTATGCAATGGTGCATGCTCTTAAAGTCTGGGGACACTATCTTGATAGTGTAGACTTTAAGATATACACAGATCACCATACACTCAAGTACTTTTCTAGTTAACCAGATCTTCAAGGCAGTCACACTCATTCGGTTGAGCTCATGTAGGAGTTTCACATTGAAATCCTATATAGAAGATGCAAGCGAATATAGTAGCTCATGCATTATCATGAATAGTGTATCAACTGAGCTTTATATTTCTAGAAAGCTCATTGCATCCACATTTTTTATAGATCATTAGAGCCATCAATGATGACTTTATCATAGGAGACAAGGTACTTTAGCAAAGCAAACAAGTCAAGTTTGTATTCCAGTTTCTCAAAGGAGAATGGAATAGTCAAACAAAAAGGAAAGGTTTGCATACCAGATTCTCGACATTCGAGAAGAAAAATCATGCAAGATAACCATGATGTTCCTTGTGTAGGACTTCCTAGTGTTAACAAGACAATTCAACTTGTTAGAACAACATTTTGGTGGTGTGGATTAGCCAGAGAAGTCCACAAATATGCTCAACAATGCTTTATGTGTAAAGTCAACAAAGTAGAAAGGATAAAGACATGAAGCCATTTACACCCTTTATCGATTCTAGATCATAACTGGGACAATGTATCCATGAACTTCATAACTTTGGGTCCCTAGTGGGTTACTAGGGACCCAAAGATCATAACTGGGACAATGCATTCTTTGGGTCCCTAGTGGGTTACTAGGGACCCAAAGAATGCACGATACTATCCTACTTATGGTAGATCGATTGAGCAAGATGGCTCATTTCATACCAATGCAAGAGATGATAGAAGCTCCACAGGTAGTCGGGTTGTTTATCAAGCATGTCCTTAGATTGCATGGATTATTGACATCCATAGTTTTAGATAGGGATTTTAGATTTATAGGACACTTCTAGAAGTTTGTATTTGACCAATTGAAAGTGTCATCGAAAATGAGTAGTGGTGATAATCCACAAACATATGGTTAGATCCAGAGACATTGAGAGCATATGTGTCTAAGAGGCAAATAGATTGGGATAGTTACTAGCTACTAGTAGAGTTTTTTTATAATAGTAGAACTCATAAAGTGACAAGAATGTCCCCTTTTGAGATGAACTATGGCATGAGTCCCACTACTCCCAACACCATAGGAATTGCAAAGAAATGTCCTAGTGCTTCGGAGTTCTTAGTGAACCTCCAAGAAAATTTAGAAATAGCTAAAGCCAAGATTCAGCAAGCAACTGATAGGGCAAAAGAATATGCTAGTAGGAAGAGATCTCCTGGAGTCTTTGAGGAAGGACATATAGGTTTTCTTCAAGTGTAGCTAGGTCTTCTTCACTACCGAGAGGGAAGGGCACTAAGCTTTTACGAATGTTTTATGGACCTTGGAAGATAGTTAAGAAGCTTAGTGATGTTGCATACTGATTAGAGCTTCCTCCATATTGCAAAGTCCATTAATTCTTTCATGTTAGTAAACTTAGAAAGTAAATTTCAGAGGAGGATAATCTAATAGATAGTATTGTTTCTTTGTAGGAAAAATGATAGCACAAAACATTCTTTAGATAGGATACCGGATCACAGATAGAAGTGCTTGAAAAACAGTGTCATCGAGGAATATCTAGTAGCCTAGAGAGGACTACAACTTAAAAAATCCACTTGGGAATTAGAAGCTTTGGTTTGGAAGTACTTTCCCTCATTGATCATTGACGACAATGATCTTTAGAAGGGGGAAAGAGTGTCAGACATTGGTGTAAAAAGACCACTCCATATGTGTGTGGGACAAGGGCCAACCATAGCCAAGGTCCCAAGCTCGGGGGATATCCTAAGGTATTCAATGGTAATGGGGATAAGTGTTGCATGATGGCCACATGACGACACTAGACCATTCTATATCATTAATATTTTGGATGCAAGAGGATATATTGGATGGGAGGAGAGTAGCACAAACATCATTAACAAGTCTTCAATTTTCTAGCTTGAGAGAGTTTTTTTATAGTTCTCAAAAAAGTGCATTGCACTTTTTCCTTCTTCATTTTCTCTACAGTCCTAGATTTATCTTCTACCATTCTTGGTCTCTTATATCTCAAGATAATATCATGAAGATAAGGAGGCTTGTGTTCCTACTCATGTATGTAATTAGGAAGTGTAGCATGACTAATAGCATATTCTATGTCTATGATAGGACTTGATTCTGCTTCCAATTCTACTTTAGAGTCTAATAGTGGCTATGTTTAGAGGTTTCAAACTTCATAAATAAAGTTTGACCTTTCTCTTTCTTCTTTCATTTAGACTCTTGGACCTTAGCCAACGGTCTTGATGCCATGAGGCTTCCACTTTAGGAACAAAGAGTTGATCTCACTATTTTTGGTTTCTTCTAAAGGTCTATTGTTTGTCAATATACGTTCTACATCTAGTAGTGTATCAGGTGTTGAAGTTTGCAAGCATTTGTAGAATTTTTCTTCTAAAGCTCTAGTCTTGAGAATGGGAATTAGTGTTCTTTCTAACATAGCTTCACCAAGTTCAAATCTTCTTTCACATATTTCTAATCTATCCTTCTCCAAGTATATTCTTGGATAGCATTTGTAATGTTGCTCAAGGCTAGGTCTTGTAGCTATTCTTGACTCATCAGATTTCAATAACATATCCAAGTCTTTAGGCTTAGGATCAACTAGAATTGAACTTATCTTGTTCTACATTGGATTCTCCTTCATCACCTTTTTCCTTTCACATTCTCATCAATGGGTAAAAGCATGTTAATGTGAACACTTTTTAGGAGTATTTATCATTTTTAAGCCCCTCGCTTTTTAGCTATTTCAAAAGAGTTTTAATTAGAGAAAAAATAAATTCATAAAATTTGAATTTGCTAGATGTACAATCACTACTCATGTGGTGGCCCACTAGGTATCATGGTTGGAACATCGATAGTAAATGTCATTATTCCTTATGTACTCCACAAGGTGGCGAGTCTATGGAGTCTGCACCAATGGAGCACAGAAAGTCCGCATGAATTCGTGAGTAGTGAGAGAAAGCTACCATCAACAAAGCTATTCCATCAGATGACGAAGGTGAAAAGCAATCTCTCGAAACGAGTATGAGCAGGTATGGGGTCTAGCATCCATGCATGCAACATTTAGGTGCTCGCATGGCTAGGAGTAATTTCTTTGGTTCTAATGTAAGAGCCACTATTTTCGATAGAGCTGAGGCAATGTCCGTTAAGAGTCCATCATTAAAGCGCAAGAAATGGACCAAGTAAGCTCCAAATCTGATATCAATCAGTGTGTCTAGTTCTTTGTAATTTAATAGGCTAGTTTTACAACTAGTTAAATGGCAAGTAGCACCTGGTTCTCCAAGAAGTAGACAACAGTTGCATTGTCATCAGCAGAAGCTGAATTTGTGGCCTTTGCTCTCACGGCAAAAGAAGGCTTCTAGATCCAAATTTTCATGCAAGAGCTCTTACCGATGATAGAGAAAACAAAACATGTTGATTTAAAGTTTCATTTTATACATGATCTTGTAGAGCATAAAAAACTTTATCTCTTGTATGTATCAGCTCATCTAATGTGGGCTGATATGCTTATGAAGCCTATGGGAGTAGATAAGTTCATCCTCTACAGGAAACATCTTGGAATCATTGAAATCAAGTAACATCTGTGTTACATTCTAGTACTCCAGTTACAGGGAGTGTTGAAGTGGCTTAACTATGATTACGTGGATGTTCCATGTATGAACCATGTGGCCAAACGCCATGTCCCAATAAAAATGGCTTAACAACAACGGCTTACTCATGTGTCACATGATGTAATGTTTCGCATGTATGTAACTGCTATATTGAATCATTAATGCGTTATCTACGGGCGTGTGTAGGACCCTTCTTTTCTGCAGCCAGAAACCACAAAGATATAGGGACTCTACACTTAATCTTTGGTGCTACGACTGGAGTAATGGGCATGCATTTATGAAACAATTTGCCTTGTTGATGCATGTGGATATATCCATCATTTCCAAAAGTCTTAGACCATAGCATATTCTACCAAAAATAGGAGGATTTCCACACCATTTATGTCATGTCTATTGCTAGTATAAATCAAGGTACTATACCAAAAAAAATCCATTAGTGAGGCAGATTGGTTATCTGTCTTCAAGGTAAGTCGATTCAAGGGGAAGATGAAAGTTAAATATGTCAGGCAAGAGTTATATGACGCACTGATGATGTTACATCAGAAAGTCTACCAGGAGGTACCAAGACACTACAAATTTTCTGTAGAATTCGGTAGAGCCTTTGCATTTGAAAATTGTACCACTACTCAAACATCAAAAAATCCAACTATGTACCAAGTGGCATGGGTTGTAGCTATAGAAGCTTCTATTGAAAGATGTTGGAAGATGGGTACATTGGAGTCGAAGATGCAAAGGTTTTACAGTTGTTTGAATGATGATGCTTCACCACTTTTAGAGCCTTTGGATGCTAACTTGCATGAAGAGAAAGAAGGTGTTGAGTTAAATGCTCGACAAGGTATGGCAGTTGCTGCCATAAGGCAAGTGGAGGGTACTAAGGTTATACATACTTTAGAATTGTTAATTGATAATGAACAAAATAAGTTGGATAGGTTCAAGCTTGATTTGGTGATATCAAGCCAAGCTACCAAAGGCTGCTGAGTCTAAGGTGACTACAACAGTCATTGAGATGAGAAAAAAGTTACAAGTATCCATAGATGAATTGAAATCTGATGTGGGAATGTCTCCTGAGAGGAGGATTCAGTTGGAGATTCAAATTCAGATATATTCTGTTAATCTGGAGCTGTTAGGGGTTGAGCCAGATGAGAATGACAAGGTGCCTGAACTCAAGGTAATATTTAGCTTTATTGACATTGGTTGGAACATTTTTCTAAGGTTCAATACTGATGATTTTATTGTTACATACACAGGCTGAATATAAGTTGCATGAGAATCGGCTGAAGAGTGCAAATCAACATCTATCATTTATAAAGAACATGTTAAGCATGATGGATTCACATGAATTATCACCATTATTGCCATTACCTCCCCCAGAGTTACCATCAGCCTTCTTACTCCGTGTTTCATCCATGTGCATAGCATGTGGTTTGAATATTTAGGAGAGAGTGAGTTTTATAGTGCACCTTATGCCATGCAACCATGCATATCACTATATTTGTTTTGCAGCACATTGTCGTGTGTCAATCAACTATTTAGGACCTCAATCTGGTGCTGAAATACCAAAACATGTGTGGCAAACAATCTCTGGATACTTTGATGGTGGATTCAACTTCACAGAGGTAAGCTTGTCTTGTTGATTAATATTAATAATATTACTTTTTATCCATGGTTGTGGCTTCTTAGTTAGTTGTTTGCGAGTAGATATTACTAATTAGGTTGCCACTTGTTACCTATTACTAAGTAGCTGGTTCTTAGTTACTTGTTACTAAGTATCTATTACTAATTAGATATTACTAGTTACTGAGTTGCTAATTCTCGGTAACTTGTTAGTATCTATTACTAATTAGCTTGTTACTAGTTGGCTATTACTAGGTTACTAAGTTATTACTAATTATCTTGTTAACAATTAGCTATTACTAAGTAGTTGGTTCCTAGTTATTCGTAAGTAATTAGCTATTACTATTTAGCTTGTTACCAGTTAGTTATTACTAATTAGGTAGTCCTTGGTTAGTTGTTTGTAATTAGCTATTACTAACTAGCTTGTTACCAGTTAGCTATTACAAAGTAGATGGTGCTTAGTTAGTTGTTAGTAATCAGTTATTACTACTAAGCTAGTTAATAATTAGCTATTACTAAGTATATGGTTATGGTTAGTTGTTTGTAACTAATTAGCATGTTATTAGTTAGCTATGACTAAGTTTCTAACTCTAGGTTACTTGTTAGTAATTAGCTATTTATATATAAATTGTTATTAATTAGATATTACTAAGTAGCTGGTCGTTAGTTAGCTATTAGAAACAGATATTAATATATTAGTTTGTTACCAATTAGCTATTAATAATTAGCTATTACTAAGTAGATATTACTAAGTAACTATTACTAAGTAGCTATTACTAAGTAGTTATTACTAAGTAGCTATTACTAAGTAGCTATAACTAAGTGGCTAATTCATCAAAGTTATTATTAATTAGCTATTACTAAGCAGCTATTACTCAATAGCAGGTTCTTAGTTAGCTTATTAGTAAGTTATTATTAATTAGCTTGTTACTAATCACCTATCACTAGTTAGCTATTATGAATTAGCTCTTACTAATTAATATTTAGTTTGTTTGTAATCAGTTATTACTAAGTAGCTATTACTAATTAGCTAGTATGAATTAACTATTACTAATTAGCAATTATTGATTAACTATTATTGATTAGCTTGTTACTAATTAGCTATTACTGATTAGCTATTATTGATTAGCTGCTATTGATTAGCTATTACGAATTAGCTATTATGAATTAGCTATTACGAATTAGCTATTACGAATAAGCTATTACGTATTAGCTATTACTAACTAGCTACTACTAATTAGCTATTACTAATTAGGTATTATTAATTTGCTATTACGAACTAGCCATTACTAATTAGCTTGTTACTAAGTAGCTAATACGAAGTAACTAGTTCTTGGTTAGTTGTTCGTAATTAGCTATTACTAATTAGCCATTACTAAGTATCTCATTGTTTGATAGTTGTTAGTAGTTAGCTATTACTAAAAAGCTTATTACTAGTTCATGGTTATTAATTAGCTATTACTGAGTAGCTATTATTGATTAGCTATTATTGATTAGCTATTATTGAATAGCTATTGTGAATTAGGTACTATGAATTAGCTATTATGAATTAGCTATTACTAATTAGCTATTACTTATTAGCTATTATTGATTAGCTATTACAAATTAGCTATAATGAATTAGCTATTAAGAATGAGCTATGATGAACTAGCTATTAATAAGTAGCTATTACTAATTCGCTATTATTGATTAGCTATTATTGATCAGCTATTAATAAGTAGCTATTACTAATTAGCTATTATTCATTAGCTATTAATGATTAGCTACTACGAATTAGCTATTACAAATTAGCTATTACTAATTAGCTATGGTGAATTAGCTATTAGGAATTAGCTATTACTAATTAGCTGTTGCTAATTAGCTATCACTAATTAGCTATTACTAACTAGCTATTATTAATTTTCTATTACGAATCAACCATTACTAATTAGCTTGTTACTAAGTAGCTATTCTGAAGTAACTAGTTCTTGGTTAGTTGTTCGTAATTAACTATTACTAATTAACTCGTTACTAATTAGCTATTACTAAGTAGATGATTGTTTGATAGTTGTTAGTAGTTAACTATTACTAATTAGCTTGTTACTAATTCGCAATTATTTTTTTGCAATAATTCATCCATCAACTATCTCTTTCTTACTCTTTAACCCTCTAGTGGAACACTAATCTAGCTCGTTTCATTGTGCTAAGCAGTTGCTCGTACCTCAATAGGAATTATTACCAACAATGCTGATGCTGCATACGATAGGGAGCTTGGGACAAGTGAGAATGTTGGACGTACACCATTTGCTGAGAGTAAGACTTATGCCCAATCTTCATCATTGAAAGAGAAAGAAAATATTCCATCCTTCCTCCAAACACCATCTGCAATGGATGCTTGTGTGGATCCTTGTCCGATTGACAACATGCATGATGTGGAGTCCACATGCATTGACTTTCATAGTGGTCTAGAACAGAATGTTCTTGATCCAGTTAGTAGCTCAGATATTCATCTAGCTAGTCACAACTCTGTAGTTGATAATGATCCTGTTGTTTGTTCAAACAAAGGTCATCTATAGAATACAACTTTTGATCCTAATCAGATTCCAAATAGAGATGTTCTTCAAACGAATGCTACAAATGAAACCTCCTCGAAGCAAAACTATTGTAACCGAGCCTCATATTTTGACATGTATGGATCCCCAACAAAGGCTGTAGGTGTTCATGTAGGAGAGGATGCCACTCTAGCGTAGTTTATGGAAAATG
The DNA here is from genome assembly GCA_020310875.1 of Ceratopteris richardii. NCBI lineage: Eukaryota > Viridiplantae > Streptophyta > Polypodiopsida > Polypodiales > Pteridaceae > Ceratopteris > Ceratopteris richardii. Next base: position 27,167,500 of record CM035443.1, on the reverse strand, counting down.
CAAAAAGAAATTTGCAAGTACTTGTGAAATGACAAAAGAAGCCAAGCCATTTGCACCCAATTACAAGGTGGTAGACTACGTGTTGTACGTAATATAGAGGATCTTTTGAAAGAATAGTACCAGTGTTCACCCTCTTACATCATTCTCCTTTGTAATGGTTACTATCCGCATGTGTGGCATTATCCAAATCTATTAGCTATCATCACAGTTTGTGATCAACCTATTTTGTATCGATGTTATTAAAATGTTGTCTCTGCCTCATATTATATACCCTATACATATTTGATAGCTCAATTGTGCCATTGATTGTAATGATGTAAACAAGTCTTTTTTTGGTATTATATGGGCAAAATGGTGTTTGTCCATAAATTAAGCACCAATTTGGAAATAATTTGAAGTCTTAATGGCATCATAAACAGTAGGAACGCGTTTGTATGAATTTTACAATCATTCCTCTCATGATGTCTTTTCACAATGATATGATTTGGATAGTAGTCCATAGTTTCAAAGTGAGGAAATTGATTTCTCTATTTAGTTCTACTGTTCACCTTCTTATAAAACCTCTTTCTAATGGTTACTATCCACACATGACATTGTCCAAATCCATTAGCTCTCATAGGATTTTGTATTTAGCCTATTTTGTAACTATGTTATTGATTGTATTCATCCTATTCTATACAATTTTCGATAGATTAATAGTGTCATTGATTGTAAGTTGTAATGATGTTTGGCTTATAGGTCAGATAAAGAACAAAGTTCCATCCACAGCTGCCGCAAATAAGAGTCTTACATCCTCAGCAAGTCAATGTCAGGCTATGATAGAAGTTGAGCACAAAGATGCCCTAAAAGAGAAAAAAACTAAATAAAGTATCAATTTCAACTCAAATTGATCCTATTTCAACTCAATGTCCTATTTCAACTCAAACTGATCTTATTGAAACATCAGTTGAGCAGAAAGTATCAGTTTCAACTTTACACCAAAAGGCAATAAAGATCCTAAACAAATACTAGGCAAGTCAAAAAAAACAAAAGAGGTTGGATCATGTGATAATGGAAGCGGAATTTATTGAGATAGAAAGGGACCCTCCAAAGATTCAACGTGGCGTGATAGAGGAGGAGATACATGAATTGAAACCTATTCACAAGGATTTACATCCTAGGGCTCTGATTCTAGAAGTTGAAGTATTTATGGATATCCGAAGTAAGCATGCCTTTCTTGACAGTAATGCTTTTCTTCAATGGTGCCTTGAATATTTCAATGTCTCGATTTTGGGTGCCTATGATCTAGAAAAGGTCAACAAATCTATTGACACAATCTTCCCGATGTTTAGGGGGAAATTTAGGGATATTTGGGGGAGGGATTAGTGTGTTTGGAATTTTTCAATCCATTTCAAGAAACACACTCATTTTTGGGACAAGAATGTGGAGTACGGGCCTAACAATACATTGATAATTGATACTACAACTTACAGGTTACGTTACAACATTAGAAGATGTTGTCTAACATTACCAAAGAGGAAAATCAGTGAAAGACTTAACCATCTATAAGGAACTCTTTGTGATCAACTTTGGAAATGGTTAATAGCCCCAAATTGTATTGAGTATGTAGATATTATTTCTAGATTAATTCCTCTTGATGAAGAGAGTTTGTCTATATATCATGGAATACATCGAGACCATAATCGAGATTACAGACATAATCGAGATTATAGACAAAAACATTGAGTAATGCCAACTCTAGGGGGGCTATGAATGGTTATGTTTCTGAAACCCTTCAATCTTTATAGATCTATCAGACAGGCTTGTCCCCTTGCTCCTCTTCTATTTGCTATTTCTCTTGATGCTCTAGGATGGTTAGTCAAAGATAAAATTGACAAGGAATTATTACAGATATTTCTATGCTTGGATGAAAGTTAAAGAGGGTTATACCTTAAATCTAGTGTTTGCTTCTAATCTCTGATTTTTTTCATGAGTGAATGCTGAAGAAGCTTCTCCTTTCCCTGTTAAGATGAATAAGTGTAGGAAAAAAGACTTTAACTCATGGAATAGCCTTATGTCTAGGCAGGATATTGTAGATCGTTTCCTCATTAATGATATTACTGATTTATCTCTTGGTTGTAAACAGGTGCTTATGGATCAGAGGGAGCTGCTCTTGAAAGCCACGGAGAAGTGCAACCACTACAAATATTATGGAGAGCATACATGGAGAGCACAAATATTATGGAACATCTGGGTTGGAAGAAATAAAAGATGCTTTTGAGATGGTAGTAGGAATAAAATTTACAACTGTTGGAAAGAAATGAAGTTTGCTGGAGAGGCCTACCTTTCTAGTATCTGTGATGCTCCTATGCATCAAGCCATGTATTAAAAAATCAGATGTAATGTTAGATACCAATAGTGGAGAGTCACTCTCTCTAAGATGTATTGTCCCAAGAGGGCCTGCCCCTTGCACATCTGTACAATATTTCCTAAATTTAATTTAATCTCATTTTTCCATTAAAAAAACCTTTTAAGTCTATGGGTTGATTCAAACTATTCCGATGGAACATAAATGGCATTTCCTTCCAAAATCATGCTTCCACCTGCACATCAATTCATCTATTTCAGGTGTGCATGTTTTGTGCTGAGGGGGGTAAACTGTCATGCTTTTCTTTTTTCCTTTTGAAATGGAGGTTCAGCTTAAGCTTACTCCCCTGGACTTTAATTTTGAAATTGCAACTATACAAGTGAACAGGAATAGTACCCATGGGACGCCCTATATCCCACAAAGCAAGGGCTAGACGAGTTACATAGTGTCTTGCCATAGCCAGGGATTGAACCCGTGCCCTCGCCTCAAGAGGCGAAGAGCCAATCCAACTGAACTGAGCCACACTCTTTTTTTTGAGAGAACAAAAAAAATGAATATTAATATACAAGAGCTACAAATTGTGCTAGGGTCAAACCCTCACCAAATACAAATAAGCACTCCACCTTTTTTTTAAGACAACAAGAAGATTAGATTAATGATGGTATGTGTAAGTGTACAAAGGGCACAATCCCATAGAAGGGTCCTAGATTACAAATAATACTAAGCAAATACTGGTGGAGCAGGGGACATACACCTGGGCAGGATACAAGTCAGAGAGATACAAAGGTTCCTGATACACAAGCTCATGTACATGAGAAAATCATGTAAAATCTAGAACTAGAGTACAACGTAAGTAATGAACCTCTCCATTGGTTGGGGGAGGTCTTATACGGATGTTTAGACAGTTGAAAATTCTTAGGAGGGGCTGCCTTGAGAACAAGAAGACACCTCACTGCAATGTCTTTGAACCCTCTACAGTTCTTGAATTTTTGCAACATGTATCTAGCAACATCAGCAAGGTGAACAGGCCTGTGGGAAGTGCATTGAAGAAGCCTCTCCTGCAACACCTTTTTGTGCAGCAGGAATACGTGAAGACAAGCACGAGATAAGTTAGTGATATCCATTATAGTAGAATCTTGAATGACCCCACCATTGATAGTGAGGTCATTCCAACTAGAGTATCCCTTCTTGCAACACTTGTGCTCTTTGATTCCCATTTTGCAATTGTTCCACAGACATAGCCATCGAATCTAGATGATTTCGTGAAGAAAAAACTCAGAATGAGTAAAGTACTTCTTAGTAGGGAAACATGCCTTTTTAAACTCCATCCAAGCCTTCCATAATCTACAACAAAGGGAACTGCTTAGAACAACAAAAGATTAAGGAGACACAATAATATCCCATAAAGAATGATCTTGCCAAGATTTATACTTTTCTATATAAAAATGTTTAGTGTTTCTTTTTATGAGGTTAGCCCATATGTCAGAAGAATCTAGGGATCTAGCTTTCCATTTAGCAGCTTTATTAGGGAGGCAATAGATGTTCCACTTGATTGAACTTCTCAGCACAAAAATGGTTACAAAAGAAACTAGTTTATAATTTTCTAGTCAAATCGTGTACTACATAGTGCGAGAAAAAAAGTTGTCCAACATCACATGGGTATTACAAATTCCAAGGCATACCATTATAAACGGCCTCATACACATCACTATTTATGGTAAACATGTCTGTACAATCCTGCACTGACAACATGGGTATTTCAATGCATCTTACAAGATGGGATTGTGGCCTTCTTTCTAACAACCTGTAGACATTTTCTTCTATTCTCTCATAAAATAAACCCACCACATAATATGTTCGTGAAGCTATCAAGTTGTTCCACGCATCCATTACATTCTTCGAACTGAACAGTTTTTCTTGTGTGCACTTTAATAAATAGAAATCTGCACCTTCATCATTGTCCTCTTCTGCATTGACTACAAAGTTGTCATCCACTGCCAATGCATTTGATAGGTAGTTTCCATCACCTTCAAATGTAAAATTGGAAAAGTATGAGTCTTCTACTTCATCTCACTCACTGATAGGAGTCGAAGTATGTTGGTGCAGGACAATCAACAATTGTGGTTTGAACGAAGAACTGGAGTCAAGGATTGAAGAAAAGGTTCAAGTTGTGAAGCATGAAGGAATTACATATTCAGAAGATGAAGATGTGTACACATATGTACATTAATTCAGAGATAGTTCACTTATATCTTTGAGTAGTCATAAGCTTGTAAATTTTTGTCTATATATACTATGAAAAATGTCGAGGAAAATGTGAGAGAGCATGAGAATAGAGTAATCAGGACTTGTATGAGTCATTAGCCATCTTAGAAGTGAGAAAAGAATCTCTCATCACTCAGACGTAAGAATTTTTCCAGAAATGAAGAAATGTTGCGCCCGATGTTTCTGTGCTTGATCATTTCAAGAATCCTTTTGTAGATGTCTAAGTTCATAGTTAATGAGTCTATGGTTAAAGTTTGAGAGCCTAATTGTAAACAGGCTGTGAGAATTATGTGTAGGAACATTCATATGTGAAGAAGTGTTCACTGGTTCCTAAAACAGGTGCAAAATTTGAAGTTAATGTTTTAGTGAGTTCTCCTTCTACGGTGTAAAGTTTTGAGCAAGCAAGCACTAAATCTTTAAGTTGGAAGGTAAGATACTTGTGGCTAAAAGCATTTGAAGAAACGAGTTCTACATTGAGAGAACCAAGTGTTAAAAGTTATAGGTGTCTAAATCGACTTCTCAAAAGAACAATTTTAGACATAGGTGAGTTGTTGAAATCATTTCTCAAGATCTACTGAATCTTTTGGAGTGATTTAACTTTGAGAAGATGCGGAATCTATAGCCAACATTGCGTACAAAATTTTATCAAAAACTTTACACAATTGATAAGTCAATGACAGAGATATGTGCAGCAGACTTTCTGTACAGTCATCATCTTCATAGATTTTTCAAAATCTTGAATATTGGTCATTGATCCTCTAAATTGGTGAAGGTTTGGAGTTATGCTTGATATAGAGGTCTTCTAGATTCAAGAGTAGCTTGTTCTTTTGGAGATTAACACTCTCCATCTGTGGTATCAGAGCAGGAAGCATCAGAATTGAAGGAAGGAGGACCCCGACTGCTGCAGGTGCAAAGAATTCAACATCTGAAGGTTCAAAAGGTGAAAGCTTGAGAAAAACGCTTGAGAAGGAGGTCATAGGCAATCAAGGAAGACAGAAGGAACATTATTCAAAGTAAAGGTACATATGTTACTCATAAAGTTTGAAGAATTCAATACACAGGTGAAGAAAGGATGGGAGATTCTCTTCAGATAGAGAAATTGGATAGAGAAAACTATCCAGCATGGTCAATGAGGATGGAAGCTCATCTTATGATCAAAGACTTGATAGCTTACATTACAGGAGAAGAAGAAAAGCCTCAATTCAGAGATCCTAGTGTTCCAACTAGGGAAGAATTATCAGATTTGAAGAATTGGATGAAGAGAGATGCTCAAGCTAGGAGCATTATCTACATTGCAGTTAATGACTACTTGCTACCTCATATTAGAGGTCTTGAAAGTGCAAGTGATATATGGAATGCTTTGGAGGAGCATTTCCAAAACACCACATAGTCAAGGAAGGCATCCTTGTGGGCAGAATTTACCACTTTCAAGAAGAAGGCCTCTCAATCCATCTCAGATTATGTAACAAGGATGAAAGACATTGCAGATGCATGAGGAGCTGTCGATGAAGAAATTGAGGAGGATAAATTGGTAAGGCAAATACTTACAGGTTTGAGAGGCGATGACAAATGGAAGCCATTCATTTTGTCTACTGAATTATCACTTGATCATTTTACTCCTGACTTAAATCAGTTGCTAGGACATATGTTAACCTTTGAGCAGGATGTCAAAGGTGAAGGTGACAAGAGTACAGGTCATGCAATGTATTCAAAGGATAAGAAGTGTTGAGTTTGCAAGATCCATGATGAAGGAAAAAAATTGCCCAAATTATTTGTGGGCTGAGGCTGTAAATACAACTACTTATTTGGTCAATAGGTTACCATGTAAAGCTTTGCAAGGTATGACACCATATGAGGCATGGTGGGGTAAGAGACCTACTTTAGATCATTGCAAAGTATTTGGGTGTTTGGCATATGCATATGTGCTATCACAATTAAGGCACAAATTGGAACCTAAAGCTGAAAAATATGTATTCATTGGGTATGATGATAAGCAGATGGGATATAGGTTGTGGAGTCCATCCACAAAACAATTTCTTGTATCAAAGGCTGTTACATTTGATGAGCAAGGTACTTGGTATGCAGGTACAATCAATATTAATATAGGTGATGAAGAAGTTGTGAGTCAAAAGAAAGGTAAATCAAAGATTCAGATATTTGATGAAGAGGAGAATAATGAAGTGCAGGTTGAAGTTGAAGAAATGCCAAGATTTGATCTTGAGTGTGATGAACCAGAAACCTCAAGGAGTGGAGAACTCAGAAGGTCATCAAGACACAAGTGGCAACCTACAAGGTATAGCTATGACACTTCTTTTTTGGCTACCAAAGATTATGCTTATATGGTAAAGGTAGACGAAGATCCTTCTACATAAGAGGCAAAAGGTAAGGAAAATTGGGAGAAAGCTATGCAGGAAGAGTATGATGCATTGATGGAGAATCAGACATGGGAGTTGGTTCCTAAACCAAATAGCCAGAAGATCAATGTGCCTTCTTCATAACTCACCACTTTCTCCACTATATGCTACTAACTACAAGGCAAGATATTGTATCTCTTACTCATCATGAATTTTGACTAGACTCTTTCCTTTTATTATTTTTTCCTTTTTTCCTGTACGTTTTCTTTATCTTTATATTTGGTAAATTTATCCAAGCATGGCTCATATGAAAATGAGCTTGTACACTTATCTTCAGCAATATGGGGGGTCCCAAGGGCAGTAGTCCCATTCACTTGTAACATGATCTTTCCTTTTAATTAAAGTCATGGAGATAGGCCAAGGTCGAACTTCCTTTTGGGTACCTTGCCATTTCCTTCTACGCGACTATTCATTCTCCATCAAGGGGAATTATCCCACATATGATGTACTTTGGAGAGCCTCCTCCAACTCTATATAAGGAGGCATTTTGGGTAGTAGGGTGTGCACACATATTCTTTTGTGCATGAGAACCCTCAGATCATGAAAATACCCCTCTTTATATATATTTAGAGTTTCACATAAGAACACCCTCTTAGGACACTTTTTAATAGTTCTCCAATACTATGGTATGGAGGCCTTGTAACTATCACACCTTTTGGTAAGAGATAGAGGAGAACCCATGTGAAAGTCCCAAATCTATATTTCTTGGGATTTGGTTGTTCAAAAGGAATATTTGCCACGATATCCAAAGATATGCTAGTTAGACACATGCTCCCTTTTTGACTAGTCAAAGGAGCACATGGGGAAAAGAGCATAGGTTATAAATATAGAAACTCATTTTTGGGAAAGGGGAGCTTGGTTTGATATGAGCTTCATGTATATATCCTTTTATGATTGGAAGAACTCTTTTACTCTTAGAATTTGTGCAATTCTTGTATTTTCTCTTAGAGTCTTAGAGTGAGGTGTGGTTGTATGCTTGTATTTCCTTTGTGTGTAAGTAGAATGTTGCAATTTCTTATATTTTACACTTGTGAAAAGGATCCTTGACAACCCTTCTCTCCATGCTCTCAAGCACATGTGGCATGGCTTGGAGCTGATGACCAATACCTTGACCATGTTGGAGGTTTGGTTGGATGAAAGGAGATTCTTTCTTGAGCCCTCCTCTTGCTTCCATGCAAGGTGTTGTGGGTCTAGGCTTCCCTTGGGCATACTAAAACAACAATTTTGGTGCCATTGCCGAGGAGAATGGCCTTTGATCACTCGGAGAGCTCAAGAACATGTGGTAAAATATCGTTTTGTAATTTTTTTCTGCTTATACACCTAGGTAATGTGTGTTGCCATGACATTTTCACCCCTCCTTTGGACCATTAGCTGCCCATTTATTTGTTTTTATAGGGTAGTTTTAGTTCATGTTTGTTTGATGCACAAAAACACCCCCTAGCTTTTTTATTTCTCTCACTCTCACATTTATACACACCTCCAAAAAATCCTTTTAGCATCACTTTCCACCACTACCATCTCTGACATAAGTGAATAACTTGGAAAGGGGGATGGGTAGTACCCTCTTTGCTCCCTTCTCTCTCTCTCCATCTTTAAGAAAACAACAAAAAATGAGTTCAACTTTTGATAAATGTAAACTTCAAATTCCCATGATTCCTCTTCCTCCACATGAACTTGGAAAGAACTTTGGATCCTCTTCCTTTTTTGCTCATGTTCAAAATTTGGTGTGGGGGCCCTGAGGCATTGGAGACCCTTTGTTTCTCTTTGCCCTCTGTCTCATCCTTAATGGTGGACAAGTGAAGTCTGAGAAAGGGACTCACATGTGAATCAAGACGGGTGGACTATGGTACTATTGGTGCCCCAATCAATGGGTGGAGGAAGCTCTTCCTTTCTTGCCCCTTTTGACTCTTGCAATTTGGGGTTGAGCTCTTCGTGACCTCCCCCTACATGTCTTCCACACTTCAGGTGGTAGCGGTTCTAAAGAGGAAATTTTTCCTTCTCCTCAATCTGAAGGCTCCAAGCTTGAGGGACTCTTAATGAAGCTATGATTTTAGCTGCCTCGTCCAAGTTACTTATGCTCAAACTTGTACGAGCGATTGTTGAGAGTATTTTCCATTCTAAGCTCCATACAAGACCCCTTTTGAAAAGAACCATGAATTTTAGCAGGTGTGTGTAGACCCTTATATTATGGTAAGAAGTGTATGAGCTAGTCATAATATTTCTCTATCCAATGCATCAAGAGAAAGTCTTAACTTCAGCACAAGTGTAATATCTTGAAGTCATTTCTCACTGATACCTTTGATTTTGTTGCAATAGCCAAACACACCATGACCAAGAGATGCATTTTCTTCTAGAGGAGGTGCATGAGGAATCCAAACAGAAGCTGCAACTCTCCTTCTTGCATATGCTCCAATATTGACAACAAATTCAAGGCCTTTGGGATTAAGATGAAATCCTTGACATCATCATCTTGTCCAATCGAATGTTTGTTAGAGAATTGGTTTTCTTCTTCCCTAATTTTGGCCAATAAAGAAAGCAAAGAATGTTGCCTGCTATATATCCATTGCACATGCATATGCCATGATAATCCTCCCTGTTGAAAGTGTGTTAAGCCTTTGTTGGGAACCTTGGTTGTAAACATAATACCTTCTGCAATGAAAGTGTGGATTTAATTAGAAATCGGGAAGATCATTGCACTTGTCTTTACCATTTCTAAGAAACCCACTACTATTGAAAAAGGCTCAAGGTCGGGGTTTGGATCTTGGCTACTAGAAAGGCTCTCAATGGATTATGACAAGAGGTTGAAATTGGGGTTCACATTATATCCATCTCAATGTCAATTGGTGAAACCATGCAACGACGTCTTCTTCCTAGAACATGGAGATATTGCAGTTCTATTAGACAATGGAACAATTATTACATGGGCTAGTGACCTCTTAAAATTGGCTGGCCAACATACACAAACTTCAAGCCGGTCTTTTCTTTAGAGAAGGCATATCATGAAGAATAATTATTGTCAAAGTTACTAATAAATGGCTTGATGTTTATTGTATCTAGGTGACGTTCCCAAGGATGTCAATACAGCTACTACTACTCTCAAGATAAGAAGAAGAACTCAGTCTGTAATATGAACACAATGCTTCCCCAAACCATAAGGGTCAGGCAAATGATGAAGATTAGGATGCTTTCTTGAAAGTGTTTGAGGTTCCATCAAATGCTTATCATGAAGATCAAGTGTTATAGTTTTTAGTAGCATCTGTATGGGGAAAGGTTCATGTTTGAGTATGTGTTGATGTACTAGAAGGTATCAGATGTGGATCCACTTTTGGCCCTCCTGGAGCTGCATGATCTCCAGCAATATTTACGTTTAGTTGAATCCCATTTATTGGTTTTGTCTATAAACATGATTAGCAAAATTTTGTCAATGAGTAATCAAACTCGAGGATCAACTTGAGTGCCATGGGAATGCCTAGACTTGCACATTGAACTGGTGGTTTACCTGTTGCTATTAGGCTCAGTCGAGGTGGAACAACCATGCATTCCTATTAGTTAGGGAATTTGGATGAACATTTTGGGTAGGTTGTTGAAGGGTCTCATGCATCTATGGAAAGCACAAGTCACCAACAATAGAACCTAGAAATAGAGCATAGTTGGCCTCAAGACTGGGATCGAAATGATCCAATTTCTATAGATCTAGACACATCATTACGAACCCTCCCACCATTCAAATTCAGTCTAGAATTCAAGAATGTTCATTGGCTTGCTAATGGGCAGTCAAAGCATTCTATTGAGTCATTTCTTTTATGCAGGTTCACAAATTTCATGGTGAAGATCCTCAAAGTCAAAGAACAGTAGGACTATTCTTGCATAAGCATCAAGCTGTGGATGTAGATGCTCATTGGAAGCTCTACTAGTATAGAGACAATTGAGAAAATGTCACTATAAGATATCAGTTGATGTATCCCGCAAAAATCATATCAACATTTGACACTAGAAAACCATTTTGTGATGACAATATTGATGCTACTCTTTCTGAGGGGCTCCAAAGCTATAACAATCAGACTTTTAAACATTGGGTAAGAAGAATTCCTCCTCAAATAAAGGATAAAGAGTTTGTTGTTGCCTTGTTAGAAGATTTTTTGGAAATCTTTCTCTCATATTCCTCGCCCAACAAGAGTACCTCGGAGATGACTATGAATCACATTCAGCATATATCCCTGGGTAAATTCATACTATGAAAGTCCTTCAAGCTGATGTTTTGCATATCCATAGACTAAGAAGATGCAGCAATCGATTCTCATTAGGCCCTAGATACAGATTGATAGTGGCATCCCCATTGTTGGGCTTCATGTTGGAACTAGTATCTCGACAAAGATTGAGGAGGTAGGAGGTGTTGAGTCAATTCGGGTAGGTTTGGAGTGGGTGGGAGACGGTCTCTTCATGGTCTTCTCCCTTTCCATGATGCTCGTGTTGTACTTGCTGAAATGGTAGATGGATTCATACTAGGTAGCAAAAGAACTATAGTTCTTGCATGTGTTTGTGCATCAGAGCCATTTCTAAAGATGGATAGATATAGCTAGTAGCCTTAGGTTATGTAGTGACATTCAACTCTACTGTGTCTCTACAAAGGCTAAGAAAAAACTATTGTTGCTTGCTCCAAAGCAATATGATACCAAGTTCAACAAGTTGCTGGAGTTACTCCGCCAAAATGAGTTCTACTTGTAGTTCTTGATGGTCAAGAAGGATGGTATGCATGACAAGAAAAGGTTAAGTTCATAATTTTGGGATAATAGCTACTCATTACCATTAATGGTCTTCAAAACCTCTTGTGTGGGATTGTGTCTAACTTGATCATTAGAGGAGTGAAAGCTAATTAAGCTTGAAGATGTTTGCAGATTTGAGGGATGACATCCACACTCGCTACCATCACCCATAAAGTACTAAAGGGCAGTGCTTATGCCGGGAACACATCTGCAACTAATGTTGGATATGGTGTTTCTACAACTCATGCTTCCACATAAGGCTGTTGCTAACTAAGTGCCATGAGAATCCCATGTAAATCTTGGGCACTCAATCATTGTAGCTCATCCAACTCCTCTCGATAATACTACTAAATCAATCCACACAACATAGGTTGGAGTGCAAGAACACTACAGTGGTGGATCAGCTAATCCTTATTTTCGCGCTACAGGAAGCATGGTTCCATGTTTAGATTTCAGTTGCTTCAGTTGTTTCTATGGGTTTGAAGAGACACTCCTACGATTAAATGGGATATTTTTTTCTCTCATTTTTAAGGTGCTCTTTGTGGTTGCTACACATTAGTTATAGGATAAATCCTGAAGGAAGGTGATTCTTGGAATTCAAAGCCTATTATTGGTCTTCTAAGTAGTAGGTTATAGCTACTGCAATGATTAATGAGATAAGAGGTTTTTGTGGCTCTCCATGGTGTGAAGTATTCTAACAATCAGCTAGATTGTCATCCATTTCTCTGCCAACATCACTGTCTTCTTTTAATTTTATGTGTGTAGTCTCCACATGGTATCAAAGCATTAGGTGGAGATCTTGGTGGTTCATTTGATGGTTCATTTGGTGGAGATGGTTCTTGTTATGGTGGTAGTGCTTCCTTCTCATAGAGGGGATCCTTTTTTGACCATCATGCCCATCCTTATAGAGCACTTTGGGTGACAATGTTTCCCATTTTCCCACTCCCACACTTTCTCTACCACTCTTTCCCACCCTCCTATCCTCCCACTATTGTTATTGGTATTACTTTGAGGTGATTTATGGTTTTTATAAGAAAATTTATGGTCTTCATGATAGATCTCTATAGTTGAAGTGGTTAGAACCACTATTTGGTGCTCTTTGTATTTAGTGTGTGACCTACCATTGTTGGAGAATTCCTCTCCGATTTGCAGCGAAAAGTGTAGAAGACCTTCTCAAGATCAAGACTTTTGGCAATAGCTGAACGTTCAAATGAAAATTGGTAACAATTGCAAAAGGCAATGAACTTGAAATTTTGGTGACTCAAACTAGACACGTAGAGCTTTCAAATGAGCTATCTAACACTCAATTTGGAGTACTTTTGGGTTGGCAATTTTTTTCCTCAAAACAAGCTAGTTGTCCACTCAGTTAAGCTCAAAACTAGACTTCACTAGAAACTGAAAAAATCATAGAGCATAAATAATTTGATAAAACTATTCTAGAAAAAGGAAGTACTTGAGATAAGCTTTCCAACAAATGTTTAAACTCTAAAATTGGATACATATATTGAGAGATATAACTCTCACAAGTAGACTACCTAGAAATTGGTATGCCGTTGGACATAGTCTATGAGAGTGAAGAGAATGAAATGACTCAAACCAAATGAGCTAACTACAAGGGGACTTCCACGCCTTCTTCCTCTATCCTTAAGTGTCCTCCCTTGCCTCTTTTATAGCCAAGTGACCAAAAACTCGCATGATGAGTTTGAGAGCTCTTCTCCATAACTCTTCCACTACTTTGAGTAGCCACTCCTCCTTGAGTTCAACCTTTTTGGATTTGATTCTCTTTTGATTGATTCTCTTTTGATCTTCACTACTTGTTGAAGTAAATGCTTCTATTTTTCATTTTCTTATTTTCCTTCCATTTGAAGAAAATCCTTTTTGCAAAAATATATACGACCTTACTTCTTTATTTTTAACACTCCCCCTCAAGCTCACATGTGAGCTGGCACTTTTTGCCATGTCCTGCAAGTTGATTTCATCCTTGAGCTTCTTTAGTTTAGAAGCATCTAAGGACTTTTTAAACATGTTTGCAACATGGTCGTTAGTTCCAATGAACTTTATATCCATATCCTTGCTCAAAACGTTTCCTCGAACATAATGATAGTGCACTTCTATGTGCTTACTTCGTGCATGAAACATTGGATTGTTTGTCAAGTGAATGCTTGACATGTTGTCACCATAAATTGGAATGGTCTCCACCTGCACATCAAGATCAGCAAAAAGCTTCTGAATCTACATAGCTTCACAAGTTGCAAAGGCTAATCCTCTATATTCAGCTTCTGTAGATGATAGTGCAACAATAGGTTGCTTCTTCGAAATCCATGTGATAGGTTTGCCACCTATCATGAACACATAACCTGAAGTGGATCTTCCATCTTCCTTTGAACCAGCCCAATCAGCATCACTAAAGCCCTTTACTTGCAATTCTTCATCATATATATAAAACAAGGCATGATTGACAGTGTGTTTCACATATCGTAGCACTCGTTTGGCTGAATTTAAATGTTCACTTGTTGGAGCTTGCATAAATTGAGAAACAACTCCAAGTATATAACACAAATCTGGTCTTGTGATCATAGCATAGATCAATTATGAACCTATAATACTCCTGTATGTAGTTACATCATGTAACTTCTCTCCATCATTTGAGCATAAGTTCACATTTGTGTCCATAGGTTGAGTGAGTGGCTTGCATTCACTCATTCCAAATTTGAAAAGAACATCCAACAAGTACTTTCTTTGCATCAAGTAGATGCCATCTTTCCCGTAGATTATCTCAATGCCTAAAAAGTATTTCAGCTCACCAAGATCTGAAATTTTAAACTCCTTACCGAGTTTTCTTTTTATCTCTTGTATTCCTACAGCATTACTTACAATTATGATGAGATCATCAACGCATATGCAAATATATACCTGCTTGCTTTCTTCTTTCTTCATGTAGAGAGAGGGATCTGCACTACTTGGACTATACCCACACCTTGTGAGGTACTCCACCAATCTTTGATTCCAAGCACGTGGTGCCTGCTTCAGCCCATACAAATCTTTCTTCAATCTATAAACAAAATTTGGATGCTTTTTATCTTCAAATCCAATCGGTTGACTCACAAGGTTCTAATTGTTCCCATCTTTGCAACCCGGCTGAAAGTCTCTTCATAGTTGATGCCGTGAGTTTGTTTGAATCCTTTTTCTACTAGTCTAGCTTTATGCCTTGCTAGAGAACCATCAACATTTCTCTTTATTTTAAACACCCATTTATTTGGAACAATCTTCATACCTTCAACCTTTGGAACTAGCTCCCATGTGTGATTATCCTTAAGAGCTTTTATCTCTTCTTGCATAGCTTCTTGCCATTCTTTTTGTGTACATGCTTCTTCATATGCATCCAGCTCTTTGCCTTTGACCACCTATGTAATATATGCAAAATGCTTTGGAATAAAACTATCATAGCTCAGCCTTTCAATTGGATACCTTGCTCTTGAAGACCTCCTTTCATTTCCTTTTGAATATTGCTTCTTCAACCAGCTCAACTTTACCATTGGTGTAATCACCTCTTCATACTCTTCTTCACTTGGATTTGAATCACTATTTTGGGTAGCATTTTCAGCTTCAAATCTTTCATAACCTGATGTTGGTGATGAGGAATGACCCCTTAGTCTCCCCTTCCATGTTGAGCTTTCTCCATGTGATGTAGAAGCTTCTGGACCTGACATTTGAGTGCTTGTTTACTAAAATTCTTCTTAGACAACACCTAGATCATCTTTGCAATCTTCTTCAAGAATCTTCTCTATACCTTTCTCTTCAAACCATGGTCTTAGCTCATCAAATACCACATCTCATGAGACTCGTACTCCTTTGTCATCGGATGGTAGCACCTGTAATCCTTTTGCTCCAATGAATATCCAATGAAAATACATTTTTTTGAGTTTGCCTCCATCTTTGTCCTTAGTTCTTGAGGGACGTGAACATAACACACACATCCGAAAACTTTGAGATGTGTAAGGTTAGGTTTCTTACCGGAATAGAACTCATCGAGAGTTAGATTATGCACTCCAGCCATTGTGCACTTGTTCATCAAATAAACATCCGTACTTGTAGCTTTAGCCCAATAGTTTAGTGGCACCTTTATCTCGTTGAGCATGCATCTTGCAACTTCTATGATATGTCTCTTTTTCCTTTCAACTATTCCATTTTGTTGAGGTATATACCTACATGTAAATTGTCGCTTGATGCCATTTTCATGAAGAAAATCTGAAAATTCTGTGGAGAAATATTCTCCTCCTCCATTGGACTTCAAGATCTTTATGTAGCACCCTGTTTCCTTTTCTACCTATGTTTTAAATCTCTTGAACATGGAGAACACATCTTATTTTTGTTTTATGCAAAACATCCATACTTCTCTTGAATGATGATCAATAAAAGTGAAAAAATATCTATTACCATCCACCGATGGTTGTTGTGATGGTCCCCATACATCCGTGTGTATCAGTCGAGGACATTCCTTGCCACATAGTTGCTCTTCTTGAATGATTGTCGAGTTTGCTTTCCTAGTTGGCATGCTTCACAAAACTCATGTAGTCCAGCATCAATGAATCTTGGAAGACCTCTTACCATGTCATGGTTGCTCATGTCCTTGAGCTTGGGAATGTTGATATATCCAAACCTTTTGTGCAACAAATTGAATTCAGCAATCCTCTGAATTCAGCAATGCTTCCCAAATTTCCTTGGCTATTTCTAAGCTTTGCACATGACCAATCATAGTGCTAGAAATAACTTGTGAGATGAGGAACATCACCCTTCGATTCCTCTCTTCCTAATCAACAGATTGTCTCCTTTGTGCTAGAGTAATGTTGGGATCTTGAAGGTCCACTAGTTGTGGATCATCTCTAGTAACTAGACTTTATAAACCTTTACCTTTAAGGTAATTTGTCATTCTATACCTCCAAGATTGAAAATTATCTTTGTCTAACTTCTCAACTTGCTGTCCTAAATCAGCCATTGAAAACTTTCAAGATTGAAGTTTACCTCAAGTATGTTGTGGTGCTCTTTCTTGAATTCACGAAGCTCCCCCTTGATTTGTAGCTTCTCGTTTTCTTTCCTTCAGCTCCAATACTTTGCCTCTTCAACCTCCAATGCTCTGATACCAAATGTTGGAGAATTCCTCTCCTATTTGCAGCGGAAAGTGTAGAAGACCTTCTCAGGATCAAGACTTTTTCCAACATCTCAACTTTCAAATGAAAACTGGTACCAATTGAAAACTGCAATGAACTTGAAACTTTGGTCAATCAAACTAGACACTTAGAGCTTTCAAATGATCTATCAAACACGCAATTTGGAGTAGTTTTGGGTTGGCAACATTTTGCCTCAAAACAGGCTACCTGTCCACTCAGTTAAGCTAAAAACTTCACTTCACTAAAAACTTAATAATTCATAGAGCATAAAGAATGTGATAAAAATGTTCTTGATAGAGGAAGTATTTGAGATAACTTTCTAATGAACATCTAAACTCTAAAATTGCATACCTACATTGAGAGATATGACTCTCACAAGTAGACTACCTAGAAATTGGTATGCGACTAGACATAGTCTATGAGAGTGAAGAGAACGAAATGACTCAAACCAAATGAACTAGCTACAAGGGGAATTCCACGCCTTCTTCCTTTATCCTTGAGTGTCCTCCTTGCCTCTTTTATAGCCAAGTGACCAAAAACTCTCATGATGAGTTTGAGAGGTCTTCTCCATAGCTCTTCCACTACTTTGAGTAGCCACTCCTCTTCCAGTTCAGCTTTTTTGGATTTGATTCTCTTTCGATTGATTCTCTTTTGATCTCCACTACTTGCTGACGTAAATGCTTCTATTTTTTATTTTTGTATTTTCCTTCCATTTGAAGAAAATCCTTTTTGCAAAAATATATACAACCTTACTTCTTTATTTTAAACAACCATTACCATTATTTTTAACATTGTGTAATTCGCATTTGTAACCATCAGATTCATCTCTGTCAAGGATAGAAAAAGGGAGAAGTTTATTGTCACCTCTTGATCACACAATCTTAGTGAACATACCATTGATAGGGAGCCTCATTGAGTATTTTCCCTTACATGAAAAACTATTGAGAAAGATATACCTGAACCTCTATAGCTTATGGGAAACTTGGAACAACATTCTCTCTCTCTCTCTCTCTCCCTCATGATCTATCGACTGATTGTTTGCAAAGAGTTGTTGTCATTTTATTTTGAGGTGACCATGCTTTTGGCCTGTGGAGTAGTAAGAAGCCTTCATAATTACAGATTCAAGTGTGCAGATTGAAACTTGACAATTATAGCTAAATTCTTGTCCTTTTATGGATAAGAAAATTCCATGTAATCTTCCACTTTGAAAGAAAGCATGCGTAGGAGAAGTAGTTACCGAATCTGCTACGAAACCATAGTATGCCGATTCAACACAAAGAATAGTTGCTACATTTGATTCCTCTTCATCCACATTTGAAGCAAGCTCAAATCAGACATCCATTGTTATTGGTAGCCCTTTAATCACTCTTTCTCTATTGCACTCAACATTCAACACGACACAACCAAGCTTACTTGTTTCCATAAGTGCTCGAAAGCACATAGAGGAAATCTAGAAGTAGGTGGTCCTAACCCACATGCTCTATTTTGAGCAGCGCACATTGTAGTTTTGCCAAGCTTCTTGAAAAATCCTTGTTGTAATTCTCAACGATATTGTTAATTATATGATCTACCTGTACAACTATGGAGATAAGTGACATATAGTAGGAGTTCAAAAAAATATTTGGGACAGAGGAGATTGTTGTGTAACAAGGAGGGACTTGCTTGCTCCCACTTTGTGGCCTTCTCTCTATGACATCTCCTACATCTCTACAACAATGCACTATATAGAAGGATTGTGCATTCTCTCATGCACTCCATAGAGACAATCTACAAATTGAACAAATAGAGAGAGAGAGAGGAGAGCACCAGGGGGAGCCTGTGGATCGAGTATCCATTTGTGTGTGCCAATAAGGTAACCTCTCTGAAAAAGGTCCTATCACCCATTGTATGTGCCTCCTAGAGAGCGAGAATGAAAGGAGAAGTAACCAAGGATTTTTTTCACAAAGCGATTAAACTTGACATGAATGCTTACCTATGCACTTGGTACTTATATGTCCCACATGCAGTCAAGCTACCTAACAATAATACTTACTTATAAACTTGGTATCTATGCTCCATGTGACTACATGTACAAACCCCTTTTCATATAAGTGAACAATCTCCACATTGAACTCCATTTAGAACCAATTTCAGTAGTCATTTTAGTATTTGGTGACTTTAGACTTGTCAAAGAGTGCCACTCACATTCCTTTTCACATGGGAAAGTTCAAAGGTTTTTATATAAGGAATACATTTTGGGACCTTAGATTTTTGAGGGCGTGTCCAAGAAGTCCATGTTCATATACATCCATATACATTTTATGGGTTGGATCCAAACACCTATACTTCCCATCACCATAATCCATATTTGAAGGGGTTATTTGGTAATTTCATTCGGGTTTAACTCTCCATATGGAGCGTCTGCTTTGGCATTCACTTCTATTATTGATAAAAAAAGGCCTTATGTTTTTATTTTCCAAGGGAACCAAACCCCAACTTTGGCATACCATTTGGAACTAGGTGCCCATATTTTGTGGCTTAAGTAATGAAAAGAGGAACTTCATGTGTGCATGTGTGTATGTCTGTGATTTTGAAGGCTATTCTAAGGCCCCAAGCATGTCTCTAAGTGCATTTTGGCCTACTGTAAGTTCCCCCAAAAGTGCCAATTGTCCAAAAGGCTACTCTAAGGCCCCCATCTCACCTCAAACTTTTCATTCCGAATCTATCATTGAAAGTGTGGTGATTCATTTTTGAGATTTTATCAACTTCAAGGACTACAATGTCTACCATTTTGAATGTGACCTCTTCCAATAAGTGTACCTTCCATCCTTTATGCCTATGTTCATGCCCAAGGTTGAGAGGTTAAATGGCACAAACTACACTTTGTGGAAGGACACAATCAAGTCTTACTTAAAATAAAAACTTTCTATATGAAGTAGTAGATGACACAGAACCCTATATGATAAGGAAATTGGCTTAGCTGCACAAAAAGTTTAAAATGTAAAAGATAATCGAGCCTTAGGACAAATATTTAGCCTTTGATGTGTTAAGTAGGAACATATTATTTATTGAAAGACTCTTGATGATGTTGGAAAAATACTTTAGGATCTTTATGGTAGTAAGAATCCCTCTATAATTTATGACTTACAAGTAGAGTTCCATAACCTTGCCATTAGACACCAAGATCCCATCACCAAGATCATTACCATTTTTGAAGATTAGCAATGGAAACTCATGTTATGTGATGGACATGTATCAAGCAAAGTTATGGTGATAAGGGTGATAAATAAGCTTCCTAAGTGATATGAAACTATTCTAAGAACACTTTACAATAGAGACAAAGTGTTATCCTGGGAGGAAGTGTGAAGGATATGATCCTCCACAACTTGTAATCTAAGTCTTCAACATCGCAAGAAGTAGCCATGAAAGCATAAGGTACCTTCGACAAATCTAAGAATTCTAGTATTTGCTCTAGCAATGTTCCTAAACAGGGCTCCAACAATGTGACCAAGAAGTGTGGAAAATCAATGCATATAGAGAAGTTTTGTTATAAGACAAAGAACAACTCAAAAGCCTCTACTTCCAAGAGGCACACAAAATCCTTCAAACATAGATCTCATTGTTTGATTGAAGCGTTCAATGCTCTAATTACTTCTAGCTCATCACTAAAGTGGATATTTGATCGTGGTGAAACTTCTCACATGTCAAAAGAGTGTGTCATGTCAAAAGTTAGAAGGACACAAAGATGAAGAATACTTTGGAAATAAGAAGAGTCTTCCAATTGAAGGTAAATGCAAGTTACAAATTATGAATCATAGAGGAGAATGTAAGCCCTATTGAATTTACTTTTTGTACCAAACCTTTGGATGAATATCCTCTCCATAAAAGGAATTATAGATCATCGTAGACAAGTTCTCTTTGAGAACGCATTATTGATCATGATTGATCCTAGGGCCAAGGACATCATAGCCCAAGGAGTTGATATAGTCATGTTCAAGCTTTCCAACTTTCTTACTAAGGAGTCGATTTCCACTTTGTGGAACGAGAAATATGGCCACATATCCTAATTAACCAAAATCTCAATATTTCATTTGGTTCAAGGGTTAGCCAAGATTGGAGAAGTGCATGATATCCATCAAGCTTGTACCCAAGGCAAGCAACATGGGAATCCTATTCCCAAAGAGGTTTCCACCCTATGAGGAGATGGTTGGATACACTCCCGAAATCAGATGGTGGTGCACAAATCCTGCTCTACACCTGCCAATGTTACTTCACATTACCTTACTATACATCTTTAGCTTCCCAAATATGCATTTGGACCCATATTGTGCTTTGGAGCATCACCTTCAAATAGTTGCATCAAAATAGACTACTTTCAAGATTGAAGAATTGTAGAAACTTGCTATTTATAAACTGTAACCTCCTCACTATTTCAGTTAGAACTCAGTCAATGATTACAGTTGACCCAAGAGCTTTTAGCCATATCTAGTGACTCGTAAGCTTGTTGTAGGAAGTTATTTCACTAATTTAGGATGAGTATGTGCTGAGAACTAATCTTAAGAAGTTAGGGGTGTAGTCTCGACATTTTAGGAAGATGATAGAAAACAGACATAGGTAGAGTGTAATGAATATTTATCTCTGATCTCTAAACCAAATGATGTGAAAATTGATAGAATAGAACTAGAAGGTCTAAGCTACATGTACCAAGTTGAATCACAACAGAAGATTAAGTATACATAGAGAACACCTCAAAACAAATTCACTAAAAATGAGAGTATAGCAGCAAGCACTAGTGAGCATGAGATAGTTGCATAATCTAAAACAAATGTATATTGTATTGAATGTATAATACAAAGGAGATGTTGTAGGCTTACGCATACATGTGTGGAAAAAGTGTGTCCACAATCTTGAAGCTCAATGTGTCCTTCTTCTGCTCTCTATCTCGCAACTAAAAGTCATGAGTTTTTATATATAAATTTGAATTTCAATTTGGAATCGGTCACCTAAAAGTGATCCTATCTTTTAGGCTCCTAATATTTTGATTCCAATCATTTGGTTGTTGTGGATTACAACTCATAAAGCTACGAGATTCTCTCAGGCCTTCCCTTTTACATTTATCTTGAGTTAAACTCAAGATATTTACAAGAGGTGTTCACATATGAATTATGAATATTCATGATCAAGATATGAAGTGAAGCTTTGATCTTCTGGTCAATCATCAAGGCTTGCCAAATGTACCAAGAGCTCCCCCTCAAGCATAAGATGCTTGAGTCTTCAATCCATAGGTATTTCTTGTAGTCCAATCATTGATTTGAACCT
This sequence comes from Ceratopteris richardii, assembly GCA_020310875.1. Classification (NCBI taxonomy): domain Eukaryota; kingdom Viridiplantae; phylum Streptophyta; class Polypodiopsida; order Polypodiales; family Pteridaceae; genus Ceratopteris; species Ceratopteris richardii. Next base: position 27,145,245 of record CM035443.1, on the reverse strand, counting down.
GTTCAGTTTGCTTCCATCAAGTGCATTGGTCATCATATCTGCACATTGCATCTAAGTAGACACATAATACAATTGTATTTCCTTGCTTGCTATTTTTTCTCTCACAAAGTGATAATGGACTTCTATATGCTTAGTCCTGGCATGAAAGATAGGATTAGCAGCTAAATGAAAAGAACTCATGTTGTCTCCAAATATGTATGGAGTGCGAAACTCGAACCTAAATTTGTATATAGGGACCTGATCCACATTGCTTCCTGAGTTGCATTTTCCAATCCTGTGTATTCGGCTTCAAGTGAAGAGAGTGCTACTGTGGTTGTTTCTTAGAAGACCAAGAAATAAGCTTTCTACCTGCGAAAGATAAATATCCAGATGTGCTTCTTCTATAATCTTTTGATCCTGCCCAATCTACATCAGTGAATAGCTTTACACTTAAATGAGAAGTATAAGGATAATACAATCCTTCATTCATAGTTCCCTTTAAATATTTCAATATCCTTTTTGCTGCATCCATGTGAAGCTTTCTAGGAGTGTGCATAAATTGGCTAAGCACACTTACACCGTAGCATATATCTACCGTAGTTAGGGTTGCATAGTTCAAGCTTCCAACTAGGCTTTGTTAGCTTCTAATGTCTTCAGTGGGTTCCCTTTCATGAGCACTTCACTTGTGATTGACCTCCATGGGAGTGCCCACAACCTTAGCATCCTGCATCTTGAAATTTGCAATCACATCTTTAACATACTTCCTTTGAGTAAGGAAGATCCCTTTATCTGTATAGAAAACTTCTAATCCAAGAAATTAAGTGAGAAATCCTAGGTCACTTATCTTGAATTCTTCCTTCATTTGGGCTTTGATCTTCTTAATTCCATCTGCATCATTATGTGTAAGAATAATATCATCTACATATACATATAGATATATAACATTAGAGTTAATCTTCTTGGTGAAGAGAGAAGAATCAACTTTGCTCATCTTGAATCCTTTGTCGTGCAAAAATGTAACCAATCTATGATTCCAAGATCTAGGAGCTTGTTTGAGACTATAGAGACCTTTCTTGAGTTTGCACACATACTCAAGATGTACATCATCAAATAAACCCAGGAGGTTGTGCCATGTACACCTCCTCAGAAATCCAACCATTCAAAAAAGCTTTTTTTACATCTAATTGATAGATGTTCCAATCCTTGAAGCAGCTATGCTTAAGAGAACTCTGATTGTTGGCATCTTTGCCACAGAAGAGAAGGTCTCCTCTTAATCGACCCCTTGGGTCTGAGCAAACCCTTTGGCAACAAGTCTTGCTTTGTACCTATTTATTGATCCATCAAAATTCTTTTTTACCTTATAGATCCATCTAAATCTAATATCTTCATGGATTGCTTCTTGCGAACTAGGTCCCAAGTCTGATTTTCTTGAAGTGCTTGTATCTCTTCCTCCATTGCTTCCTTCCATTCAGATTTCTTATTTTCTTCTTCAAACGTTGATGGTTCTTCTGAATTGATATCCTAAGCAATATAGATTGAGTGTTTAGTGACTAAAGAGGTGTCTTATCCATACCTTTCTGGCTTCTTCTTTTCCCTAGTTGATCTCCTTATTGTTTGTTGAGAGGATTCTGCAATATCCCTCAAGAGTTGCATCTTCTCTTTACCTTTGTTGGTCCATATCTTGAAGTTCTTCCTTGGTGTTCTTTGATCATCATCAGAATCACTTGAATCTTCACATTGTTGAATAGTTGCCTTCTGAATTGTAGGAAAATCTTCTTCTAGATCATAAGGTAGTTTGACCTTTTTGCAATCATCTTTAAACCACGAGTTGTTTTCATCAAAAACAACATCTCTACTAGCAATAAAACCTTTAGTACTTGAATTATACAACCTGCACCCTTTTTTATTAAGATCATAACCTATGAACACAAATTTCTTTGCCTTAGGATCCATTTTACCTCTGATTTGTGATGGAACATGTGCATATGCTATGCACCCAAAATTTTTGCAATGTTCTAGGCTAGGCCTTCTTCCATTCCAAGCTTCATATGGTGTCATCCCATCCAATGCTTTAGATGGGAGTCTGTTGATAAGATAGGTGGTTGTAGATACAGCCTCTACCCATAGATAGTTGGGTTTGTGTGATTTTCAACAAGAGCAAGATATTTTTTGAAACAATTGAATACCTCATCTTCGTGTTTCATAAAATAAAGTATGGTCCATGTGCTACAATCATCAATGAATGATACATAATACCCGGATACTGAAATTGAAGGGTCTTTGCTAGGTCCCCCAAACATCTGTGTGGACTAGCTCCAATAGATCACCATGAATGTAACCTTTCTTTATAAATGGTTGTCTATGAGACTTCCCAAATTGACATGAGCTGCATTTGTATATCATATGTTGCTTGGATATATTTGGCAAACCAAGAACACTCTGATCCGTGCAAATTTTCTTTCAACTTCTTTCTCCTATGTGAGCTAATCTTTTGTGCCACATTTCTAATTCTGATAAGCTTTGTCCTCCATAATTGAAAAGTGCAATATTTCTAGTATCCTCTACTTCAAATGTAAAGAGTCTACTTGTCTTTTCTCCTTTGGCTAACTTTCTGAATCCTTGTTAAGGATCTTCAACAAATGCTCCATTTCTTGTAAACCTTACCTGCAAGCCTTTTTCTACAATTTGTCCAACACTTATCAAATTCTTGGTGATGGTAGGTACATACAATACCTTACTGAGTAGATTCCTATTTCCATCTGAAGTTTTCACATTCCTAATTTTTTAACTGAGTGCCTTGTATCATCTCTTGTATGAACCTCATGCTTGTTCCTTGGATCCTCCAAGTCAGATAGTAATGCAACATTTCCTACTACATGATTTGAACAACCAAAATCTATATAAAACACATGTTCATCTGCTTTACCTTGCCTCATGGTCATGTTCATTAACAAGAGTGAGTCTTCTTGTGCCTGATCTTCTTCCTCTGCCTCTTCCTCTTGTACCTCTACCTCTTCCTGCAAAGTTAGCTTGGGAGGTACTAGCTTCATCATCAGATTTATCACCTTTACCTTTACCATCCCTACTCTTGTTCTTATCAGTGTATAGGGCAAAGGATTGATTACCTTTTGAGTTGTCATTGTTCTTCACGAGCTTGGCTTCCTGATTAAATAGTTGTCCCATTAGAGTATTGAAGTCAAGTACGTGCATTTCCATGTATAGATCGATTGCAGTAGTGAATGCTTCTCACTTGTCATCTGCTTTGATTCCATTGATCACTTGTCTCACAATTTGCTCCTCATCAATGACTTCTCCAATGCTTCCAAGTTGATCAGCTGAGTGCTTCATTTTAGTGGCATAATCAATCACATTCTGTTTGGGCATCTTCTTGAGTGTTGTGAACTCCATCCACAGTTGATTCTTCCTTGCTCTAATGCTTGAAGAAAAGAATGCTTCAAGTGCATTCCAGGTTTCTTGTGATGTCTTACAATTTCTAATATGTGGGAGTACAAAATCAGAAACTGAGTTGAGAAGGTATGACCTGGCCAATGCATCCTTTGAGCACCATGTTGATAACCTTTCTTGTTCTTCTTGAGTGGGTTGCCCTTTGCTTCTAAGTACTGGCATTGACTCATCTCCAGATATGTAACTATAAAGATTTCTACCTTGTAGATATGAATCCATTATAATAGACCAAACAAAGTAATTACCTCGATCCAATTTTTCAATTGATGATGGGAATCCATCTCCCATGTTGAGTTAATGATTGCTCTGATACCATTGTGAGAAGATGGTTGGATACACTCTAGAAACGAGCTAGTGCTACACAAATCCTGCTCTACACCTGCCTATGTTACTTCAGATTACCTTAGTATACACCTTTAGCTTCCCAAATATGCATTTGGACCCATAATGTGCTTTGTAGCATCATCTTCAAATAGTTGCATCAAAACAGACTACTTTCAAGATTAAAGAATTGTAGAAACCTGCTATTTATGGATTGTAACTTGCTCAGTGTTTCACTCAGAACTCACTCACAAATTACAATTGAGCCAAGATCTTTTAACCATATCTAATTGGACCCCTAAGCTTCCTATAGGAAGTTATGTCACTAATTTAGGATGATTATGTGCTGAGAACTAATGTTAAGAAGTTAGGGGTGTAGTCCCGACATTTTGTGAAGAGAGATGGTGGATGCAATCCAAAGATGAGTAGGTGCTACTACAACCAGCTTCACACCAGCCAACTAAGACTTCAGAGTTCATTAGTAGACCCTTTGAGCTTCCTAAATCCACCAAAATATCGAGTAAGCTCTTCAATATCTACAAAATGACATGAAGTGGTCATGTACAAGGCTTGCTAATCGCCTCTTCCTTCTTGCTCTTTTTATAGCTATTCTTGGAGGGAATTTTGAATTCTAATTCAAATGGCTCCACCTAAAAGTGATCCCCATAGTTAGGAGAGATTCCCTCAGCTCAAAAATTTGTGGTTTTAGGTAGTTAGAGCCACGAATTTTCTTTTACATCATGGATGAGGTAAGCCATCTTTTTCCTTTTTCCTTTTTTAATTACAAGAGATAAAAATGAACTCTTTTACAAGAGATGTTCACATGACTACACATGTGACTTACAAAATGATCATAATATCAAGCATATCAAGCATGTAGGCTTGGGCAAAATGCACCAACAGCTCCCCCTCAAGCCTAACATGCTTGGCCTCCAAATAAATCTTCAATTGTCCTTGATTTCCTGCAAGCTAATCATCAACTTGAATCTACTTAACTTTGTACCATCAAGAGCTTTAGTCAACGTGTCTGCACATTGCATATCTGTAGAGACATAGGATAGTTGAATATCCTTGGTCATTAGCTTCTCCCTTACATAATGGTAGTGGGCTTCAATATGCTTGGTTCTAGCATGGTATACCGGATTAGCTGCTAGATGTAGTGAGCTTGTGTTGTCACCAAAAATGTGAGGTGTTGAAGAATGAAGTCCAAGATCTGTGTACAAAGACTTTAACCACATGATTTCTTGAGTTGCATTAGTCAAACCTCTATATTCGGCTTCAGTAGAAGATAATGCCATGGTAGGTTGTTTCTTCGATGACGAAGAAATGATTTTTGAACTTGCAAATGATATATACCCGGATGTGCTTCTTCTATCATCTCTAGATCTGGCCCAATCTGCATCTGAGTAGACCTTTAGCTCAATATCTGAAGTAAATGAATAAAACAAACCTTCATTCATAGTCTCCTTTAGGCACTTGAGGACTCTCTTGGCCGCTTCCATATATGGTCTTCTCGGCTTATGCATAAATTGACTCAATATGCTAACACTATAGCATATATCCACTCTTGTGAGTGTTGCATAGTTCAAACTTCGAACCAAGCTTTGATAGCTTGTGATGTCTTCAATTGGCTCTCCTTCATAAGCACTAAGCTTATAATTTTGCTCCATAGGTGTACCTGCACACTTGGTATTTTCCATCTTGAACTTGACGAGCATATCATGGACATACTTCCTTTGCGTGATGTATATACCTGAATTTGTGTAGATCAACTCCAATCCAAGAAAATAAGTGAGTGGTCTGAGGTCACTTATTTTGAACTCCTCCTTCATTTGACTCTTTAGTTGTTTGATTCCTTCAAGATCATTGCCTGTGATAATAATACCATCAACATATGATGGGGGAAGTATCTCAACCCCTAAGCAACGATGAAGCGCGAATGACCTCCAGAGGTATCCTTCTTTGACCTCTGCACACCAAAAATGCTCTTACTCAGAGCTTATGCAGAGAACTCCAGTGAGCTTTTGTAGACCTGCAGTAGACACCAAGGGCTTTCCAACAAAACAAATTTCACTTGAAATGGATGCTTACACAAAGAGAAACAATGTCTACAACATGAGCTAGTTGAATGCTCACAACTGCTAGTCAAGCAGAGACCTCACTTCACTCCAGCAAACTTTTCTCAGAGATTATACAGAGAATGAATCTCAAACTTATGTCAACTTTAGAGGACTCTAATAGATACCCAATGACACCAAAATCATAGCAAATGGATACATAGAGAAGGAGAACCAGCCCTTACAACAGAGAGCAAAATATTTCCAACAGAGCCTACACAAAGAGAGAGATATCAATCACACAACTTCACTAAAATGAATGTTGCTCCCAGCTTACTCAGAGAATGCTCCAGAGAATTGGTAAGCATAAAATAGACTCTTATAGCTATCCAATGAGACAAGAATTACATCAAATGGATACCATATGAGGGAGAACCAATGCTAACAACTCAGGGGTAGAGAGTTGCAACACTCCCTGCGCACACACATAGATATGCCTACTAAAAGAAAACAAACAAGCAAGCAAGGGGGTTTCTTAAGCAAGGGGCTTGCTTATCACAACTCCAGCACTTAGTGCTCACTTTACATGAGCTAAAACTCCAAGAAGAAGGCCCAAAAGAAGTCGGGATACATGCTCCTTTTATAGTGAGAGGTGTGCCCCTAAAATCTAGGAACTACCTTTCCAAATCAGCCTCCTAACTTGGAGGAATTAGTTGAGATGACTTGGGGAGTGGTTGAGTGACTTTTCTTGATGGAATCTCGTGGCTTTTGGCTTCCTTTGATTGCTCCACATGTCCATAAAAGATTCACCACGAATTTTTAGCTTGAAGCTTGACTTTTAACACTCCCCCTCAAGCTTCAATTCTTCATCCTCATCCAAGCTCCTTCATGTTGATGCATTGCTTGAATTTTGAAATCTTCATCCCATCCAAAGCCTTTGTAAACATGTCCGCAACTTGGTCCTTAGTACCAATATGATGTACTGAAACTTCCTTGGATATCACCTTTTCCCTTATGAAGTGATAGTGCACTTCAATATGCTTGGTTCTAGCATGATAGACAGGGTTCGATGCTAGATGAATGCTACTCATGTTGTCACAAAAAATTGGATATGTGTCAACCTGCAAATTAAGCTCCATAAATAACTTCTTAATCCACATTAGCTCACATGTGACTTGAGCCAAAGCTCTATACTCAGCCTCGGTGGAAGATAATGCCACCGTGGGTTGCTTCTTTGAAATCCATGAGATGATCTTGCTACCTAGCATGACTAGGTAACCACTTGTACTCCTTCTATCTTCCTTCGAACCGGCCCAATCGGCATCGGAATAAGCTTTGACCTGCATATCATCATCAAATGAGTAGAACAATCCTTCATTTATAGTGGCTTTGAGATATCGCAACATTCTTCTTGCAGCTTGCAAGTGTGTAGTCCTTGGACTATGCATAAATTGTGATAACACTCCAACTCCATATGCTATGTCAGGCCTGGTTATTGTGGCATAATTGAAAGAGCCTACAATAGATCGATACAAAGTTACATCCTCTAATGGCTCTCCATCAATGGAGCTTAGCTTTACATTAACTTCCATGGGATTTGAAATAGGCTTGCAATGTAGCATCCCAAACCTCTCAAGTAGGTCTAGAATATACTTCCTTTGTATGAGCATAATACCTTCTTCTTTGTATACAACTTCAATGCCAAGAAAATACCTAAGATCTCCAAGATCAGAGATCCTAAACTCCTTTCCAAGCTTTGCCTTGATCTCCTCAATGCCCTTTGTATCATTACCTGTAATGATAAGATCATCTACATACACACACATGTAGACCACAAGTTCTCCTCTTTGTTTGATGAAGAGAGATGGATCCGCCTTGCATTGATTGTAACCACATTTGATCAAATAGTCCACCAATCTTTGGTTCCAAGCCCTTGGAGCTTGCTTTAGGCCATAAAGTGCCTTCTTCAACCTACAAACATGATGTGGAAACTCTTTATGAACAAAACCTAGTGGTTGCTCCATGTATACCTCTTCTTCCAAGTCTCCATTGAGAAAGGCATTCTTGATATCCAATTGGAAGAGCTTCCATCCTTTGCTAGCAGCCATTGCAATGAGTGTCCTAATGGTGCTCATCTTTGCCACGGGGCTGAATGTCTCTTCAAAGTCCACTCCATAGGTTTGTGCAAAACCCTTAGCCACCAATCTTGCTTTGAACCTAGAAATAGATCCATCTGAATTCCTCTTTACTTTATACACCCACTTATTACCTATTACCTTCATGTTCTCCTTCTTGGGCACTAGAGTTCATGTTTGATTTTCCTCAAGTGTGTCGATCTCTTCTTGCATTGCCTCTTTCCATTCGGTGTACCTGCTTGCATCTTCATAGCAATCGGGCTCATGATCTTCTACTACTTTGCTCATATATGCATAATGTGTTGCCATGTATGAATCATAAGTAAACCTTTGAGTTGGATACTTAACTCTAGAAGACTTCCTTTCTTCACCTTTTGGAGGAATAAACCTCCTTTGCCTTGGGAACTTGATCTCTTTCTTTGACGTGGCTTCTTTCTCCATCATGTGTCCTTCATCATCTTCAACTTCATTACCTTCTTCATCCAACTCCACCAATGTTTCTTTGCCTTTGTTGATTGATTGTGCTTCATAGCTTGATGAAGGTCTCCCCCTCCATGGTGAGTTCATGCTTGAACTATCTTCATTGATGGAACACCTTGGGCCGCTTAGCTCTAGGTCGATTTGTTCTTCATCATGTGCATGCTTTTCTTCTTCATAGTCCTGCATACAATCATACTTCTTATACCAAGGGAGTAGCTCATCAAATGCTACATCCCTTGATATCCTCAAGTCCTTTGTATTTGGGTTGAAGCACCTGTAGCCTTTATGATCATTTGAATATCCTAGAAACACACACTTTTCTGCCTTTGGTTGTAGCTTGTGCCTCAATTCACTTGGCACATGTACATAACAAGTACATCCAAATATCTTCAAGTGGGAAAGATCAGGTTTCTTACCATAATAGGCTTGATATGGTGTCAAGCCATGGATCCCTGAGGTAGGAGCCCTATTCATTAGATACACGGCGGTATTTGCTGCATCACTCCAAAACATGTTAGGTACATTCATCTCATTAAGCATTGCTCTAGCGATCTCGGCAATGTATCTATTCTTTCTCTCTGCTACTCCATTTTGTTGGGGTGTGTACCTGCATGTTACTTGCCTCTTGATGCCTTGATCCATTAAAAAATCAGAAAACTCATTTGAGAAATATTCTCCCCCTCCATCGGACCTTAGCTTCTTGATATATGTACCTGTTTCCTTCTCTACCATTGCCTTGAATGCTTTGAAACATGTAAACACATCTGATTTGTTTTTGATGAAATAAACCCAAACCATCCTTGTGCAATCATCTATAAAAGTGACAAAGTACTTGTTACCTCCAATGGATTGCTCTTTCGTTGGCCCCCACACATCTGTATGTATCAACTCCAATGGATGTTGGCTTATGTAGCCACTCTTCTTGAATGGAAGTCTCGCTTGCTTCCCTAGTTGACAAGATTCACATAAATGCTTCATACCTTGTCCTTGGAAGTTGGGAAGACCTTCAACCAGCCTCTTGAATTGCATTTCCTTCATTCTTTGTATGTTGATGTGACCTATCCTCTTGTGCCACAAGTCCAACTCCGAAATCCTCTTGTTTCCATATGTGAAGTAGACATGTTGAGTAGAATGAGAATTTACCTCCAAAGTGAAGAGTCTCCCTTGCTTCTTTCCTCTTGCTATGACCTTGTAACCTTGGTTAGGGTTCTCCACAAAGCATCCACCTTTGTTGAACCTTACTTGATAGCCTCTTTCAACCATTTGCCCAACGGACACCAAGTTCTTTGTGATGGTAGGTACATGCAAGACATCCTTGAGACATCTTCCTTCCTCCTTGTCATCCAAAGCTACATCTCCAACATGGGAGATCTCATGGGCTGTATCATCACCTGTTTCTACATGTCCTTTACCTTTGGGAACATGTAGATTAGTAAACCAAGAAGCATTGCAACTCATATGGTTGCTACATCCACTATCAATATACCAAGTGTTATCTACTTTGCTTGAATTCCCATTCATGTGCATCATCAAGAGATTGTCATTTTCTGAACTTGTAGAAGCATAATTACCTTGGCCTTTGTATGAAGAACCTTGATTATAGTTCCTTTGGTTTCCTCCTTGGTAGCAATCTCTAGCATAGTGGCCAAACTTGCCACATATGTAACATCCTTCGCCATCTTGATTCCTGTTTTGTTGATGTCGTCCTCCTCTTCCTCTTGATCTTCCTCTCCCTCTTTGTGATGAGGTGCCTTGGTCATGTCCTTGATTTCTTGAGTGGCCTTGCCTTCCTCCAAACCTTCCTTTGCCCCTTCCTTGTCCTTGTCTTCCTTTGCCCCTTTGATTACCTGCATAGAAAACTTGTGCATCTTTGCTTTTAGTTGAACTTCCACCTATGTTCATTTCTTCGGTGACCATGAGAGCAACCAATTGCTCAAAATCGGGAAGATTATCCCTTACATAAACTGAAGTGGTAAAGGGTTTCCACTTCTCATCATCTCTCAAACCATTGAGAGTATAAGCCACAAGATCGTCATCGTCTACGTGGCTTCCAATGGATCCCAATGCATCTGATAACTCCTTGACCTTAAGTATGTAGTCATTTATGCTACTCCCTGAGCTCTTCCTAAGGTTGTTGAGCTCATTCTTGAGTTGGATCTTCCTTGCTTTGGTGCTTGTTGAATAAAGCCTTTCAAGTGTCTCCCATACCTTCATGCTTGAATCCAGGTCTTGGATATGGCCGATCATGCTATTGCTAATGTGTTGGGAAAGAATAAAGATAACCCTCTTGTCTCTTTCATTCCATTCCCTAAAGGCCCTTCTCTGGTCATTGGTTGGATTCTCATCCAACTTAGGTCTTGGTTCACTTCCACTAATCAACCCCCAAAGGCCCTTGCCCATAAGATAGTTGGAGACCCTAAATCTCCATGGTTGATAGTTACCTTTGTCTAGCTTTTCAATTTGAGTGTTGAAGTCTCCCATATCTAGTCTTTGATACTTGAACTAGCCCTTGGCTAATGCTCCAATGTGTGTAAAATGAAAATGAGGCTCTGAGGTTACCTCAATCCAAAGCTTTCCTTAGATGGACACCTTGTGCTCTTGCAAATTTGAGTAGAATAGCTCCCCCTTGATGTGAGCTACCTCCAAGAAGCTTTTGTTGATGCAACTCTTCAACCACCAACTCCAAGAGGTCTTCTTGCTTGTATGTGATACCTCCAAGATGCCCAAATGCTCTGATACCACTGATGGGGGAAGTATCTCAACCCCTAAGCAATGATGAAGCGCGAATGACCTCCACAGGTATCTTTCTTTGACCTCTGCACACCAAAAATGCTCTTACTCAGAGCTTATGCAGAGAACTCCAGTGAGCTTTTGTAGACCTGTAGTAGACACCAAGGGCTTTCCAACAAAACAAATTTCACTTGAAATGGATGCTTACACAAAGAGAAACAATGTCTACAACATGAGCTAGTTGAATGCTCACAACTGCTAGTCAAGCAGAGACCTCACTTCACTCCAGCAAACTTTTCTCAGAGATTATACAGAGAATGAATCTCAAACTTATGTCAACTTTAGAGGACTCTAATATCTACCCAATGACACCAAAATCATAGCAAATGGATACATAGAGAAGGAGAACCAGCCCTTACAACAGAGAGCAAAATATTTCCAACAGAGCCTACACAAAGAGAGAGATATCAATCACACAACTTCACTAAAATGAATGTTGCTCCCAGCTTACTCAGAGAATGCTCCCGAGAATTGGTAAGAATAAAATAGACTCTTATAGCTATCCAATGAGACAAGAATTACATCAAATGGATACCATATGAGGGAGAACCAATGCTAACAACTCAGGGGTAGAGAGTTGCAACACTCCCTGCGCACACACATAGATATGCCTACTAAAAGAAAACAAACAAGAAAGCAAGGGGGTTGCTTAAGCAAGGGGCTTGCTTATCACAACTCCAGCACTTAGTGCTCACTTTACATGAGCTAAAACTCCAAGAAGAAGGCCCAAAAGAAGTCGGGATACATGCTCCTTTTATAGTGAGAGGTGTGCCCCTAAAATCTAGGAACTACCTTTCCAAATCAGCCTCGTAACTTGGAGGAATTAGTTGAGATGACTTGGGGAGTGGTTGAGTGACTTTTCTTGATGGAATCTCGTGGCTTTTGGCTTCCTTTGATTGCTCCACATGTCCATAAAAGATTCCCCACGAATTTTTAGCTTGAAGCTTGACTTTTAACAACATACACACATAAATAGATCACTTCAGATCCATTCCTCTTTATGAACAAAGAGGTATCCGCCTTGCTAGCTTTGAATCCTTGGTCCTCCAAATAAGTCACCAATTTGAAATTCCAAGCTCTTGGAGCTTGCTTCAGTCCATACAAAGCTTTCTTTAGTTTGCATACATAGTTAGGATGATGTGCATCCTCATATCCAGGAGGTTGTGCCATATACACTTCCTCAAAAATCCATCCATTCAAGAAAGCATTCTTTACATCAAGTTGATAGAGATTCCAATTTCTAGATGCAGCAAGACTAATTAGAACCCTGATTGTAGGCATTTTTGCAACATGGGAGAAAGTCTCCTCATAATCAATACCATGGGTTTGAGCAAACCCGTTAGCAACTAACCTTTCTTTGTGTCTATTTATACTTCCATCTGGATTCCTCTTGATTTTGTATATCCATCGAGATCCAATTACCTTCATAGATGGCTTGTTAGGTACAAGCTCCCAAGTGTCATTCTCCTTAAAGGCTTCCATTTCTTCATCCATTGCATCTCTCCAAGCTTTCTTGCTTTGTGATTCTTCGAATGTGGTAGGTTCTTCATTGGTTGAATCCTTTGCAATGTAGATTGAGTGCTTGGTAACCAAAGAAGTATCATAACCAAACCTCTCGGGTTTCTTCTTCTCCCTTGAAGACCTTCTAAGTGGTTGATGTGAGCTCTCCGGTCCATATGTAGCATCTTGCATCTTTGCTTTACCTTTGTTCTTCCATAGCTTTAGTCTTTCCAAATCTTCTAGGTCAATCTCCAAATCACTTTCTTCAATGTGCTTTGGCTCCTTTGGTTGAAGTGATGGAAAATCTTCATCCAAGTCATATGGCAGCTTCACTTTCCTGTCATCATCAAACCATGATTTGTTTTCATAAAAAATTAAATCTCTACTCATAGAAAATCCTTTATTGGTTGGATTGTACAATCTATATCCTTTTTGGTTTTGATCATAACCAATGAATACACACTTCTCTACCTTGGGATCCAATTTCCCTCTTACTTGAGAAGGAATGTGTGCATAGGCTAAGCATCCAAAGATTTTACAATGCTCTAGACTAGGTCTTCTTCCATTCCATACTTCATATGGAGTGGTTCCATCTAGTGACTTAGATGGAAGTCTATTTATGAGATATGTGGTAGACACAGCCTCTGCCCATAGGTAGTTTGGCAATCCCTTTTCATTGAGCATGGACCTTGCAGCTTCGAAAATAGCTCTGTTTCTCCTCCCTGCTACACCATTGCGTTCGGGTGTATACCTTGTAGTGACTTCCCTTTTAATGCCTCTTTCATGCAAGAAGGCATAAAATTCAGAAGAGAAGTATTCTCCTCCACCATCTGATCTGAGTCTTTTCCAAGTCCTACCTGTTTGGTTTTCAACAAGAGCAATATACTTCTTAAAGCAATTAAACACTTCATCCTTGTGCTTCATGAAAAACAGAATGGTCCACCTGCCACAATCATCTATGAAAGACACATAATATCTTGAGCCTGATATAGATGGATCCTTACCTGGACCCCACACATCTGTGTGCACTAGATCCAAAGGACTTTGATACATATATCCTTTCTTATTGAAAGGTTGTCTATGAGCCTTGCCGAGTTGACAAGCTTCACACTTATAAATCATGTGTTGCCTTATGATATTAGGCAAACCAAGTACACTTTGGTCCCTGCAAATTTGTTTGAGTGTCCTCTCACCAATGTGAGCAAGCCTTTTGTGCCATATCTCCAACTCTGTTAGAGTTTGAGATCCATAGCTAAACAAAGCTATGTTCTTTGTATCTTCCACTTCAAAAGTGAAAAGACTTCTTGTCTTTTGTCCTTTGGCAATCCTTTGAAAGCCTTGCCTTGGGTCTTCAACATATGCTCCAAATCGGTTGAATCTAACCTGCAATCCTTTTTCAACAATCTGTCCAACACTTATTAAATTTTTGGTAACTGTAGGGACATACAAGACTTTGCTTAAGAGGTTCATATTCCCATCTGATGTCTTCACATTACCTATTTTCTCCATTGAGTGCTTTGTGTCATCTCCTGTCTGCACTTCATGCTTGTTATGAGGATCTTCCAAATCAGACAGTAAAGCCACATTTCTTGCTACATGGTTTGAGCATCCCAAATCAACGTAAAATATGTGATCATCATCCTTACCCTTCTTCACTGATAGATTCATAATCAATAATGAATCTTCTTGACTTTGGTCCTCTGCATAGTTATTGTAATCTCTTCTTCCTCTATGGCCACTTTGATAGTTGTTGTTGTAATTGTTGTTGTAGTAGTTGTTGTTGTTCTAGCCTCCATTGTATCTGCCTCTATTTGATCCATAGCCACCTCTATTGAATCCTCTTCCTCTTGAGTTCCTTGGGTTCCTGAAACATTCTTCAGTAGTATGATTAGATAAGCCACATATATTGCAAGGTTGAGATGATTGGAATCTCCCCCTACCTTGCTTTCCACCTCTGTCTCTTCCTCTAGCTCTTCCTCTACCTACAAAGTTTGCTTGGAAAGAGCTACCTTCATCTTCATTCTTCTATTCTTTGACTTTTCCTTGACCTTAGCTTTATCAGAATATAAGGAAAAAGTTTGATTACCTCTTGAGGACTCACCACCTTTGCTAATCTTTGCTTCATGAGTGAAGAGTTGGCCCATGGGTGTGTTGAGGTCGGGTACATGCATATCCATGTATAAATCCATGGCTGTTGTGAATGACTCCCACTTGTTGTCTGCTTTGGTTCCCTTTATGATTTGTCTAATGATTTGATCCTCTTCAATTACTCTCCAATGCTTCCAAGTTGGTCGGAAATCTCCTTCATCTTTGTGACATAATCAGTCACATTTTGCTTCGGGCTTTTCTTCATTGTTGTGAACTCCATCCACAATTGGTTATTCCTTGCTCGTGTGTTGGAAGAGAAGAAAGAAGCAAGTGCATTCTAGGTCTCCCTTGATGTCTTGCATCCCTTGACATGAGGTAAAAGAAAATCAGAGATTGAGTTTAGAATATAGGACCTTGCAAGTGCATCCTTCGAACACCAATTTGAAAGTCCTTCCACTTCTTCATGTGATGGTTGCCCTTTGTTCCTCATGGTTGGCATTGCTTCATCTCCAGATATGAATCCATATAGATTCCTCCCTTGAAGGTAAGCCTCCATCCTTAGCGACCATGCCGGGTAGTTGTTTCAATCCAATTTGTCAATTGTTGATGGAAATCCATCTCCCGTGTTGCTTGACTATGCTCTGATACCACAGTGAAGAGAGATGGTGGATGCAATCCAAAGATGAGTAGGTGCTGCCACAACCAGCTTAACACCAGCCAACTGTGACTTCAGAGTTGATTAGTAGACCCTTTGAGCTTCGTAAATCCGCCAAAATATCAGCCAAGTACTTTGGAGCATGTATCCCAAAAGTTTAAGTCAAGACAAACTAGTTGCGGAATGACTAGCTCCCAAAACTTGCTATTTTTGGACATACACCTGTTGGAAAAACTGAAGAGTGCTCTCAACCTGGTAGGAGTTAGATAAATTCCTTTTGGACATAGCCAATACACCTAGCAAGATTCCCAATCCAAGTTAAAACAGTTCAAATGATGGACTGAGCACTGAGAACAAGATTCATCAATTTCTGGAACATGCCCACCATTCTCGGAGCTCTGTAGAGATAGACCATTTAGCAGTAAAATGCAGATATCTCCAAAACTGTAACCCCAATGACCTTGAAACTTTATATCAAAAAGAAGATAGTAAGAGCTATTCAATGCACGTTAAAACACTGAAAAAGGTTGCGTAGAACTCGAGATATGACACTCTGAAGGTATTGCTCTAAGTGAGTATAACAGAGAACAAAACAGAGAAGTAGATAATGATAAATGTATAGATTCACATATGATTACAACCACATTGGCAATGAATCTTTGCACAATGGGAGTAGAATGATAGAGCTATGGAGTAAGCTCTTCAATCTCTACAAAATGACATGAAGTGGTCACGTACAAGGCTTGCTAATCGCCTCTTCGTTCTTGCTCTTTTTATAGCTATTCTTGGAGGGAATTTTGAATTCAAATTCAAATGGCTCCACCTAAAAGTGATCCCCACAATTAGGAGAGATTCCCTCAGCTCAAAAATTTGTGGTTTTAGGTAGTTAGAGCCACGAATTTGCTTTTACATCATGGATGAGGTAAGCCATCTTTTTCCTTTTTCCTTTTTTAATTACAAGAGATAAAAATGAACTCTTTTACAAGAGGTGTTCACATGACTACACATGTGACTTATAAATGATCATAATATCAAGCATATCAAGCATGTAGGCTTGGGCAAAATGCACCAATACATTTTAAGAAGATGACAAACAACAGACTTAGGCAGAATGTAATGAACATTTCTCTATGATCTCTGAACCAAACAATGTGAAAACTGATAGCATAGAACTAGAAGATCTAAGGTACATGTACCCAGTTGAATCACAACAAAATTTTAAGTATACACGGAGAAATCCTCAAGACAAATTCATTGAAAATGAGAGTATAGCAGCAGGCAATAGTGAGCATGAGATAGTTGCATAATCTGAAACAAATGTATATTGTATTGAATGTATGATACAAAGGAGATGCTGTAGGCTTACTCATACATGTTTCGAGAAAGTGTGTCCACAATCTTGAAGCTCAATGTGTTCTTCTTCTGCTCTCTACCGTGCGACTAAAAGTCATGAGTTTTTATAGATAAGTTTAAATTTTAATATGGAATCTGTCACCTAAAAGTGATCCTATCTTTTAGGCTCCTAATTATTTTGATTCCAATCACTTGGTTGTTGTGGATTATAACTCGTAAAGCTACAAGATTCTCTCAAGCTTTCCCTTTTACATTTATCTTGAGTTAAACTCAAGATATTTACAAGAGGTGTTCACATATGAATTATGAATATTCATGATCAAGATATGAAGTGAAGCTTTGATCTTTTGGTCAATCATCAAGGCTTTCCAAATGTACCAACACACCCAAGCAAGGAATCCTCTAGCCCTAGTCCACATGGATCTCTATGGACCAATGAGTACCCCATAAGTTGGTGGATTAGTCTACTTCTTTGTCAGAGATTATGATCATACAAGATACATATGGTTCTATTTCATCAAGTCTAAGGTAGATACATTTTCTAAGCTAAAAAAATGGGTGTATCAAGTTAAGAATGAAGCTTCTAGTTTATTAAAGACCATTAGATCCAATGGAGATGATGAATTCATTAATCATGAGTTTGAAAAGTTCTTGAAACATAACGGCATCAAGAGGCAAGTCACTCAACCTTGTACTCATGCTGAAATGGAGTATCTCAAAGAAAGCTCAGTAGTGTCATGGAAATTCCAAAAAATATGCTTTACGAAAAAGCCTTACCATTCATGTTTTGGGCTGAAGTTGTAAGTGCCATAGTTCACATCATCAATAGATGCTTCACAAGTTCATTACACAACAAGACTCCACTCGAAGTCTACTATTGATCCAAGCCCAATGTCAAATACATTTGAGTTTTTGGAAGTGAAGCATTTATACATGTGTCAAAAGAAGATAGACATAAGTTGGCATCCAAGTCCAAGAAACCTCTATTCATTGGCTATATTTAACAGTATATGACATACAAACTCTACAATCTTGAGAACTAGTCACCATTTTATTAAATTTCAAGGCTTTGACGAAGTTTCAAAGTAATAAACTAAAGATTCAAGTTCAAGTTTGATTCCATCCATCTACACTATAAAGGAGGAGACACTTAGAAGCAAAACTTAGAAGCAAGTACTTCATACTAGCCTAGGTCATCCCAAAGGCTCATCAAGAAGAAACAACATGAACAAAACCACCATGCTAATTATGCACTTATGCACCAGCTTCAAGGAATTCTTGAGTGTTTGAATTTTAAAGAAGTTCAAGGTCAACCTGAGTGGGAAGAAGCTATGAAGATAGAGATTTTCTATTAGAAAGAACAACACTTGGAACCTTGTTCCAAAGCCTATGAATCATCAAGTTATAGGAGTTGAGTGGTCTTACAAAGTAAAGTACAAATCCAATTGTACTTTGGAAAGGTATAAAAAAATACTTGTAGATAAGAGTTATAAGAAAAAGCATGATATTCATTATGAAGAATCCTTTGCTTCTACTACAAGATTTACAATTATGAGAATCATTCTCACATAGAGTGCAAACTTAAAATGGCCCATTTACGAACTTGAATTCAAAATTGTTTTCCTAAATAGTGATGTTCAAGAAGAGATATACGTAGGAAAACCTGAAGGTTTCAAGATCAAAGGGAAGGAAAATAATGTATAAAAGCTTCACAAAGCATTGCATGGACTTAAGCAAGCTCCTAGGGCTTGGTATGAAGATATGCACAAGTTCTTCAAAGCTAAAGGCTTTCAAAGGAGCACTCTGAATGCTAACTTATACATGTACTAGAAAGAATCCTTATTTGCAATAATCATCCTCTATGTCGATGAATTGATTTTGATAAGTTTAGATGAGGCATGGAAGGGTGGCAAATGAATGAATATATATTTTCATCCCAAAAGAAGTACTTCTTTGATGTTCTTTCTAGAAATAACTTGGACTAGTGCTGCTCAATATCTACATCACTTAATCCAAACATCAAGTTCACAGTGGAGGACTCATCAGAGTCACTAGTGGATGTGCATGCTTATCGAGAGCTTGTTGGATCCTTACTTTTCTTAGCCAAATTGAGTTGAGATATTGTGTATGTAGTTTGTATACTCCATTAGTTATCACATTAACCTCTTCAAACACATTGGAATTCTATTGAAAGACTATTATGATACCTTGACATCATGTTCTTTGGTAAAGAGGGGGCATTGATCTCATTGAGTCTTTTGATTCAAAATGGGTTGATGATCATTATTCTCAACAATCCACTATTAGATACGTATTGTTGGTTGGTTTAAGACCTATCTCTTGGGCATGTAAGAACTAGCCTACAAATGCTCTATCATCCATCGAGGTCAAGTACTGAGTATACTACTTTGCAACATATGAGGCCATATGGATTTGACATTTATTATGTGAGATTGGTATTTTGTAGGATACTTTGACATGCATCCATACTAATAGCTAGTCAACCTTAGACATCACCAAGAATCTAGTGTTCCATGCTTGGATGAAACACATTGATGTCCAATATTAATTCATCCAAAAGAAGCTTGTTTCAAAGGAGATTACTCCATATCAATATACCTCTCAAAAGAGCTTGGCATACATGTTGATGATGACTTTACCTCATGTTTCACTCTAGTGCTTGGTGGACCTCTTCAACATTCAACCTCTCAAAGAAAGAGCTATAGAGGGGTTGTTAATGACATGACTTCTTCTAATTTATTTCCATTTGTATCTGCATGAGTTCATCTCCATCTTGTATCCAAGAGACACTCCATATCATATAATTTTATATTGTATGTCATTATATTTGAATAGCTTTCCATTTAGTTTGTTCATTCTCTTTCAAGGACAATTATCGCACATATGATGTATTTTGGAGAGCCTCTTCCAAATCTATATAAGGTGGAGCCTCTTCACAACTTTCTACTTGGTTAGAACTTGTAGAGTCTACTTCATGCTCTTAGGAAGCTTATTTCTAATCCATGTGAGTTTACCCATTTCTTGGTATACTCCGCTTGAGTCTCTCATAGTCTTTCATCTTGTTAGTACACTCTTCTTTTCATTTTTCTTCATCATGTGTACTCTCTACAAAGCATTCTTGTTATAAAAGGAAATTTGCATCAACTTTAACATGAAATCAAATGCAACTACATGCATGCAAGCACATGCATTTGCATGAGTTGTAGTCACTAGATTTTCTTCTTTGCATACATTATGCATGCATTAAATTAAAAGGATTATGCATGCTAAAATAGATGCTGGTACTGCAAATTATTATAGACTATCGTTCCCTAGAAGCTAAAGGGAAACTCAAAGACAAATGAAAGCAAGAGAACATTGAATTAAGCTTATGAGTTTGAACTAGATCAGTTCATCGATTCTTATCATTAGACATGAACGAAACGAATTCTAGAGAGTTGATACATAATTTCCAAAGAGTTCATGTATAATTTATTAACAAGAATAATTCTCATATAAAGTATGGAATTCATTAGCTTCATGATTCGTTATGTGTTATTCCAAAAAATTAAGTATAAAGTTTATATTTAGCTATGGATTAATACACAAGAATTTCTAAGATTTTCTTTAAGCATTTAAAATACTTAAAGAAGGACATTTGAGAATCATGAAAAGACCACACAATTGGTCTTAAGTGAACTATAGGAAGTTCTTTGAAAGAAAACATCGTTTGGAAGACTTTTGACTTTAAAAATATGGAAACAAAAGTTGGGAAGTGAATCACGTATGTAGAAATTTTAAAAAGATATATCTTTGGTATTTATAATTCACAAACTTAAGATAATTGTCCAAGGAATTAGAATCCAATAGTTGTTCTTGAATCAAGTATCCTTCATACTTTAACATTCAAGAATGTATCTTACAAGATAAATGTTTTAACAATTCGACATCAGAAGTATGTTGAAAAGCCAAAGTAATAGATCTTTGGATAGGATAAAATTATAACTTTGGTATTTATAATTCACAAACTTAAGATATATCAAGTGCTTCAAAAGATATAACTTTGGTATTTATAATTCACAAACTTGTTAAAGATATATCACGTGTTTCAAAAGATATAATTTTGGTATTTATCACAAACTTAAGATATAATTGTCCAAGGAATTAGAATCTAGTAGTTGTTCTTGAATAAAGTATCCTTCATACTTTAACATTCAAGAATGTATCTTACAAGATAAATATTTTAACAATTGGACATCAAAGTATGTTGAAAATCCAAAGTAACAGATCTTTGGATAGGATAAAGAGGTTCAAACATAAATGTTTTGAACAAAGGTGCACCTAATAAAAACAAGAAAATATTACTTTCCAACATGCTAAAGTGCGCATTCACTAATTCAAAGTAACAAGTTGAGTTAGATTGATACTTAAGGGATCAAGAAATGATTCTTTGAATGATCGAAGGCAAGTAATGTCAATCTTTGTAGTAATTATACATGATGCATAGGTCTTTGAAGATGAATCTTAAGTATTATTGATCTTAAAAAACAAAAGTAAACGTACAAGTTATACCTCGATTTGCCTTTTAGACAACCGATTATCAAAGATGAAAAACCTTTTCTATCAGATTCCTATGCATACCAACAGGAGGAGTAACATCTTGAAATGCAACTCTTCTCACTTCAAACTCTTTAATGGGTTTTTTTTTCATTGAAAATGAAATCATTGCATGTGATCATTGAAAGTGTCTCAAGATCCGATTAACAATATCCAAAGTGCCCATCTCTTCCATATCAAGGAAAAATTCAATTTTCCATATTTGTACTCATACTTTTGTCTCAAATTCTTTGGAACATGGACACAAGCCTCACCAAAAAATACTCTAAGGTGATCATAATGTGGTTTCTACCGTTTCCATAACTCTTATGCCACTTCCAAGGCTTTACTAATATTAGGTAAAGGGCACCCCCTAATGACCTAGTGGGAATAGGACCACACACATTGGTATGAACAAGATCTAATGGCTGAATTAAAGAGTCAAAATGTATCATATGAACATTCCTAGTTTGCTTTCCATATTGAGTGTCTCAAAACATCAAATTCAAAATAAAAGATAAAATAAATAAGTATCCAGAAAAAGAAATATTTTTCATGCCACTACAAGGTATGTGGCACACATGACTATGCCATATACAATACATAAGTTGTTTAGTGATCACTAACAAGTGTCCTTTCTGTGATACAAACAAAGGATAAAGTGAGCCAACTTTCTTTCACTTTGTAATAACCATATTGCCCTTTGATATACAAAGGGATTGAGCATAGAAAACCACTTTTCAACCAAGGTCATCAAGTTCACCAATTGATATCAAATTGCATGATAATTGAGTTACATGGCATACAATATGCATAGCAATTCTTAAGCCATTAGTAAACTACACAACCACATCTCCAATCCAAACAACATCATAGTAATAAGAAGCACCACAATCATTGAGCACCTATCAATTCACTAGCATACATCTCCTATGGAGAGGCTAGGGTAGGTTTTCCAACTATATCACCAAAGAGACACTAAACTCTGGGTGTCTCCTAGTTTATAAAAACCTCACCATGACCCTCTTCATCAATGTCAAAGGATATGCAAAAACTGTAACCGCTATATCAATTACCATATGTGCGTACATAAGCAATGTCCACATAATAATGCATAGTGTTTATGCACTCAATATAAGTAAGAAAATGGCACTAAGAACTTGAATATTCAACCCAAAAACTATCCAAAAACACCTAAAAATATGACATCAAGCTTCACCTAATCTCTTTTTGAGATAAGGAGAATTAGTGGAGGAGTTTCCAAGAAGAAGGATGAATGAGTGTTATTATCAAGGAAGGAGAATTAAACAATCACAAGTATAAGAAAGCATGAAAAACTAGTATGATGGACCTAGTGATCCTCATGATCATGTGCTAGACTATAAAAAAACACTTAGAGGAGAATAAGTAGTTGAATACACTATGCACTTTGAGGCTTTTAGATTAATCCTAGTGGAACTAGGCTTATCATGGTTTCTACCTTTGAGGAAGGAAATGATGTAAATGTTGAAAGAGTTTTTGAAGAATTCATAGGGGAATTGTCCAAAACTCGAATCAAGCAAAGCACTACTACATTGATTCATACCTTAAACAAAAAGCCAAAGACAATGTGAGGATAGCTGCAAGGAGAATTAAGGAGTATCTTGATACGGGCCCAAATGATGAAAAACCTTCTATTCCAAAAAGGGTATGATTATCTATTTACGGATTAATTAATGCTCAACTCAAAACTATATATTACAAAACATTTACAAACCTATATTCTTCCATAAAGGAATCTATTGACTTTGAATGAAATAGAGGATCTAACCTGATGATGGTGAAAATTTTAGACGAGGAAGAAAAATTCCTCCCATAGAAGAATTGTCTCAAGCCATAGCAAAAGCTTTAGGAGCCACTATGGAAACAAACATTGCCAACCCCATAAGAAAAAAAATAAAGTGTTATGTGTCTAGAGAAAACCATCCAACTTAGATATGTTATTACAAAAAACCATCTCATTTTCAGGACAAGAGAACGTTGTACCCTAGAAAAGAAATGGATAAATCATAGCGGGGATGAATGTTTCTATAACAAACAAATTGTTAGAGAAAATGAATATCAAAATCAACCAATTAAACTAAGAGAAAGGAAATTTTTGGATCAATGTGGACCTCTACTAGGACAACAACCTCCTATACCTACTAATATAGTTGCAATGAAATACAATCCTATGGAAGAAAATTTAGAAAGATCCTTAGTATTAACGAAGGAATATTTTGATCACTACCAGTCATCCAAAGGATACTATCTGGGACTATGTGTATAATAAAGAACGTGAGTTCTAGGCCTTGGATTTGGGAAATGATCCTTTTTCCTTTGGTCTCTCTACTAGGGCATAATATCCACTACTTTGAATCTAATGATTTTCTAAGTTCTTGTCCCAAGTTCCTTTGTCAAAAAATTGACCTAGGTCATTAGTTTCATGGGGATTGTTAGTAAATAGATATTCACAACCCTGAATATCCTAATAACTGGCATCTTTAAACTTAGACACATGCATCAAATTCATAGGAATTCATAAGTTCGTGAATCTCACGATTTCCTTATGCACTCCATCTTAGTATACATAGGCTCCATACCTATTTTTATAAAGATATTTAAGTATGTTCCTATAACCCTCTTGGTCAAAACTTCCTGGTTCCACATTATGGTCCTCCATGCTCACTTGAGAAAATTGTGTATTATCCTCTTCTCAACTGTTACTTTGATGCACAAGGTTATTTCTATCTCTTCTTTCTTCTTCAATCTCATAAATGACCAGATTTCATTTATGAGATTGAAGAAGAAAGAAGCTCTTTAAAAATCTATTCAAGAAGATGAATGAACAAATGTTCTGAAGATCAATGTCACACTCAGCTTTTCTGTTATCAGGATCTTGCTCACATGCACACAGAGGTTATGAATGTAGAAAAGACACAGAAAAAAATAGAGACAGTAAGAGACGAGACTGAACGTAGTATTGGTTGTTGTACTTTGGACTTGTTCGCTCCAATTACCATAGCATAAACGACGAACAACCTCAAACACTAAATTGTCTCAAGGAAGTATACTAAGATGCCAGCCTCTTGTTCATTAATGGAATCCAAGAGTTATCACAAGATTTATCACTCAAAGATCATAAACTTCATTAGTCTACTCCATTCCATTAGAAGATGTAGAGATTTCATCATTCTTTAACGTAATTCTTCTTTGAGAGTAAATATGGCTAGAGATAAGCTTTCTCAATTATACTAGTATCTGTAGTGTGTTATTTAGATAAGGAAGAAGTATATTCCATTATATTTAAGTTTAGCTGATTGTAACCCCTTGACAAGAGAATTGTGACTTTGGTAGATTCACATAGTCTAAAAAATAAAATATCATACTTTGATTCTACAAGCTTTCATTCAAGAAAAGCAATACAAGGCTCCCGTACCAAAAGAAACTTCCATTGAAGAAGGAATCATCTATGGACCCTTTTCCACATGGACCTCTATGGACATATGAGTAGACCATCATTAAGTGGATCACTTCAATTCTTTCTCTTAGTAGATGATGACACTAGATACATATGCATGTATTCTCTTAAATCAAGGGAAATTACTTTCTCCAAATTTAGAGAGTGCTTCCATCAAGTTGAGAAGTAGACATCTACTTCAGTAAATACTTTCAAATCAGACGGAGGCGGAGATTCTATGAATCACAACTTTGATAGCTTCCTAAAGTAGAAAGGCATCAAAACCCAAGAGGTGCAACCTCATACTCTATCTCAAAATGGAGTTGTTGAAAGGAAGATTTGTAGTGTCATGGAGATGTTTTAAACACTATTAAGAATGATGGTAGTCTATAGAGATAAGAGGCTCTTCACAAAAACCTTCTCTAGATTGGCCTACTTCTCAACTGGACACTTCAATAGGCTTCCTAAGCATACAATATATGAAAAAATTTGACCATACTACCTTGAAGCATTGATCTTAAAATTTTTGGTCAAGATAGAAAACTTTCAAAATATCCACATGTAAAGGAAACCTTCTACTTATGGAAGATGACTGCCAAAAAAATACTCAAAGCTCATAGCCTTATGGATTTGAACCAAATGCTTTTGCAAAGCTTCAAATAGTAAGGTTCCTAGTCTAACACAAGTTATCTCATGAATTTAGAGTGACTATACTATGAGCTAGATATCTAAGGAGTCAGGGGACAATCTCAATTTTTCAAGAACAAGATGATCTCGACCCACACTCATAGAGGTATGGTCATATCTCAACACACACAACTCCAATTACAAAATTTTTTGGTAAACACATTTATTGAAGTGTTACCTTCATACAAGAAAATGAGATTATAACCAAAATTTTATAGCCCAAAGGAGTTGATAGACTTTGTAAAGTACATAATACCAAAGAATAGAAGCTAGAGATGATGATAAAAATTCATGTATATGTACTAATATGTGAAGTATAGTACATTGAGGTGTTGAAGGACTCCAAGAAGTTTGCGTTAAGTATATGGTACAATCTAATGTGAGTGAAAGGATTGGCAATATCTCACAACTAAACACACCATGTATAAGTACACGTTTTTGAAAGTGACTATTAGATAGATCTTAGCTAATATTTGTTGGCACATCAAGCTTACACTATGGTTGAGGTGTCGAAACCCAGATTGGCCCTTATTAATTTAGGCTTAGAAATAAATGTGATATCAAAGAATTTTTCCATAAATTCAGATGGCCCATTGATAAAGATCATGGTTGGAGAATGCGAACACCTAACAATGGGTCAAGAATTTTTCTAGTGCATGTGCTCATGTACCTATTATGATAGGGTGTTTTTGAGAGGAGTTTCATTTCTTTGTGTAGGATAACTACTCATATGAAGTGATACTTACACAATTGTTTATAGAAGAGGCAAGGATGGAGACGAAAGCTATGAATGATGGATCAATATATGCAAGAATTTGTTCTAAATCTGGAATGGATTCCTTGCAAGTAATGACAATCTATCCCAATCATTCAAGAAATAAAAAAAAAACTACGAAGGAATTCAATTGACTCTTACAATCATGAATGTGAAAATTCACCACTTGTAAGAAAATTTGGGGATAAGTATGACCAAAAAAATTGTTGGATTCCACTATTGAGAGAGACAATAGTGGACAATGGATTGGTGTGTTGCCTAATGATGTATATAACTTTGAGAGCCTTTTAGTTTGCACCCCTATATCTTACAAATAAACTTAAAAAAATAAATGAAAAGTATTTGAAAAAACCTAGGATTAATTTCAACTAAAGAAAACATTGAGTGTAATTGAGCTTATAAAAAGTTCATCTTTAATGGAAGAGCTGGAAAATAATCTTCAAGAAGAATTAGAATCAAAGTTTATCATTCTTGAATCTACTAAGGAATATCAGCTGATTGTTAATTTCTTAGTACAATATGAAGTCAAGATTGATACTAAATACAAAATAGTAGAAAAGCAAGTAAAACCTGTAGCTCACCATTGCCTAAAGAGAGTTATGACATAATTAGAAGAATTTCTGAGGATCCTATTCTTAGATATGAATCTAAGATAGGACATACATTTACTAAGGAAACTATGAAATATATAAAATTTGGAGAATAATTTCTTTTAGAACTTGAAGTAGATCAGTTTAGAAAGATGATCATGCACCATGAAAAAGCATTTTTCGCATTCCCAGGTGAAATAGGATGCACTGATTCGAAGCTTGGAGCTCCTATGATCATATTCACCATAGTGCATATTCCATGGAATCTTTGGCGAATACTAGTCCCAAAAGCTCAGCTGATGTGATTTAAAGAAGAATAAGCAACTCCATATTTGTGTGGATTATTGTAAGTTCAATGTTGTTATAGTACCTCATCCATTTTTCTTCCTGTGTTTGGATTGTCTAATGGACAATGTGGTTGGTTGAGAAATGTATTCCTTTCTTGATGTTTTTAATTTATATAATCAATTTTGTATGATTGAAGAAGAATTTTCTAATTCTATTTTTATCACACATTGGGGTGTTTTTTCCTGTAGTAGCATGTGCTTAGCCTTCGTAATGTCCCTAACCTTTCAATATAATATGTAGAATATTGTTGCTCCCTATCTTACTAGTTTTATGAAATTTTTATCTTCAAGTTTTCTTAGCCTCTAGTAGTCAAACAACAACACTTACATGAATTTTTTTTTGTGTTGTCTTAAATGCCATGAATTCCATCTCTAACGAAATCCTACTATCTTTTTTTTTGTGTTTCTTGTGGCAAGTTGCTTGGACATCTTATCTCTTTACAAGGAATTTCTATTGATACTAATAAAGTTAAAGTGATTTTGATGCTTCTACCTCCAAGAATGCTAAAGATGTTCTTTGTTATTTAGTCCATATTAATTGGCATGGATGTCATGTTCATTTTTCAGCTTATGTTTCAATTCACTTGAATAACTTAGCTGATGTGAAGTGTGCTCCATTGCATTGTATTCCGAATTGTCAATTGGCATTTCAATGCCTTAAAGACTTACTTTCAAGGGCCAAAATCTTACAAGCCTCAGTTTGATTTGAACCCTTTTAGGTTATTTTAGATGTTTATGGCATGGCCACTTGTAGTGTCTTGATGCAGAATATTGAAAGGAAATGGTTTCTCCCTATTCGTTATGCTACTTTTTTCCTCTCTACCTCTAAATGTAATTACTCCACTGAAGAATGTAAATGTTTAGGCTTCATTTATTCATCAAAAAGTTTCACCGGTACCTCTTGGTTTCAGACATTGATCCACAGGGATCAGTCCATATGATCCATAGGGATCAGCTCATGTGTGTGAGGGACAAGGGCTAGCTAGCCAAGGTCCCATGCTCGGGGGATACCCTAAGGTACTTTGGTAGTAATGGGAGTTCTTGGGTAGTAATGGGAATAAGTGTTGCATGATGGCCACATGTTCACACTAGACTATTCCAGATCATTGCCATTTTTAGAGTATACCATTGCTATTTTTAGAGTACAAGAGGGATATATGGATGGGAGGAGAGTCACACACATCATTCAAGAGATTTCTTACAATTGGTATCAGAGCACTTGGGAGATTTGTCGTTTTTTGTTTTCGCGTGATTGTTTTTTTGAGATTATGTGGCGTCATCGACTTCCTTGAAGAGCGTGCATTTCTTTTTCATCTATCGAATTCTGGACGGAACTAGGAGAAAAAGGTGTCATGGGAAGTGTGCCATACGACCCCCCGGTAGGATGCCCGCGACCTCTGTAGCCGCGTTATTCAAAGAACATCGTGCCCAGGAGCAAAGAAGTTGCCCAAGTCTGCACCCGTGCCCAAGATGAGCTAGACGCAGAGCAAGAATCAATTTTCAATCTTTTGTGAATCTGTCTCAGCCACCAAAAAGGGAGCTCTTCTTCACATGACAAGCATGGAGATAAGAACATATGCCCCTCGTTGAGTTGTTGTTTGCTTCGATGCAACTTTCTGTGATATGTATATAGTCTTCAGCTATTTGACCCATGCATATGGGATAATAGGTTCACTTCTGCGCAAGTTCGGGGCTACACGAGACATGTGGTGCTGCAGGAGAACTGTTCAGAGCGATGACATCAAAGTTTCTTTTTGAAACCAAAATTTGGAGTTTTTTTCATAAGTGCTCTCTTAACTAGTTAATCACATTTTGGGCCATAACTTGGGCATATCTCCTCAAACTTCAGAGATTTTTCTTGCTGTGGTAAACTCTCTCAAAGCATTTTCCATTGAGTGGTTATATTCCATACTTTGGTTTCCCTCTCCATTATTTGGAAAGCTTGGAGTTTACCAATTTACCCTAAACCCTATTTCGAGCATTGTTTTTGAAGCACAACCACTCAGGAGAGACTTGGAAAGTTATTTTGATGAAGGGTAGACCATCTTCAGCACCTACACATAATAGACAGATTGATGATCCATAGGGATCATGACTTTGGTCCATAGGGATAATTTCATATCCATGCAGGAGACGATAGAAATTCCACACAAGGATCAGAGAGTGTCAGACATTGGTTCACAGGGATCAATCCACTTGATCCACTAGGATCATTGATCCACAGCGGTCAGTCCATCATGGATCATTGATCCACAGGGATCAGTCCATTTGATCCATAGATAGCAGAGTTGTTTATCCAGCATGTCTTCAGATTGCATGGATTGTTGCTATCCATAGTTTCAGATAGGGATGTCGGATTCACAGGACCAAGCAGGTCAACCAATTTTTCTAGAGGACATGTTGAGGACGTATATGTTGGAGAGACAGACAGATTGGGATAGTATTTGGCACTAGTTGCATTTCCTTTTTAGATGAACTATGGCATGAATCCCAATGCTCTTAGTATCATAGGCATCTCACAAAAATGTCCTAGTGCTTTGGAGTTCTTAGTGAACATCCAAGCAAATTTAGAAATAGCTAAAGCCAAGATGCAGCAAGCAACTGACAGGGCTAAAGAGTATGCTGATAGGAAGAGATTGCATAGATCCTTTGAAGAGGGAGATAGAGTATTACTTCAGATACCAGCTAGATCTACTTCACTCTCCATAGGGAAGTGTAGTAAGCTATAACCAAGGTTTTATGGACCTTGGAAGATAGTTAAAAAGCTAAGTGAAGTTGCATACCAATTAGAGCTTCCTCCAGCTTACAGAGCTCCTCTAGTATTTCATGTTAGTAACCTTTGGAAGTATATTTCTAAGGAGGATAATCTAATAGCAAGTATTGTTTCTTTGCAAGAAAGTAAAAGCACAGATAATTCTCCAGACATGATACTAGATTGGAGATAGAAGCGATTGAGCAATCTTGTCATCCAAGAGTATCTTGTAGCCTGGAGAGGATTACCACTTAATGACTCTACTTGGGAATCAGAAGTTCTGGTTCGCAAGTACTTTCCCTCATTGATCATTGAGGACAATGATCTTTAGAAGGGGGAGAGAGTGTCAGACATTGATCCACAGGGATCAGTCCATATGATCCACAGGGATTAGTTCATGTGTGTTAGGGACAAGGGCTAGCTAGCCAAGGTCCCATGCTCGGGGGATACCCTAAGGTACTTTGGTAGTAATGGGAGTACTTGGGTAGTAATGGGAATGAGTGTTGCATGATGGCCACATGTTCACACTAGACTATTCCAGATCATTGCTATTTTTAGAGTATACCATTGCAATTTTTAGAGTACAAGAGGGTATATATGGATGGGAGGAGAGTCACACACATCATTCAAGCGATTTCTTACACTTGGGCCATAAGTTGTTTTTGTTGGAGTTTGAGGTTTGCAAAAGAACACAAACAATACAAGGGAGAAGAATAATTTTGGAGCACAAAACACAATACTAAATGTATTACCAAGTGAATGTACAAATAAAAGTGATCTTTTAGGGTTATAGGCATCTATACAAGCTAGCGGAAAAAACCTCCTTAAGAGGGGAAAAGTTACCCTAGCAGTCCTAGTGTGTTCACACACATCACTATCCAAATCTATCAACAAATTCCCCTCGGCAGAGATGCGATGAACAAGGAGCTAGCACTCATGTATAAGGAAGTGCCAAGCTATATGGAATTAATCCACAAAAGGAAGTAAGCCCAAAGCTTTGCGGAGATCTTCAAACTTCTCCCTACATAGAGCCTTTGTGAAAAGGTCTACAACCTTCTCTTGTGTGGGCACATATGCTAAACTAATCTCTCCACTAGAGAATGGCTTTATCACATAATGATAGTGCACCTCAGTGTACTTACTGCGAGCATGGGACACAAGGTTCCTCACAACTAGAAGTGGTCATAGTAGGTTGATTCTTCATCAAAAACGATATGCATGAGTTACCAAACATGAAGAAAAAACTAGTAGTGCAAATATGAGTGTCAAAGCAACCAGCCTGCCCAAAGTTAGAAAAAGCATGTTAATGTACTAGAAGTGATCCCCCTTGGGATAAAACAATCCAAGTAGTTGGGTACCATTCAAGTAGGAAAAGATGCACTTAACCACTAGCCAATGCTTGACACCTCGGTAATGCATAAACCTGCTCATTTTTGAGACAACCAATTGAATATCATGTTGAGTTATGCATAAGTGCATCAAGCATCCAACAACCTATTAATAGAGAACAACATCAAATGCATTTGCATCATCCTGAAGACTCAATTGTATAACTATTTCCATAGGAGTGACAATATGTTTATAGTCTTCAAGACCAAAACACTACAATAATGTGGGAATATACTTTGTTTGACATTAAATTATTTTCCCATCAAGTTGCATAAATTGAATGCCCAAGTAATGTTGTAAATGACCCAAATGTCACATCTCAAATGCGGCATGCAAATCATCCTTAAAGCACATCATTTGCACACTTAATATATAAGGTGCTCTCATTTGGACAGTTCTTAAAACCACGTGCAATCAAGTAGGCATGTATCTTTTCATAGGTGCTACAATATTGCATTTGGAGGCCAAAATTAGTAATCACCCTGAGTATGCTAACCAATTTTTGTGCAATTCTAAGGTTGTGAAGGAAAGAACTTGGAGAAGCTTGTAGGAGGTAGAAAAGTGAGTTGCGAAGTGACGAAGTTCGGTCTAGCCAACCGGCACAAGACTAGCCCTTGAGCTTACAGAGACTAAAATAGACCTTATAGGTATGCAATAAGTGCAATAAAATGTACTATGTACTTTGGCGCATCAAGGAGAAAGAGCCAATACAAGACAGATAGGTATGCACATTCATTAGCTCAAAAACTTACTTTCTTTGGATGAGACAATCAACTTCAAATGTTCATAGTACCCAACATGATAGCAATCAGAAACAATACTTTTGAAGGAGTGATACACATAGGGTTGAGTGTATAGAATGTATAAGACTACAAGAAATAAGCAAAATATTCTTTTCGAATGAACTTGACACTCAACAGTGGTACCTCCTATTTTTAAGGAATGCATAGAGATAGACCCCGAGATAGGAAAGCTGAGATTTCTCCCAATCTACTAAACGAAATGCTTTGAAAACGTATATACATATGCTAGACACTAATACCTTTCCAATGAGTGATGATTCATCCAATTTGGGGCTTTGTATGGAGAGGCAAAGCCTCTACAAGATTACTATTGTTGAAGAAGATGATGTAGAAAAATGAAGCAGCAAAACAATTTTGGCATTAAGTGGATGTATATTCCTTCCATGTAATGTACAAGTGATTTGAAGTCTTTATATAGATTGTTGAAGTGCTCCACAACTTCTACAAGTGGAGTTTGAATTCAAATGGGAGAATGACTTCACTTTCCTAAAATCTAGGAAAAGTAAAGATCTAGTTTTATCTACTTTTAGGTGATTGATTGATTCATTGATTGCAACTCAACCACCTCTTATCTGTGGAAGTTTAGCTCTCCTTTCCTCCTTTACATGTGTAAAGCTCTAGGCTTTTAAAATAGTAAAGGATAAATAAAGAATCTTTAAAAAAGTATACAATAAATGAGCATAAGTAAAGAACTCTCCAACAAATATTCTTTTGAAGTAATGCAAACGATAGCTTTTTCATGTAGATCAAATCCATCTCAAGCAAGGTGTTATCTTGATGTTCCAACATTGAATGAGGCATTTCCATGGATGCCCTAGATGAAGGGACGACCTGCTATGATACCAATTGTTGGAGCTTGAGGTCTATGAAAGCACATAAATAGCATAAGGAAGAAGAAGAAGCTTAGAGCACAACACACAATGCTCATTGTATTACCAAGAGAATGTACAAAGATAAGTGATGTATTAGGGTAATAGGCATATTCAAGCGGGGGAAAAAACCTCCTAAAGAGAGAAATAAGTGCATGAACATTCCTAGTGTGTTCACACACATCACTACCCAAATATATCAACAATATGTGGTAATTTTGCAGAGTTGAAAAAGGAAGACACCATTGAGAAGAAATAGCAGAAATGTTTTTTTAGATACTATAAAGGAAATGATCGTGTCATAAGGATTGTCCGAAATTGGCTATAAAAGAGGAAAATAAAAAAGAGTCTAGAATGGTTGTTGTAGAGGCCTCTATGCCTAAAACAAATTTTGCTAATCTTATGTGGAATGAAGATTAGGTATTAACTACCATTTTCAGTTACGACCCATCTTCTCATGAACATTGTACATCTACAATAGGCTCAGATGTTTGGTACTTTGATGTTAGGGCGACCAAACATATTACGTGGTAGCATAGTTCATCAGCTCACTTGACCCATCTCCTACTAAGAATACTATCACATGCGCTAACAACTCCTCTTATCCCCTAATGGGAGTTGATAAGATCATTTTGACTACTTTTGAGGGTAGCTCTTTCACATTCTCAAATGCTTTGTTTGTGCTAGGGATCAAGAAGAATCTGTTATGAGTTCCAGCATTAGCCAAGATTGGATTGGTAATTTATTAATGCCACATGTACAATTCATGATCCATCAAATGGCAATGTCATTATTGATTCTTGCATTCTAAGTTTTGGATTGTATAAGATCATAGATTATGCAAAATCTATGAATGATTCAACATGTGCAGCTCAAGATTCTCAGGCTATCTCACATGAAAATCTTTGGTATGCACGTTTTTGTTAATTGAATTTTGCTAGTTTTCCACCCTTGTAGAAAAAAAAATGATGTCCTCTCTTCCCAAACTTAAGGCGCCTAGTAATCATCTATGAAGGCTAGATTTTGGGCAAAATGGAGCATTTCTTCTTCCCAAAAGATGGTTCATTTTGAGCTACTCAAAGTTTGTAGCTTCTTTATAGTGATGTCTTATTCTCCTTGAGGGAAAACGAATACAAGGTAGACGCTAATGGCAAGTTTCCCAAACACAATGTGATACAACCTTAATAATGTGAAATGGAATGTCTTCTAGACAAAGAAATGGAGATCCACTCATAGAGATAAAACTAGAAATGAAATGGATGATCTCATGTCATCAACACCACTTTCGGAGCTCCACTTTGGAGTAGTAAATTGTTATCAAGGTCTACTAAGCACTAGAGTGGAACTGAAGGTAGAGCCTTTGTGAACATGTTCCCCACCTTCTCATGAGATGTACAATACTCTAGAGTAATCTCTTGTAGTACAAGATTCTCATGGATGAAGTGGTACTGTATATCGATGTGCTTGGACTAAGCATGGCTCACTACACTCTTGGTGATGGCCAAGGCAGAATGGTTGTTAGTTTGGATGCATAAAGGAGTATTTAGAAAAATACCAAAGTCAGATAATAAATTGCAAAGCCATATGGCCTCATATGATCCAAAGCTAGATTCTTGGTACTTGGCCTCTATGGATGATAGAGCAATGGTAGGCTGCTTCTTAATTGTCCTAAAATGTATCCATACAACCTTCTTCCTTGGAAGTAAGCCTCCATCCTTAGGGACCAAGCTGGATAATTTCCCCTGTCCAATTTTTCAATGAATGATGGAAATCCATGTCCCATTTTGCCTTGATGTTGCTCTAATACCACTGTTGGAGGAGATGGTGGACACCTTCGAGAGACTAGATGGTGCAAAAAATTCTTGCTTCACACCAGCCAAAACTTAGTTAAGGATTGCAAATTAGACCCATTGAGATTTCCAAGAAGCATAAATAATCACTCAAGTACTTTGGAAGATGATCCTCAAATAATTGAATCAAAACAAATTACTTGGACTTTTCACTATGAACCAAAACATGCTATTTTGGTCACTATATCTGCTCAAAGAAATGAACAATTCTCTTTCTCTCCTAATAACTAAACAAAATCCTTTTGGCAATATCTAATTAACTTGGGAGGCTAATGTTTGCAAGTTATTTCACTTGGAATGGTAAATTATGCTCAGAGAATGACGCTTACAAAGTCAGAGGTGCATTCCGACATTTTCATAGATTAACAGTATCCAGACCATAGTGCAATGTTTTGCACATAACTCCTGAATGACTAAAAAAATAAAAATTAAACTTTGTAGAGAGCAAATAGATAGTCACACATATAAATATATATATATATATATATATATATATATATATATATATATATATATATATATATATATATATATATATATATATATATATGTGTATATATATATATATATATATATATATATATATATATATATATATATATATATATATATATATATATATATATATATATATATATATATATATACTTGAATCACAGCAAATGACCAAGTATAGGCTAAGAAATTGATAAGAGAAGTTCACTATTCTGAGTAGTACATGACAAAGTAGAAGAGATGAGACATGCTAAAACTATATGTATTAATGCACATACATTACATTGAAATTGATAATGAATGATTGCACAATTTGAGGGTAGTAGAAGAGCTCTAATGGGAGCTTAATATTTCACTCCCTCTAGTTCATGTGACTAGGTAGTCCTCCTTTTATAGCCTTTTGTTGGAGCCAAGATTCAAGTTTGAATTTAAATCTTTACCTAAAATCATTCCAAAGTTTTAGGACTTAATATTCCATAAATCCTCACCAAATAATTTGTGGCAAGACTCATAATTGAAGTTCTTTCCTCATGTGTACTTTTACAAAGAGTTAAAATTTATCTTTTACAAGAGATCATTCATGTGCTAATACATGAGTGCACATATGATCTTCAGGATAAGTGGCCAACTATTTGGGCTTGGGGTAACTGCACCAACAACATCTAGGGTAGCTAATATCTCCGTCCATCCATGTGGCTTGAGTGCTTTCTCCAGAAAGATTTGAGGCATGTGAGCTAGCTCATCTATAGCTTTGTAATTCTTGTGCCCTATTGGCCATAATTGTGCCCTCTTTTCTTCTCTTTGTACTTCTTTACACATCCATAGTTGAACATCTTCCTTCATCCATGATTGGTCACTAGATCCTACGCTATGAATGGATAGATCATCTTCTTCTTTGTGTACAAGGTTCCATTGTAATGGGGGTACATCCAGATATGAGAAAGTATGTAAATTTATCTTTATCTTCATACCTTGGTGTTGTATCTTCGCCAATCTTACACAACTCTTAGTTGTCTCATGAAACGTCATCCCAAAATCATTTCATGATTACTAGCTTTTTTGAGCTAGCATATGGCTAAAGTATGATCAAACTCCACTCTGCATGTCGTAAACCTAATCTTTTGAAGGATCCCTAAAGGTCTCTCCACATGTCCATGCGCTAGCTAGAGTTTCATGTGAGTGGGTCGTAGGGCTGGCTTTCCCCAATTTTCCCAAATCTCATTGGTGGCTATGTGTGCACCGGCTCCTTTGTCTAAGATCGCTTTACCCATTGAAAGTGATGGGCAAACATGTATTTTGCTCATCTCCCTCACTGAATTCTCCAACTTTATCGATTGGGATTTGGATGGTTGATGGATTTTCCATTTCTTTTGTCTCTTTCATAGATTCCTCACTTTTTACCTTCAATTCTTCAGCCAACTATTTCCATAGTTGGGGTTCCACTCGCAACAATTCTTCAATCATTAATGAACATTGTATTTTAGTTTTCTTGAGTTCTTATAAGTTTTGTGAGGTCTCATTTTGTGATGCTTTCTTTTTGCCCTTGATAGTGGGAGCATGGAATATTTCCGATTTTCTCTTGTATTCCCCGATATAGTTGGGTAGCATGGATATGCTATTCGTTGCTTCCCAATTTTGATCTAGGATGGACACTTCCTCATATACCTCCTCCAAGCTCATGACAGGTTGATTTTCCCATGCATCTATTGGCTATGAGCTTTATCTAGCTTGGTATGAACCACTCCTTAATAAGGGAGTAAACTTATCATGGCTTTATCTTTGTTTCCATTGGTCGAAAAAGGCTCTCTATTTTGTATAAAAAGACATCTATCGAATGAGAAAGACAGTCACACATTCATTTCCATATTTGTGCATATACCTGTGCGTGCGAGAGATAGTCTCATCTTATCTCATTGGTACGTACGAGAAGAGAATCACATTCTCTCTCCATCTCTCTCTCTACATCTCTCTGTCTGCCTCTTCGTCATCTTCAGAAGCCCGCCACTGCTACGCACACCATTTCCAATACGTGGTATTAGAGCAAGGTTTTCTCAGCATCGCACCTGCTCCTTCTTGCACTATTTGCATCACTAAATATTAGAGTTCAAGACGAGCGATCTATTGATTAAAGCCAATGAGCGATCTGTTGATTCAAGACGAGCGATCTGTTGATTAAGGGGAGCGACCTGTTGAATGTTGAGCGGACAAAAACACAAATCTTCAAGTGAAGCTATTTATGGATAATGCATCGCGTAGCTCACAGAGTTCCTCAACAGGTAACAACTGATTGATCTGTGTTTGTGAAGCACATGGAATGGCAAATGTAGATGTAGTCCTTTAGATGTAGATGCCGGCAAAGGCAAAAGTCGCTTTTTGTTCATGCTATGCACTTCGAGAAGAAGATGTTGATTAGAGCTCAGCTACTATTTTACACGCATAGAGATCTGTGTGCTCAAGAAAAGCAGAGTTACTTTTGTATCTTGAAGGAGAGTCGTCACTCAGACACGATACTGACAGAGACGGATCCATGTGAAGGAGAAAGAGCCTGTACCTTTCTTGGCCCTCCTTCCCTGCACTAAGCAGACACATCTATCCTCCATCTCTAGTCCCCAATCTATACATGCTCATACAATATACAGATGGCTACCGCTATTTTACAGAGGCGAAGAAAGCTCCGGTAATTTCAGAGGAAAAGGGAGCAAAATGGTAGAGCGAATGCTATTACAACCGTCATGATGTTTCCATTATCTGTCGTCAGTGATAGTGTATGAATATTGGATGAGGAATGATTAGTCTGTGCAGGTTCATATATGCAATCCAAAGTATCCACCGATATCTGCAAAAGCTAAGGCTCAGTCCACGTGCTCCTCAGCTCTAGCCAACGAGCATGAGAACTCACTACAATGTTCACAAACTAGCGGTCATGCTGATTCATTAAGCTACGATTCTTCTTATCAATGTTTTCTTGAGGAGCACATCTACATATTTATGGTAACACTACAAACTCATGCGGATACTGAAGCTTTGATATGGTAGTGTTTATGACCAGAGGAGGATTAATCCTCGCATCTCCTTCAAAAGTTCTATTGTTTTGAAGTCTTTCAAAGGAGAAAAACGATCAACACTATCAAGTTCACTCATTTTTATGTCTTTGAAGCTGACGCTACTAGTATTGATGTGTCAAACGTTTTGATCACACTTGTTAAAACAATCGAATCTACCATTTCTTCAGTATCCGAATGGCCACACACTCTGCAAGGCTCGCGTCCATATTTCATGTCCCATATGTAGAAAAGTCTCTTTAATTTCCATCCAAATATGAGCCTTGTGGCTGCGCATTTATTTTCCCTTATTATGGCCTTTATTATGGCAAGGTCATGCTAGTTATGAGTGCTTAGTAAGAGAAGATATTCCAAATGCTGGTAACTCATTTTTGAGATGATCATAAGGTGGTTTCAAATCATCACTATGTAAAAACCTTTTAATGCTTTGTAATCATTCCTATTCACATAGGTCTAAGCATGCCATTTTGTACGGGAATTAGACACTCCCTCAACATAGAGGGAAGGAACTTTCCCAAAGTGTTCCTTTCTAGTTGTTTTAATTCTACAAGAAGTGCCGATATATGACAACTACTATGATAAGTGCAACTTCAACAAAAAGAGGCAATCAAAAGAGACAATCAACAACAACAAACAACAAAGCAAGAAAAGAGAATGGAGGCAATGGAAAGCTACAACAATGGCCACATCATCAACGAGAACACTCACAATGACAATAGGGAAATGTCACAAGCCACTCTTCAATCCCTTTGTACTATCCTCCTCACTTAGTTGTGAGGAAAGGATAGTTCCCTAAAAGCTATGCAGAATAAACCTCAAGGGGGGGATTGTTGGCTATGAGCTTTATCTAGCTTGGTATGAACCACTCCTTAATAAGGGAGTAATCTTATCATGGCCTTATCTTTGTTTTCATTGGCCGAAAAAGGCTCTCTATTTTGTATAAAAAGACATCTATCGAATGAGAAAGACAAGCACACATTCATTTCCATATTTGTGCATATACCTGTGTGTGAGAGAGATAGTCTCATCTTATCTCATTGGTGCATACGAGAACAAAATCACATTCTCTCTCCATCTCTCTCTCTACATCTCTTTGTCTACCTCTTCATCATCTTCAGAAGCCCACCACTGCTATGCACACCATTTCCAATAGCATCTAGTTCTTCGAAAGGTGTTAGAGAATCTCCAATCCTTTTCGACCGTTCTTCTTGAATTTTGGCCCATAGATCGTGAGGCCAATTTGTCTCTAACTCAGGAATCACTGAGAATCATTCTTCTTTATTTCTCGAAATCTCTTCCTCCTTATTCTCTTCTTTTTGTTCCTTTACTGGTTTTAGGTTGCCCATTTCCAAGCAATCATTGAAATTGTCGTCCGGTATTCTTGTCTTGGGGAGGGATGGGATGGTATGTTCTAGTGTGGTTTGAGCTATTTCTATTGGTTTTCTACAAATTTCTAGTGTTTTCTTCTCCAACTCTCCTTTGGATAGAGTTTATCATGTTTCTCTATACTAGGTCCCGTCTTGATTCTTGACTGATAAGCTTTCAACCACATGTTCAGGTCTTCTAGCATCGAATTTGCCAAAATTGATCCTACCACTATCGGTTCAATTTTTTTTGTAGCCTGATGAGACATCCTTTGCCCTACTTGTTCTTGACACTCCTTCCTTTATTTTACCATTCTCTCTTCTTCCTCAATCTTCTTGCTCATCCACTTATCGTTTAGTTTCTCTTTTCTTGCCTTCCATCTTTGTGTCTTCTTAGTTTTATCTATTTCCTCCAGCTCTTTTGAATCCTCGATGGCTTGGAGTTTAGGTTCTAATCTTTTATCCACCATAGGCTTGCATGGCGTTCCCTTTGCCACAGTCTCCTTGGCTTCAGCTTGAGTAATGGCCTTTAATGGTACGGTCTCTTCCTTATCACTTCCGGATGATTTGATCACCTCTATCACATTTATCTGAGTGGTGATGGGACCCTTTTTGGGGTTCTTAGGGAAATCCCTAAATAGATACTCCTTGCTAGAGTCATTACAATAGCCTTCCCATACTTGGAAGGTGGTGGGTTGTATGGCATGATGCATTATCTTATGAATTGATCTCTACCACACCTATAGCATGGTCCCTAGGGATAGGTGGCCTAGCAAGTTGCTTGATTGGAGCTTGGGTCTTCAATGCTGTGTACATGAGATTCCCAAACTCTGATCCATAGGAATTTTCATATCCCATGTATCCATAGTATTATTGATTATAAATATGTTCATGGTTTATTGGGCTTGCATCATAAGAGTAATACTCTCCTTGGGCCTGGTTAAATCCTTGATGTATTATTTCTGCACTAGCTAGGGGTGTTGCTTGTACTATAGCTCTTTCTAGGTTTTCCTCCACTTGAGTGTACTTGAGTGGCACTAGATTCTATGGATGGGGTGGGTTTTGTCCTAGTACTAGTTGTGGTTGACCATATCCTGCATGTTCAAATGCTCTAGGTGCTCCCTGTGGTCCTCAGTAAGGATTATACTTAGGAGATTCTCTGGCTTGTTCCCTAAGAGGATATCCATATGGTCTATTGTGGTTGTACCACTAGTCTTGGCTGCTTGTTAAATGGGAACTATTCAGTGTTGTGGTTAGTGTATTTTTTCTCAATGTGATACTACATGGTGGGTCCGTGAATTGGCTCTCTATGGTAGGGATAAGGTTGTGACATCCCCCACCCTGCTTTTATGCAAACATGGGATGGGTGTCTCCTCTGCAAAACATACATATCCATAACATTGGTACTCTTAGAGGGGGGTTCTGGTAGTTCCTCTATCCTTGCACTCCCAATTTTTTTGCTACTAACTCTGCTAATTCCTCTACATTACTTGAACTAGAAGTCGCATTGCTCCTTGTGTTCTCTGATTTGGCCAAATATATACACTCTTGGAGAGACTCACTCCGTGTCTGCAACCATTTTACGTATACTAAGTTTCTCAACGTTCCATTAGTCAATCCATCTAGAAATAAGGATATCATTTTTTGCTAGGAAGGTCTCTCCACCACTAGACGTCAGTCCACATACTGATTAAATCTTCTAGCTGCATTTTTCAGTGTTTCATTGGGAGCTTGTTTGAAACGATGGATTAACAATGAAAATTTGTGCTTAATCCCTCACTTTGTAAACTCCTCAATAAATTCTTGGAAGAATTTTTTGATATTGCCAAAGCAATTTGGATACAAGGGTTGGAACCAAGTCAAGGATATTCCTCAGACAGTTAGCCCAAAGGATTCATATTGCACGAAAAAGTCATCCATTTGCTCTACTGGCAAGACTTGTTTGAAATCTACGATGTGGTCATAAGGTTCTGTTTCTTCATAATGATTCCGCATGCACTTGGACACTTGGATTGGTCTCAGTATCCTTCTTGGCTCTTAGATTTGAATTAAGATGGGAACTCTAGGTCTTACAGAGTGCATCCCTGGTCCTACACGTTGAGGTGGCCTTGCCCTAAAATTTGGTCTATTTACAATTCCTATCCCTTAGTTAGCTTGGCTATTGGGATTCACTCTTGGCATAGCAAATTGTACACGAGGTCTGATGGGCACAGTGCATTGGCTAGTTTGTCTTGATGTCATGTTGTTCGTGCGTTGATGGGTTCCAAAGGGATTTCGTGAGGGAAATGCCTGCTCTCAAGGAGGGAATACAGGCAATCCCATATACTTTAGCTATGGCCTATCCACTTTGTCTACTCGCCAATATCTCCTTTGATTCTAGTCCAGGTAGGTAACTCCACACAGCTCCTCTAGATTCCTCTGCTCGTATATAGTTACTAGATTTATTCCTTCTCCTTGTGTAGGTGAATCGATTTGTAGGATTAAATCAGATCCATGTTGCAACTATACATCCATTAAATAATCATCTTGAGGTATTAAATCCCCTCTCAATACTTGAGTCACTACCATTTTTCCCCTTCAGATAGTCACCGTGTCTCTGTTGTTATGTCTTTCAGAAGTTCCTTGCCCCTCTAGTTCTCCTCTGTCACTAACTTGATCGGGATTTTCTGTTACTATGTATATATAGCCTCTCTTCTCCATGTAAACTCCACCTTCATATTTGACCGATGGTCTCGAGACTATTTCTTAATCCGTAGTGTTTCCTATTCTTACTACTGACCTATTTAGACCATCAAGGTAAATGGGCACTCCTTGTGGGTTGGTGAACACATACTCTAGGGATGTTTGGTATTCTCCCTCTTCAACAGATAAAAATCCTTCCCTCGACAGTGAGATATGCATGTCTTCAGAGGCCATGGATATTTCTTCCTCTTAATCACTAGAGGTGTGAGAGTAGACAGAAGGATGACTTGATTGGACTACACTTCCCGTACAAGAGATGACACTTCTTCGACTACCGAACTCAAGTTCATTCACCACCTAGATGCTAGGTCTTCTCTATGCTCTATTGGTTCTCCTATTCCCTTCAATTTTTTGTTTTCTTTTACTTTTCTCTCTAGGGTCACTTGTGTTTCCCACGATACACGATACTACTTGGATGATACCACTTTTGTATGATACACGATACTTTCCTAGGTGATACTAGTGTTTCCCATGATACAAGATACTTCTCTGGATGATACAATACTGATGTACTAGGTGATACACAATACTTACTTAGGACGTTACAAGATACCAACTTTTAGTGATACGATACTTCTCTATAGGCGATAC
Source organism: Ceratopteris richardii (assembly GCA_020310875.1). Lineage (NCBI taxonomy): Eukaryota > Viridiplantae > Streptophyta > Polypodiopsida > Polypodiales > Pteridaceae > Ceratopteris > Ceratopteris richardii. The sequence goes on along the minus strand of CM035443.1, from coordinate 27,102,032 downwards.
ATGACTTCTCATTCATGATACTCAATACGTCCTACATGATACCAAATGACCTGATGCACGATACTACTTTTGTATGAAATGATATCACTCAGGACGACATGATACTTCGTCTCTTCATGATATACGATAATAATCTCATAGCGATACGATACCTGACTTGACGATACACGATACCATATGCAGGTGATACACGATACTACTATGATGGATACAATATCTCGTGACTCACAATACGCGATAGCTCCACTTGATGATACACGATACCTTGGTAGTATCATGATACACAAGGAGGCGATACGGGATACTTGGCAAGTATCAGGATAGTAGGGAGTTTTGGTATCATTATACCAAAACTCTACTGACCATGATACTACAACCAAAAGTGATCTAAAGTTTAAAACTTTATGTGCAAAGTGTATTTCACACACTGCTCTTCTCTCTTGGCCTACTATGTATGAAAAAACCTCACTCCAAACCCTCTATGCTATTCTAAGATACCTATAATGTGTCATGTCACGTTTTTGAGTGTTCTTTTGATTTTCTAAGATTATGAGAGCTAAGTGCTCACCTTCAAGAGTATGGCCTCCAATTCGTGCCCACAACAATTCACTAATCTGTGAGCTCTCCACAATAGCTCTTCGGCGATAGGTCGCTACTTGCTCCACGATACCAGTGTTTGCAACAATGTCTTTTCTTAGAACTCAACTATGTGTTTTAGGCTCTTGGGATGCCCTAAGTCTGAACTGAAAAGAACAATTTTTTGGGGGTTTTCTGATATAACTTACCTACCCTAATGGTAAGTTCCTCTCTTCCCTAACCCTAACTCTCTCTCGCTCCTTGACTCCTAACTCTACTAACTGATTACACAAACTCCTAAAATGTGAAGTAACAAGTGCTAAAATATTTTGTGACTTGCCACTAACTGAAACTACCTCTACTCATGCGATTTGTTCACTCCATGGCTATCACGATCACGAAGGCACTTTGATTGGACTTGTCCCTAGCAATGGCACCATAAACATGTGTGCCTAGGTCGTAAGGCCTTAGGGACTTGTGTAAATTGAGACTATACCTCAATGGCCCCACAAGTGCATATAGTGGTGGATAAATGCATGCTTAATTATCAATCCATGAACTTAGAAATATCAAGTGTATGAAGACATGTGCACACATGATGATAAGTGAAGTGACAATGCTACAATGCATGGAACTCAATGCAGCTACCTTTCCTAATCATTAATCCTCTGAAAATGCACGTCAAGCTGCTTGCAACAACAGAAAGCACAAATTTGAACTTTTCTCTCATCTTCGAATTTCGAATATGTTCAATAGTGGGTTTCTTTTGAAGCTCTCAATGTGAGGCATCTAATGGCCATATCCTTAGTCAAATTTGAGAAAGATGCTTCAAGTTATGAGCAAAATAGTTATCTCCGGAAACCCTACTTCAACTTGACAACTCACTAAGGCTTCACACATGTTGTGAGAGCCCTGCATACACTAATGCACCACAAAGATTTTACACCATAATGGAGGAAGTACAAGCATACAACAAGTTAAATGAAGAAAGAATCCATACTGTATTAAAATAGGAACTTAAAAATAGTGGCTTTGATTTACCTTTTATTGAAACTATGCATCTACTATAAGAAGTCGTGGGATATGGATGCACTTCGATTTCTAATGAATCAATCTCCAACTTGATCTGATCAAAGAAGAGAAAGAAGAACATACAACCACAAGCTCTACTATCAATGTAAAAGTTTTTCCCAATTTATCATGTAGATCCATATCTAGAGGACACATCCCACACCCATTCTACCCATTGATACCTTTGCATTTGCCATAACTCACTTTCCACCTTTAACCACTTTCTAGATAACTAGAAGCACTACATCCCACTTTGAAACACTAGTCCGACAACCCATATCACCCATACCGCAATTTTCATCCATTTCCTCAACTCAACAATGCCCAACTATCAGTTTGGGCACCTTCACCACCACCACCTTTTCCTCCCACCAATCCAATTTCTTCCATAGCTACCCAAATGTTTCAACCCACACTCCATGATTGAGCATCCTTATTTAGTGGTTAGTTCCCAAACATTGCACATGGACCCCTTGCTTTCATCATTCTCCCTATCCCTACCACCGCATCAACCCCTCCCGAGTCACTTACATTTCCATACCCATTTTTACCATATCCACCTCACATCAAATTGTTACAGAAGGAATGGATATATCACCATCATCATCATTGGTGATCCCTTCCGCTCCTACTTCACCTCAAGAATATTTCCCCATTCCCTCTCTTCTTAGCATCAAATATGGGAAAAAATCTTTCCCAAATGTTTACGTGTATGATAGAAACCTTAGAAGATTATGTACATCTAGGGCAATTAAGCAATAACCTATAGGCTCAAGCAACCTCATTATAGACTCTAAAAATGTTTCTTCTAAGTATTCACACAAGATAACTAGTTTAGATTGTTTACTGGTCAACTATTATGTTTATTTGAATTGTGTTTTTGGAAACTTGTAGGTTAAAGTATAGTGTTGAAAAGGATGGGATTCAATGCACATCCATAGTCGTTAGAAAGCGATGAGAATTGGTATGTTAAATAATCTTGTATGTTCATCATTCTTGATTGATTCAAGAAGCGAATAGATCTAGTATTAATGAACTAGTTTTGAGACTTATTCGAATTAACTAATATAAAAAGTTTTAAGACGGGTTAACTTTTTGAAGTGGTCGAATTAGTTTGATTTAAGACTAGCTTGGCTTGTGGTTATCATTATCTTGTGGTTATTACCTTTTGTAGTTGTTGCATTGTGGTCATTCCCTTTTGTATATCAATAAAAATAATGGCAATAAGAACTTAGATAAAAATGTCTATTAAAAAACAGCACGAAATGGGAAATGTATGGAAAGGTTCTATAAAATAACATAAAATGGGAACTGTCATTCTATTAGTTTTAACAATGAAGCCATTGATTTATTTTCCATTTTTCCTAAACATAATGCATAGGGGAAAATATATATTGCAATTGATTCAGAGAAATCTTGAATGCATAGGGGGAAATATATATTGCAGCCGATTGATTTGAAGTGGAAGTGGAATGGACTTAGATCATCAACCATATCTATGCTATTCTATCTTGGGGTAGTCACCGTGTCTCTGTTATTATGTCTTTCAGAAGTTCCTTGCCCCTCTGGTTCCCCTCTATCACTAACTTAATCGGGGTTTTCTGTTACTTTGTATATCTAGCCTCTCTTGTCAATGTAAACACCACCTTCATACTTGACAGCTGGTCTCAAGACTATTTCTTAATCCATAGTGTTTCCTATTCTTGCTACTGACCTATTTATACCATCAAGGTAAATGGGCACTCCTTGTGGGTTGGTGAACACATAGTCTAGGATTGTTTGGTATTCTCCCTATAGAATAGACATAAATCCTTCCCTCCACAGTGAGCTATGCATGTCTTTGGAGGCCATGGATATTTCTTCCTCTTGATCACTAGAGGTGTCAGAGTACAAAGACCGATGACTTGATTGGACTACACTTCCCGAAAAAGAGATGACAATTCTTCGATTGTCGAACACTCATCCAGATCTCAAGTTCATTCACCACCTAGATGCTAGGTCTTCTCTATGCTCTATCGGTTCTCCTATTCCCTTCAGTTTTTTGTTTTCTTTTACTTTTGTTTCTAGGGTCACTTGTGTTTCCTATGATACACGATACTACTTGGATGATACCACTTTTGTATGATACATGATACTTCCCTAGGTGATACCAGTGTTTCCCATGATACACGATACTTCTCTAGACAATACAATACTGATGTACTAGGTGATACACGATACTTATTGAGGATGATACAAGATACTAGCTTTTAGTGATACGATACTTCTCTATAGGCAACACAAAATTCATGATACTCAATACGTCCTACACGATACCAAATGAGCTGATGTACGATACTAGCTTTGTATGAAATGATGTCACTCAAGATGCTCTTCATGATGTATGATACTTATCTCATAGCGCTACGATACCTGACTTGACGATACATGATATCGTATGCAGGCGATACACGATACTACTATGTAGGATACGATATCTCATGACTCACGATACGTGATACCTCAACTTGATGATACACGATACCTTGGCAGTATCACGATACACAAGGAGGAAATACGGGATACTTGGCAAGTATCATGATACTAGGGAGTTTTGGTATCGTTATACCAAAACTCAACTGACCGTGATACTATAATCAAAAGTGATCTAAAGTTTCAAAATTTATCTGAAAAGTGTATTTCATACTCCTCTTCTCTCTTGGACCACTGTGTATGAAAAAACCTCACTCCAAACCCTCTATGCTATCCTGTGATACTTGTAATGTGTCATGTCCCATTTGGTAGTGTTCTTTTGATTTTCTAAGTTTATGAGATCTAAGTCCTAACCTTCAAGAGTATGTCCTCCAAGTCTTGCCCACAACAATTCACTAATTTGTGAGCTCTCCACGATAGCTCTTCAACAATAGGTCGCTACTCGCTCCACGATACCACTGTTTGCAACAATGTCTTTTCTCAGAACTCAACTATGTGTTTTAGGCTCTTGGGATGCACTAAGTCTGAATTGAAAAGAAACATTTTTGTGGTTTTTTCAGATATAACTTACCTACCCTAATCGTAAGTTCCTCTCTTCCTTAACCCTAACTCTGTCGCTCCTTGACTCCTAACTCTACTAACTGATTACACAAACTCCTAAAGTGTGAAGTAACAAGTGCTAAAATATTTTGTGACTTGCCACTAACTAAAACTACCTCTACTCATGCGATTCGTTCACTCCATGGCTATCACCATCATGAAGGCACTTTGATTGGACCTCTCCCCAACAACAACACCATAAAAATGTGTACCTAGGTCGTAAGGCCTTAGGGACTTGTGTCAACTGAGATTGTACCTCAATCGCCCCACAAGTGCATATAGTGGTGGATAAATGCATGCTTAATTAACAATCCATGAGCTTAGACATATCAAGTTTATGAAGACATGTGCACACATGATTATAAGTGAAGTGACAATGCTACAATGCATGGAATTCAATGCAGCTACCTTTCCTACTCATTAATCCTCTGAAAATGCATGTCAAGATGCTTGCAACAACAAAAAGCACAATTTTGAACCTTTCTCTTAGCTTCAAATTGTGAATATGTTCAATAGTGGTTTCATTTTGAAGCTCTTAATGAGAGCTATCTAATGGCCATATTCTTAGTCAAATTTAACAAAGATTCTTCAAGTTATGAGCAAAATAGTTATCTCTCGGAAACTCTACTTCAACTCGACAACTCACTAAAGCTTCACACATGCTATGAGAGCCTTGCATACACTAATGCACCACAAAGATTGTACCACCATAATGGAGGAAGTACAAGCATACAAAAAGTTAAATGAAGAAAGAATCCATGTTGTATTAGAATATGAACTTAAAAATAGTGGCTTTGATTTACCTTTTATTGAAACTATGCATCTACTATCAGAAGCTCTAGGATGTGGATGCACTTCGATGTCTAATGAATCAATCACCAACTTGATCTGATCAAAGAAGAGAAAGAAAACCAAACAACCACAAGATCCACTATCAATGTACAAGTTTTTCCCAATTTATCATGCAGATCGATCTGTAGAGGACACATTCCACACCCATTCTGCCCATTGATACCTTTGCATTTTCCACAACTCACTTTCCACCGTTATCCACTTTCTAGATGTCTAGAAGCACTACATCCCACTTTGAAACACCATTCTGACAACCCATATCACCCATACTGCATTTTCATCCATTACCTCCACTCAACAACGCCCAACATTAGTTTGGGAACCTTCACCACCACCACCTTTTCCTCCCACCAATCCAGTTTCTTCCATAGCTACCCAAATGTTTCAACCCACACTCATGATTGGGCATCCTTATTCAGTGGTTAGTTCCCAGACATTGCCCACACACCCCTTGCTTTCATCATTCTCCCTATCCCTACCACCGCATCCACCCCTCCCCGAGTCGCTCACATTTCCATCCCCATTTTTACCATAACCACCATACATAAAAGTGTTACATAAGGAATGGATATATCACCATCATCATCATTGGTGATCCCTTCTACTCCTACTTCACCTCAAGAATATTTCCCCATTCCCTCTCCATCGGCACACAGAGACATACACACATTCTTGACCCATCACACCATTCCCTCTACGTTTCCACATACTCCCCTAGCATTTGTGCATGAAAACCCTCTCTTCTTAGCATCAAATATGGGCAAAGATCTTTCCCAAATGTTTCCTTGTATGACACAAACCTCCAAAGAGTATGTACCTATAGGGCAATTAAACAATAACCTATAGGCTCAAGCAACCTCATTATAGACTCTAAAAATGTTTCTTCTAAGTATTCACACAAGATAACTAGATTAGATTGTTTACTGGTCAACTATTATGTTTACTTGAATTGTGGTTTTGGAAACTTGTAGGTTAAAGTATAGTGTTGAAAAGGATGGGATTCAATGCACATCCATAGTTGTTAGAAAGCGATGAGAATTGGTACGTTGAATAATCTTGTATATTCATCATTCTTGATTCGTTCAAGAAGCGAATAGATCTAATATTAATGAACTAGTTTTGAGACTTATTCGAATTAACTAATATAAAAAGTTTTAAGACGGGTTCACTTTTTGATGTGGTCGAATTAGTTTGATGTAAGACTAGTTTGGCTTGTGATTATCATTACCTTGTGGTTATTACCTTTTGTAATTGTTGCATTGTTGTCATTCCCTTTTGTAGATCAATAAAAATAGTGGCCATAAGAACTCAAATACATACGTGGTGGACACTCCTGTGGAATGATGGTATGACGAGAGAGGAAGTTTTATCATTAAGAATCAATCAGTTAGAGCAACAGAACGAGAAATTAAAAGAAACAGTCTAGAAAATAAAGGAGTCTAGCTTGAAAAACAAGATTTATTTTGACAAAACTCATCAGCTTAGACCACATAGGATTGAGGTAGATGATTGGGTGTTGATGTAGGATAGCACATTTGACACTCACTATGACACTAGGAAGAAATTGACTAAATGATGGTTTGAGCCGTATGTACTGACGTGAGTGTTTGAAAATGAAACCTATGTGCTTCATGAACTAGATGGTACACCTTTGAAGTCTTTGATTGGAGAAAAGAGGATAAAGTTTTTCAAGAAAAGAAATGATGTATATTATGAGATTGAACAAGAACTATTGGAGGCTGCTGATGACATTGAGGCTGATGCTGATGAAGAATAATAAATCATGAAATTGAAGAAAAGTTGGATGAAACAATGATGAAGATGAACCAAATTAATCACGTGAAATGTTTCCAATTTCAAATTTTGTTTTCTTTCTAAAAGAACATATGCATTGCATTGTCATGTGTGTTAAAGATTTGTACAAGTTTAAGAAAACTATGTAGAATGAAGATAGAAAATATCTGTTATGGTTTTGTACGAAGCATGAATGATAGAAATGATATGAATAGAATCAGTTAGCAAACTAGAGACTTTGGAAGTGAAATCTTGGGAATGTGATGGCATACTTAAACTGATTGCATGTATATGCTAATAGATTTGAACACTTAGTGACTGGGATACTTTGGATCCTACTATTTATTTCTTGTGAGATCATACCTCCACATAGATCATGATTCAGTAAAAACCTTCATAATCAAGCCAGCTCTATATGTGTGTGCATGTGATGCTAGTGTGCTGCGATGTGCTAGTAGGCAGGTGGAACAACCTTTCTCGGGTGATCAAGGCCACGAGCTGATGATAGTTTTATCGTAGGCATCACCTATGTGTTGTCATGTGCATACAAAGGTTGGTAGGCAGGTGAAGTCACTCAAGCCAGGTGGCTAGAGCCACGAGCTGATGTCTATTTCATGTAGGGTTGATGCTATGTGTTGCGCACTATGTGGGGTTGGCAAACAGGTGGGGTAAACTTGGCCAGGTGGACAAGTCCATGAGTCGCACCCGATTTTGGCATAGGCCAACTTGTGAAAATAAAAATAAAAAGAAAAATGCTAATCTATGATGAAGTGTGAAAGAAAAAGAAAGAGAAAAAGAAATATAAAAAAAAGTAGAAAATAAAAGAAAAGATATGATGAAGAGTTGGACAATAGGAGATAAATAGGGGAATCAGGGCATATTTCTATAAACAAGGTTAGCAGAGCTTAGTATATGCTAGTACTTAGGATAATTTGTTGGATCTGAACGAATTGAAGGAAGACAACAATGTCCATGGTGGCTAGGATTTTTGCCCAACCATGCGGCTCGAATTCCTCATCTGGAAAGATCATTGGAGTGTAGGTTGGGTCTCTAATCGGTCTATCTTCTTGAGAAGTTCCTTCATCTCTCACCTTTAAGCATTTTTCCTCTTCCTCTACAACTTTGCACATCCACAAGTGAGTATCTTCATGCATCTAGGATGGATCAGATACTTGCTCAGCTATCTCATCTATCTTAGTGGAGGTTCTTGAGGTATGACTAGTAGAACTGTAAGAATCCTTATAGAGTTTGGATAGTCCTAACTCGCCAAGTTGTCTTCTATGTCAATGCACATCTGCACACACTCTTCTATGGATCTAGGCTCTTTCAAGTACACATGTGATCTTAACTTGGTGCTTAGTAAGCCATCTAAAAACAAGGCCACTTGTTTGGTCGGTGTGGGTAACTTTGGAATAGGGCATCTTTCTAAGTACTATTTGAACCGTCTTCCTACAAGTCGCACTATTTCTTGGGGTGTCTGCTTGAAGCTTTGGATCAAGGATGATGTGTTATGCATGATATCACTCTTGGAAAATTCTACAATGAATTCCTCTAGCAGTTGACCTATGTTCCGATAATTGCGACTCTTCAAGGGCTGAAATCAAGCTAAGGCAGTACCCTTGAGAGTCAATACAAATGCCTCGAACTGGTTGAACAAGTCCTCTACCTGTTCAGCTCTTAACACTTGTTTGAACTCAGCCACATGTTCATAAGGATCTCCAAACCCTTCAAAGTAGTTTTTCATTGCTTTGACCACTTGAGAGGGTCTAAGGGTTCTTGGGTGCTCGCGGGTTCTAGGCAATGGAGAATCATGCTCATCTCTTTGATGCCTCTGTGCTCGATGTCTCTCTCTTTTAGGTCTTTCATCTTCAAGTCCTCATCTCTCTCTTCCCACAGTGTGTGAAAATCTTTGATACAATACCAATATTGGATAGTGATCAGCAAGCGTTAAGATGTTATTGAAAGGAAAAGAAAAGGAAATATAAAGACACAATAATGTCAAGGTCCGACACTAACATGGAGGGTAATGCTAATTACAGTTCAAGAAACTTGGATGGCATTGTGGATAAGATCCTGAAGTATTTTAAAAGTCAAACTAGACACTTATGTTGTGAAGATAAAATCAAGGCACTAAATAGGATGTTGTAGAGTCCATGTATTGGGCAACTTTTTGATGCAATGGGCAGTAACAAAGATCATGTAACATGTGCCCTTTTCATCAATCTTTGGAATACACTGAAAAGTATGAGAAAGAATTTGGATGACCTTGTGTTGAAGAGATCAACATTGATGATGGCTCTAAATAGTGATGCATTTTCATCAACAAATCAGATAAATATTTCAAGACTTTCTAGGGTATTGGGAGTAAGAAGGAAATTTGTCTATGATACAATTGGACGGTTAAGTACAGTTGAGTCTTATCATAGTTTTTTGAAGGCAACTGGTAGGGCAACACATACGACATGTATCATACAAGAGTTCAAGCATCTGATTATCACGTTTTGGACAATAGAGAGCAGGGTGCCACCAAATAAGAAGGATATAAGCAGGAGCCGACTTGGCAGAATCAATATTTGGAGCATCCTGTTCACCTTGATCTATCTCAGGTAATCCTATTTTCAATCATTAGTTCACGATTTTATGTAATTATACAAGAACTAGTAACAAGTAAATTATAGTAATAGCCAATTAGTAACAAGCTAATTAGTAATAGATAATTACTAGAAACCATCCAAGAACCAACTACTTAGTAATAGCTAATTGGTAACAAGATAATTAGTAATAACTAATTACTAACAACTAACCAAGAACTAGCTACTTAATAATAACAAACTCTTAACAAGCTAAGTAGTAATAGCTAATTACTAACAACTAAGAACAAGCTACTTAGTAATAGGTAACTAGTAACAAGCTAATAAGTAATAGCTAATTACAAACAACTAACCAAGAACCAGCTACTTAGTAATAGCTAATTAATAGAAGCTAATTAGTAGAAGCTAATTAATAATAGCTAACTATAAACAACTAACCAAGAACTAGCTGCTTAGTAATATTTAATTACTAACAAGCTAATTAGTAGTAGATAATTACTAACGACTAACTAAGAATTGGCTACTTAGTAATAGCTAATTGGTAACAAGTTAATTAGTAATAGATTATTAGTAATAATTAAGTACAAACAATTAACCAACGACTAGCTAAATAGTATTCGCTAATAATTGAGAACTAACTAAGAACCAACTACTTAGTAATAGGTTACTAGTAGCAAGCTAATTACAAACGACTATCCAAGAACCAGCTACTTAGAATAGCTAATTAGTAACAAGCTACTAGTAATAGCTAATTACTAACAAGCTACTAGTAATAGCTAATTACTAGTAAGTAATAGCTAATTACAAACGACTATCCAAGAACCAGCTACTTAGAATAGCTAATTAGTAACAAGCTACTTAGTAATAGCTAATTACTAACAAGCTAATTAGCAATAGCTAATTACAAATAGCTAACCAAGAATCAGCGACTTAGTAATAGCTAACTAGTAACAAGCTAACTAGTAATAGCTAATTAAAAACAACTAACCAATAACCAGCTACTTAGTAATAGCTAATTAGTAACAAGATAATTAGTAACGAGCTACTTAGTAATAGCTAATTAGTAATAGCTAATTACAAACAGCTAACTGAGAACCAACTACTTAGTAATAGCTAATTACTAACAAGCTAATTAGTAACAAGCTAATGAGTAACAAGCTGCTTAGTAACAAGCTAATTAGTAATAGCTAATTACAAACAGCTAACCAAGAACTAAATACTTAGTAATAGCTAATTAATAACAAGCTAATTAGTAATGGCTAATTAGTAACAAGCTAATAAGTAACAAGGTAGTTAGTAACAAGCTAATTAGTAACAAGCTAAGTAGTAATAGCTAAAATTAGTAACAAGCTAGTTAGTAACAAGCTAACTAGTAACATGCTAATAGTAATAACTAATTAGTAACGAGCTAATTAGTAATAGCTAATTACAAACAACTAACCAAGAACAAGCTACTTAGTAATAGCTAATTACTAACAAGATAATTAGTAATTGCTAATTAGTAACAAGCTAATTAATAATAGCTAAGTAATAACAAGCTAATTAGTAATTGCTAATTAGTAACAAGCTAATGAGTAACAAGCTAGTTAGTAACAACCTTATTAGTAACAAGCTAATTAGTAATAGCTAATTAGTAATACCTAATTACAAACAACTAACCAAGAACAACCTACTTAGTAATAGCTAATTACTAACAAGCTAATTAGTAACAAGATAATGAGTAACAAGCTAATGAGTAACAAGCTAATTAATAACAAGCTAATTAGTAATAGCTTAATATTAACAAGCTAATTATTAATAGCTAATTAGTAAGAAGCTAATTTGTAATAGGTACTTACAAATAGCTAACCAAGAACCAACTACTTAGTATAGCTTATTAGTAACAAGCTAATTAGTAATAGCTAATTAGTAACAAGCTAATCAATAAAAAGCTAGTTAGCAACAAAGCAATTAGTAACAAGCTAACTAGTAATATCTAATTACAAACAACTATCTACGAACCAACTACTTAGTAATATTTGATTAGTAACAAGCTAATTAGTAATAGCTAGTTACAAACAACTAACCAAGAACTAGCTACTTAGTAATAGCTAATTGTTAACAAGCTAATTGTTCTCGTTAATAGCTAATTACTGAGAACTAACCAAGAACCAGCTACTTAGTAATAGATTATTACAAATAGCTAACCAAGAACTAGCTACTTAATAATAGTTAATCACTAACAAGTTATTTTATAATAGCTAATTACTGAGGACTAACTAGTAACAATCTAACACCTTGTAACAACTAACCACCAACTACTTAGTAATAGCAAACTGATAACTAGCTAATTAATGACTACTAATAACAACTTGTTTGTGTAATGTAGATGGAGCTAGTTATACGCTTCAAACAATTGCATCCAATGATAAATATCCAGCTTCAAAAGTTCAAACAATTGAAGCCATATTTTGTTAAGAGATTGAAAGATAGATTCACACGTTGCTACATTTATCACGTTCAAATGTCATACCTTAAGGATGCAATCAATCTCCTACATCAATCAAGATTGTTCTATTTGTCAAGTGGGAACGACATCAAGGTGCAATGCTTTAGCAACTACATTTCGATCAATTAGCAGCATTATAGAGAGTATTCTATGTCCACATCAAAATGATACCACATTCCACCAGTACAAATGTGTGATGGGTGAGTGCTCTGATTGCGGAGTAGGACATTTTCACTGCTGTCTAAGAGAGACTAGCATTGAAGAATAGCATATTCCTGTAAAGATCTTTGAAGATATTGAGTCAATGTATGAAGGGAAAGTTCATAAAAAGAAAGAATTGATAAAGAGGGAGATAAGTCCTAAAGTTGTAACAGGATTATTTGAGAAAACTCTAAAGAAATTTATCAAGCACAATTCATTTATTTATGGCAAACGAATCAGTTTAAGATGTGTGTCTCTAAATTCCCAGGCAATGTTGTGGTTTGAGTGGTTGATTCTGTAGAAAACTATACATTAAGCGAGCAAAATGAAATACAATCTGTGCATTGGTGGTCTGTACAGGTAACTATTTTTGTGCATATCACATATTTTTGTTTGGAGGGTATTCCTAAAAAGCTAATCCACTTCTTCATATCCGATGAAAAGAAGCATGACACCCTTTTTGTGCAAACTTGTTTCCAATTACATTGGCAATGGTTGAGAGAGCTAAATCTTGAATTAAGCCAACATTGGGTATGGTCAGATGGTGCAGCTTCTCAACTTAAAGCTAAACGTCCATTCTACTTCGTAGGAAGATATCCAGGGCTAACAGGCATGACTATGATATGGAACTTCTTTGAGTCAAGGCATGGGAAGGGAGATCATGATGGTGTAGGTGCAGTTGTGAAAAGGGCGCTAACCCATGAACAACTCAAACCTGAAGGTGCAATGATGAAGTGTGTTGAAGATGTTGTGAAATTTCTCAGGGGATATTTGTCAGATTCAAAAGGGAGCGATGTCACACGGGTCTTCTAGGAAGTGAAGATTGGCGAAGTGAACAGGGAGAAGGCTTGGGATTGTAAGGGATATCTCAAGTTCGATCCTTGCATTTGTTTTGTGGCTATTCAAGGTTAGGTGGACATTGCATTGGTGTCAGAGAACTAACATGTTATTGCTTTCATTGTATCCATGGTTACTGGAAAGGATGCATCAACAAATGCCACATTCAAAATTGGGCAGACCATACTTTGACTCCTATCACTGAATCTGATGAAGCAGAAGACTCATCCTTTTCCAATTTTACATTTGAAGGTGATGGAAACTACCTATCAGATGCATTGGTAGTGGATGAAAACTTTGCAGTCAATTCAAAAGAGGACAATAATGAAGGTGCAAATTTTTATTTATTAAAGTGAAAACAAGGAAAACAGTTCAGTCCAAAGAATGTAATGGATGTGTGGAACAACTTGATAGCTTCACGAACACATTATGTGGTGGGTTTATTTTATGAGAAACTAGAAGAAAATGTCTAGAGGCTGTTAGAAACAAGACCACCAGCTTATATGGATTCCCATCTTGTAAGATGCATTAAAATGCCCATGTCACCAGTCCATGATTGTACAAACATGTTTACCATAAATGGTGATGTGTATGAGGCTGTTTATTCTAGTATGCCTTGGAATTTGTAATGCCCATGTGATGTTGGACAACTTTTTTTCTGGCACTATGTAGTACATGATTTGACTAGATAATTATAAACTAGTTTCTTCAGTAACCATTTTTATGCTGAGAAGTTCAATCAAGTGGAACATCTACTGCCTCCCTAATAAAGCTGCTAAATGGATAGCTAGATCCCTGGATTCTTCCGGTATATGGGCTAACCTCATAAAAAGAAACACTAAAGATTTTTATATAGAAAACTATAAATCCTAGCAACATCATTCCTTATGGCATATTATTGTGTCTCCTCACTCTTTTGTTGCTGTAGGCAGTTCCCTTTGTTGTCGATTATGGAAGGCTTGGATGGAGGTTAAAAAGGCATGTTGCCCTAATGAGAAGTACTTTACTCATTATGACTTTTTTTTTAAGAAAATCATCTCGATTGGATGGCTATCTCTGTGGAACAATTGCAAAATGGGAATCAAAGAGCACGTGTTGCAAGAAGGGATACTCTAGCTGGAATGACATCACTGTCAACGGTGGGGTCATTCAGGACTGTGCTATAATGGATATCACTAACCCATCTCCTGCTTGTCTTCAAGTATTGTTGCTACACAAAAAGGTGTTGCAGGAGAGGCTTCTTCATTGCACTTCCCACAGGCCTGTTCACCTTGTTGATGTTGATAGATACATTTAGAAATTCAAGAACTATAGAGGGTTCAAAGACATTGTAGTGAGGTGTCTTCTTGCTATCAAGATAGCCCCTCCTAAGGATTTTGAATTGTCTAAACATCTGTATAACACCTTCCCCAACCAGTGGAGAGATTCATTAAGTTGTACTCTAGTTCCAGATTTGACATGATTTTCTCATGTAGATGAGCTTGTGTATCAGGAACCTTTGTATCTCTCTGACTTGTATCCTGCCCAAATGTATGTCCCCTCCACCAACATTATTTTTTGAGTATTTATTGTAATCTGGGACCCTTGTGTGGGATCGTGCCCTTTGTGCACTTACACATACCATCATTAATCTAATCTTCTTGTTGTCTTAAAAAAAGGTGGGGTGCTTACCTGTATTTTGTGAGGGTTTGCCCTTAGCACAATTTGTAACTCTTCTATATTAATATTCATTTTTTTGTTCTCTCTCAAAAAAAAGACCGTGGCTCAGTTCAGTTGGATTGGCTCTTTGCCTCTTGAGGCGGGGGTAGGGGTTCAATCCCTGGCTACCGCAAGACACTATGTAACTCCTCGAACCCTTGCTTTGTGGGATACGAGGGGTCCCATGGGTACTATGCCTGTTCACTTGTACAATTGCAATTTCAAAATTAAAGTCTAGGCGAGTAGGCTTAGGTTGAACCTCCATTTCAAAAGGAAAAAAGAAAAGAGTGGCAGTTTACCCCCTCAGAACAAAACATGCACCCACAGATGAATTGATGTGTGGGTGGAAACATGATTCTAGAAGGAAATGCCATTTATGTTCCATCCGAATAGTTTGAATCCACCCATAGACTTAGAAGTTTTTATTTTGATGGAAAATAGAGATTAAATTACATTTAGGAAATATTGTACAGTTGTGCAAGGAGAAGGCCCTCTTGGGACAATACATCTTATAGAGAGTGACTCTCCACTGTTGGTATCTAACATTACATATGATTTTTTAATACATGGCTTGATGCATAGGAGCATCAGAGATTCTAGAAAGGTAGGCCTGTCTAGCAAACTTCATTTCTTTCCAATAATTGTAAATTTGATTCCTACTACCATCTCTAAAGCATCTTTTATTTCTTCCAACCCAGATGTTCCATAATAGTTGTGCTCTCCATGTGTGCTCTCCATAATATTTGTAGTGGTTGCACTTATCCGTGGCTTTCAAGAGTATCTCCCTCTGATCCATAAGCACCTAATTACAACCAAGAGATAAATCAACAATGTCATTAATGAAGAAAGGATCCACAATATCCTGCCCAGACATAAGGCTATTCCATGAATTAAAGCCTTTTTTCCTGCACTTATTCATCTTAACAAGCAAGGGAGAAGCTTCTTTAGCATTAATTTGTCCAGTCCATAATGAGTCATGTAAAAAAAACAAGAGATTAGAAGAAAACACTGGATTTAAGGTATAAACCTCTTTAACTTTCATTGAGGCATAGAAATACCTCTAATAATTCCTTCTTCAATTTTATCTTTGACTAACCATCCTAGAGCATCACTAGAAATAGCAAACAGAAGAGGAGCAAGGGGACAACCTTGTCTCATAGATCTATAAAGATTGAAGGGTTCAGAAATAGAACCATTCATGGACACCCTAGAGTTGGCATTACTCAGTGTTTTTGTCTGTAATCTTGATTATGCCTGTAATGTCCATAATGTCTGTAATCTAGATTATGGTCTCGATGTATTCCATGATATATAGACAAACTCTCTTCATCAAGAGGAATTAATCTGGAAATAATATCTACATACTCAATACGGTTTGGGGCTATTAACCACTTCCAAAGTTGATCACAAAGCATTCCTGATCGATAGTTAAGTCTTTCACTAATTGTCTTTTTTGGTAACGTTAGACAACATCTTCTAATGTTGTAAAATAACCTGTAAGTAGTAGTATCAATTATCAATGTATTGTCAGGCCTGTACTCCACATTCTTGTCCTAGAAATGAGCCAGTTTCTTGAGATGGATTGAAAAATTCCAAAAACATTGATCCCTCCCCCAAATATCCATAAATTTCCCCCTAAACATTGTGAAGATTGTATCAATATATTTGTTGACCTCATCTAGATCATAGGCACTCCAAATCCAGACATTGAAATGTTCAAGGCACCATTGAAGAAAAGCATTACTATCAGGAAAGGCCTGCTTACTTTGGATATTCATAAATACTTCAACTTCAAGAATGAGAGCCCTAGGTTGTAAATCCTTGTGAATAGGTTTCAATTCTTGTATCTCCTCCTCTATGAGGCCACATTGAATCTTTGGAGGGTCCCTTTGTATCTCAATAAATTCTGGTTCCATTATCACATGATCCAACCTCTTTCATTTTTTTGACTTGCCTAGTATTGGTTTAGGCTCTTGATTGTCTTTTGGTGTAAACACTAGTATAGGATTAGTTTGAGTTGAAACTGATACTTTCTGCTCAACTCATGTTGGAATAAAATCAGTTTGAGTTGAAATAGGACATGTTTGAGTTGAAATAGGATCAGCTTGAGTTGAAATTGATACTTTATTTAGTTTTTTTTTTTCTTTTTGGGCCTCTTTGTGCTCAACTTCTATTGTAGCTTGACATTGATTTGCTGAGGATGTAAGACTGTTTTTTGCGGTAGCTGTGGATGGAACGTTGTTCTTTATCTGACCTATAAGCCAAACATCATTACAACTTACAATCAATGACACTGTTAGTCTAGCGAAAATTGTACAGAATAGAATAAATACAATCAATAACATCATTACAAAATAGGCTAAATACAAAATCCTATGAGAGCTAATTGATTTGGATAATGTCATGTGTGGATAGTAACCATTACAAAGAGGTGTTGTAAGAAGATGAATAGTAGAAGTAAATAGTGAAATCAGCTTCCTCACTTTGAAACTCTTTACTGCTATCCAAATCATAACATTGTGAAAAGGCATCATGAGAGGAACAATTGTAAAATTCATACAAATGCGTTCGTGATGTTTATTATGGCATTAAGACTTCAAATTATTTCCAAATTGGTCCTTAAGTTATGGATAAACACCATTTTTCCCATATAATACCAAAAGAAGAATTGTTTACATCATTACAATCAATGACACAATTGAGCTATCAAATATGTACAAGGTATATAATACGAGGCAGAGACAACAAAATATTTTAATAACATCGATACAAAATAGGCTAATCACAAACTGTGATGATAGCTAATAGATTTGGATGATGCCACATGTGTGGATAGTAACCATTACAAAGGACAATGATGTAAGAGGGTGAACACTAGTACTATTCTTTCAAAAGATCCTCTATATCAGGTACACCACCTCTGTTCAAGTGTGATCGAGTAGTCTGCCACCTTGTATTGGGTGCAAATGGCTTGGCTTCTTCTGTCGTTTCATAGGTACTTGCAAATTTCTTTTTGCATTTGCCATAAACTGCGCTAGATTGGCATCCTCTTATACATGAACACATATAGCCTTTGTTGGGGATCCATACATTTGAGGCTAGGTTACAATAGTTTTGCTTCAAGGAGGTTTCATTTGTAGCTATCGATTGAAGAACATCTCTATTTGGATTCTGATTGGGATCAAAAGTTGTATTCTACAGATGACCTTTCTCTGAACAAACAAGAGGATCATTATCAACTACAAAATTGTGACTAGCTAGATGAATATCTGAGTTGCTAATTGGATCAAGAACATTCTCAATCATTCCGTCTAGACCACTATGAAAGTCAATGCGTGTGGACTCGACATCATGCATGTTGTCAATTAGACAAGGATCCACACTAGCATCCATTGCACACGGTGTTTGGAGGAAGGATGGAATATTTTCTTTCTCTTTTGATGATGAATATTGGGCATAAGTCTTACTTTCAGCACATGGTGTATGTCCAACATTCTCACTTGTCCCAAGCTCCCTAGCGTATGCAGCATCATCATTGTTGGTAATTGTTCCTATTGAGGTAGGAGCAACTGCTTAGCACAATGAAACCAGCTAGATTAGTGTTCCACTAGAGGGTTAAAGAGTAAGAAAGAGATAGTTGATGGATGACTTATTGCAAACAACTAACGAAAAACTAGATCCTTAGTAATCGTGAATTACTAACAAGCTAATTAGCAATAATAGCTAATCAGTAATAGCTAATTAGTAATAGCTACTTATTAACAACTAGTTTGTAATAGTTAATTTGTAATAGCTAATTTGTAATAGCTAATCAATAATAGCTAATTAGTAATAGCTAATTAGTAATAGCTAATTCATAATAGCTAATTCGTAATAGTTAATCAATAATAGCTAATCAATAACAATTGATTAATAATAGCTAATCAATAATAGCTAATTAATAATCTTGAATTAGTAACAAGCTAATTAGTAATAGCTAACTACTATCAACTATCAAACAATCAGCTACTTAGAAATAGCTAATTAGTAATAGCTAATTACGAACAACTAACCAAGAACTAGTTACTTTGTAATAGCTACTTAGTAACAAGCTAATTAGTAATGGCTAATTCGTAATAGCAAACTAATAATATTGTAATAGCTAATTCATAATAGCTAATTCGTAATAACTAATCAATAATAGCTAATCAGTAATGACTAATTAGTAACAAGCTAATCAATAAAAGATAATCAATAATAGCTAATTAGTAATAGTTAATTCATAATAGCTAATTAGTAATAGCTACTTAATAAAAGTTGATTACTAACAAACTAAATATTAATTCATAATAGCTAATTCATAATAGCTAATTCGTAATAGGTGATTAGTAACAAGCTATAACTTACTAATAAGCTAACTAAGTACCAGCTACTTAGTAATAGCTGCTTAGTAATAGCTAATTAGTAATAGCTTTGATGAATTAGCTACTTAGTTATAGCTACTTAGTAATAGCTACTTAGTAATAGCTATTTAGTAATAGCGGCTACTTAGCAATAGCTAATTGGTAACAATTTAATTATTAATAGCTAATTACTAACAAGTAATCCAGATTTAGCAACTTATTAATAGCTAAGTAGTAACACGCTAATTAGTTACAAACAAATAACCATAACCATATACTTAGTAATAGCTAATTAGTAATTAGCTTATTAGTAATAACTAATTAGTAACTAGCTTAGTAGTAATATCTAATTACTAACAACTAACTAAGAACGAGCTACTTTGTAATAGCTAATTGATAACAAGCTAATTAGTAATAGCTAATTACAAAAAACTAACCAAGAACTAGCTACTTAGTAATAACTAACTGGTAACAAGCTAAAAAGTTATAGCTAATTACTAACGGCTAACTAGAAACCAACTACTTAGTAATAGCTAATTGTTAACAAGATAATTAGTAATAACTTAGTAACATAGTAATAGCTAACTAGTAGCAAGCTAATTAGTAATAGATACAAACAAGTTACCGAGAATCAACAACTCAGTATCTAGTAATAATCTAATTAGTAATAGATACTTAGTAACAAGTAACTAAGAACCATCTACTTAGTAATAGGTAACAAGTAGCAACCTAATTAGTAATATCTACTTCCAAACAACTAACCAAGAAGCCACAACCATGGATAAAAAGTAATATTATTAATATTAATCAACACGACAAGCTTACCTCTGTGAAAGTTGAATCCACCATCAAAGAATCCAGGGATTGTTTGCCACACATGTTCTGCTATTTCAGCACCACATTCAGGTCCTAAATAGTTGACTCACACATGACAATGTGCTGCAAAACAAATATAGTGATATGCATGGTTGCATGGCATAAGGTGCACAATAAAACTCACCCTCTCCTCAATATTCAAACCACATGCTATGCACAAGGATGAAACACTGAGTAAGAGGGTTGATGGTAACTCTGGGGGAGGTAATGGCAATAATGGTGACAATTCATTCCAATCCATCATGCTTAACATGTTCTTTACAAAGGATAGATGTCGATTTGCACTCTTCAGCCGATTCTCATGCAACTTATATTCAGCGTGTGTATGTAATAATCCAAATGATCAGTATTGAAACTTAGAAAAATGTTCCGACCAATGTCAATAAAGCTAAATATTACCTCGAATTTAGGCACCTTCTCATTCTCATCTGGCTCAACCCCTAACAGCTCCAAATTAACAGTATATATCTGAATTTATGTCTCCAAATGAATCCTCCTCTCAGGAGACATTCCCACATCACATTTCAATTCATCTATGGATAACTCTAACTTTTTTCTGATCTCAATGACTGTTATAGTCACGTTAGACTCATCAGCCTTTGATAGCTTGGCTTGATCCAAATCAAGCTTGACCCTATCCAACTTATTTTGTTCACTATCAATTAACAATTCTAAAGTAAGTATAACCTTAGTACCCTCCACTCGCCTTATGGGAGTAAATGTCGTACCTTGTCGACCATTTAACTCAACATCTTCTTTCTATTCCTGCAAGTTCACATCCAAAGGATCTAAAAGTGGTGAAGTATCATCGTTCAAACAACTGTAAAACCTTTGCATCTTCAACTGCAATGTACCCATCTTCTTGCATCTTTAAGAAGCTTCTGTAGCTACAACCCATGCCACTTGGTACATAGCTAGATTTTTTGATGTTTGAGCAATAGTACAATTTTCAAATGCAAAGGCTCTAGCGAATTGTACAGATAATTCATAGTTTGTTGGTACCTCCTGGTAGAGTTTCTGATGTAACACCATCAGTGCATCATAGAACTCTTGCCTGACATATTTAACTTGCATCTTCCCCTTGAATCGAGTTACTTGAACACAGACAACCAATCTGCCTCACTAATCAATTATTTTGATATAGTATCGTGATCTATACAAGCGATAGACAGACTGTAAATGGTGTGGAAATCCTCTTTTTTCTAGTAGAATATGTTGTGGTATAACACTTTTGGATATGCTGGATATATCCACCTGCATCAACAAGGCAAATTGTTTCATAAATGCATGCCCATTACTCCAGTCATAGCATCGAAGATTAACTATAGAGTCCCTATATCTTTGTGGTTCATGGACGTAGAAAAGAAGGGTCCTACATAGGCCCACAGATAACACAGAGATACACGCAACAACGTCTGTATGTATTAATGATTCAATATAACTGTTACATACATGCGAATCCTTACATCATGCGACACATGAGTGAGCCGCGATTGTTAAGCCTTTATTTCTAGGACATGGTGTTTGGCCACATGGTTCATACGTGGCACATCCATGTAATCATAGTTAAGCCGCTTCAAAAATCCCTTGTAACTAGAGTATTGGAATGTGACATAGATGTTACTTGATTTCAATGATTCCAAGATGTTTCTTGCAGAGAATGAACTTATCTACTCCCACAGGCTTCATAAGCATATCAGCCCACATTAGATGAGTTGATACATATGAGAGATGAAGTTTTTTTTGCTCGACAAGATCATGTATAAAATTAGACTTTAAATCGACATGTTTTGTTTTCTATGTCGTCGATAAGAGCTCTTGCATGAACATTTGGATCCAGAGGCCTTCTTTTGCCGTGAGAGCTAAGGCCACAAATTCAGCTTCTAATGATGACAATGCAACTATTGTTTGTTTCTTGGAGAACCAAGTGCTACTTGCCATTTAATTGGCTATAAAATTAGCCTATTACATTACGCAACATCAAACACACCGATTGATAACAGATTTGGAGCTTACATGGTCCATTGCTTCCGCTTCAATGATGGACTCTTAACGGATGTCACCTCTCCTCAGCTGAAAATAGTGGCTCTTATACTAGAACCATAGAAATTACTCCTAGCCATGCGAGCACCTAATGTTGCATGCATGGATGCTAGAACCCATACCTGCTGATACTCATTCCCAGAGCTTGCGTTTCAGCTTTGTCGTCTGATTGAACAACTTTGTTGATGGTAGCTTTCTCTCGCACTTGATGAAGTCGTGCGGACCTTCTGTGCTCCACTAGCGTAGACTCCAAAGACTTGCCACCTTGTGGAGTACGTGAGGAATAATGAAATTTACTATCAATGTTCCAGCCATGATACCCATCGGGCCGCCGCATGAGTAGTGATCGTACGTATAGCAAATTGAAATATTATGAATTTATTTTTTGGCTATTTAAAATATTTTTGAAATAGCCAAAAAATGAAGGGCTTAAAAATGATAAATACTCCTAAAATATGTTCACATTAACATATTTTTACCCATTGATGAGAATGAGAAAGGAAATGATAGGAAAAGGTGATGAAGGAGAATCAAATGTCGAACAAGATGAGTTCAATTCTAGATGATCCTAAGCTTAAAGACTTGGATATGTTATTGAAAGCTGATGAGTCAAGAATAGTTACAATACCTATCCTTGAGCAACATTACAATTGCTATCCAAGAATATACCTAGAGAAGGATAGATTTGAAATATGTGAAAGAAGAATTGAACTTGGTGAAGCTATGTTAGAAAGACCACTAACTCACATTCCCAGGACTAGAGTTTTAGAAGAAAAATTCTATAAATGCTTGCAAACTTCAAAACTTGATACACTAGTAGATGTAGAACCTATATTGACAAACAATAGACCTTTAGAAGAAACCAAAAATAGTGAGATCAAATCTTTGTTCCTAAAGTGGAAGCTTCATGGCATCAAGACCTTTGGCTAAGGTCCAAGAGTCTAAATGAAAGAAGATAGAGGAAGGTCAAACTTTATTTATGAAGTTTGAAACCTCTAAACATAGCAACTATTAGACTCTAAAGTAGAATTTGAAGCAGAATCAAGTCCTATCGTAGACATAGAATATGCTATTAGTCATGCTACACTTCCTAATTACATACGTGAGTAAGAACACAAGCCTCATTATCTTCATGATATTATCTTGAGATATAAGAGACCAAGAATGGTAGAAGAGAAATCTAGGATTGTAGAGAAAATGAAGAAGGAAAAGTGCAATGCACTTTTTTGAGAACTATAAGACTAAAAAACTCTCTCAAGCTAGAAAATTGAAGACTTCTTAATGATGTCTGTGCTACTCTCCTCCCATCCAATATATCCTCTTGCATCCAAAATATTAATGATATAGAATGGTCTAGTCTCACCATGTGGCCATCATGCAAAACTCATCCCCATTACCATTGAATACCTTAGGATACCCCCCCCTTGGGACCTTGGCTATGGTTGGCCCTTGTCCCACACACATATGGAGTGGTCTTTTTAGACCAATGTCTGACACTCTCCCCCCCTTCTAAAGATCATTGTCCTCAATGATCAATGAGGGAAAGTACTTGCAAACCAAAGCTTTTGATTCCCAAGTAGAGTGTCTAAGCTATAGTCCTCTCTAGGCTACTAGATATTCCTCCATGACATAGTTTTTCAAGCACTTCTGATTGTGATTTGGTATCCTATCGAGAGAATGTTTTGTGCTATCACTTTTCCTGCAAAGAAACATTACTCTCTATTAGATTATCCTCCCTTGAAATATACTTTCTAAGTTTACTGACATGAAAGAATGGATGGACTTTGCAATATGGAGGAAGCTCTAATCAGTATGCAACATCACTAAGCTTTTTAACTATCCTCCAAGGTCCACAAAACATTTGTAAAAGCTTAGTACACTTCCCTATCAATAGTGAAGAAGACCTAGCTACACTTGAAGAAAACTCTATCTCCTTCCTCAAAGACTCTAGGAGATCTCTTCCTACTAGCATATTCTTTTGCCCTATCAGCTGCTTGTTGAATCTTGGATTTAGCTATTTCTAAATTTTCTTGGAGGGTCGCTATGAACTCCGAAGCACTAGGAAATTTCTTTGGCATTCCTATGGTGTTGGGAGCAGTGGGATTCATGCCATAGTTCATCTCAAAAGGGGACATTCTTGTCACTTTATGAGGTCTACTATTATAAGCAAACTCTACTAGTAGCAAGTAACTATCCCAATCTATTTTCCTCTTAGACACATATGCTCTCAACATGTCCTCTAGAATCATGTTGACCCTCTCGGTGTGACCATCTGTTTGTGGATTATCACCACTACTCATTTTTTATGACAGTTTCAATTTTTCAAATACAAACTTCTAGAAGTGTCCTATAAATCTGAAATCCTATCTAAAACTATTGATGTCGATAACCCATGCAATCTAAAGACATGCTTGATAAACAACTGGGCTACGTGTGGAGCTTCTATCATCTCTTGCATTGGTATGAAATGAGCCATCTTGCTCAATCTATCTACCATAAGTAGGATAGTATTGTGCATTCTTTGGGTCCCTAGTAACCCACTATGAAGTCCATGCATATGTTGTCATGGATGATCTAGAATCTATAAAGGGTGTAAACGACTTCATGTCTTTATCCTTTTTGCTTTGTTGACTTTACACATAAAGCATTTTGAGCATATGTGTGCACTTCTCTGGCTAGTCCACACCACCAAAATGTTCTTCTAACAAGTTGAATTGTCTTGTTAACACTAGGATGTCCTACACAAGAAACATCATGGTTATCTTGCATGATTTTTCTTCTCAAATGTCAAGAATCTGTTATGCAAACCTTTCCTTTCTGTTTAACTATTCCATTCTCCTTTGAGAAATTGGAATATGAACTTGACTTGTTTACTTTACTAAAGTACCTTGTCTCCTATGATAAAGTCATCATTGATGGCTCCAATGATCTATAACAAATGTGGATCTTCCAATTGTGCTTCCTTTATTTCTTGAAGCAATGAGATTTCTAGAACTATAAAGCTCATTTGATACACTATTCATGATAATGCATCGGCTACTATATTCTCTTGCCTCTTTTATATAAGGTTTCTATGTGAAACTCCTACATGAGCTCAATCGAATGAGTGTTTCTTCCTTGAAGATCTGGTTAGCTAGAAAAGTACTTGAGCGTATGGTGATTTGTGTATATCTTAAAGTCTACACCATAAAGATAGTGTCCCCAGACTTTAAGAGCATGCACCATTGCATAGAACTCCTGCTCATGCATTGGCCAATTGCATTGTGCACTACTCAACGTCTTTCTTTCAAAAGTTCTTGGCCTTCCATCTTGGCTCAAGACTACCCCTATGGCTATTCCACTAGCATCTGTCTCTAACTCAAATGGTTTTTGTGGATCCACCAGTTTGAGTATAAGGAGCATCTAAACACCTTGTTTCAATCAATGATGTGCTTCTGATCATTGTTGTCTATGTTGATGAGATGCTACTCATTGGTCCTAATGAGAAGCATATTTCTGATTTTGAGGCTAAGTTGCATGTCTCATTTGAGATGTTAGATTAAGGACATTTGCATCATTATTTGAGCATTCAATTTAGGAAAATTAATGATGAAATAACTTTGTATCAAACAAAATATATTGAGGATTGCAAACCTATTGAGACTCCTATGGAAACAGGTCTACAGTTGAGTCTTCATGATGTTGGAGATGCATTTCGATGTCATTCTCTATCAGTAGGCTATTGGATGTTTGATTTACTTATGCATTACTAGGTCATATATTCAGTTTTCTATCTCATATATGAGCAGGTTTATGCATTGCCCATGTGTCAAGAATTGGTAGGTCGTTAAGCACATCTTCCGCGATTTCAATGGTACTCAACTACTTGGATTGTTTTATCCCAAGGGGTGATCACTACCTCCAAATTTACATGTTTTTTCTGCCTCTAACTAGGTTGGTTGTTAAGACACTCATGTGTCTACCAATGGTTTTTGCTTTATGCTTGGTAGCTCATGCATATCTTCGTTGATCAAGAAGAAGCCTACTCTAGCTACTTCTAGTTGTGAGGCTAAGTATAGGACAGGTTCCAAAGCAATTCTTGAGTGTGTGTGGCTGAGATGCCTTATGGCTGATTTTGGTGTTGGTTAGTCTTTTGCCAGCACCATCTTTATTTATGGCCAAAGTGCATTGGTAGTTGCAAGGAAACCCTGTGTTCCATGCTCGCAATAAGCACATTGAGGTGCACTATCATTATATTAGGGAGAGGTTCTTTGCTAGAGACATCTGTTTGGCATATCTACACATACAAGAGAACATTGCAAATCTTTTCACAAAGGCTCTTTCAAGGGAGACGTTTGTAGCTTTTTGCAAAGCCTTGGGCTTACTTCCTTTTGTGTATTGATACCACATAGCTTGGAACTTCCTTATACATGAGTACCACTTCCTTGTTAACCATATCACTCCCACGAGGGATTTGTTGATATATTTCAGTAGTGATGCATGTGAACACACTAGGACTACGAGGCCACATTTTTTCCTCTTTAGGGATTTTTTCCCCGAGCTTGTATATATGCCTATAACCCTAATGGGTTATTTATCTTTGTACATTCTCTTGGTAATACATTCAAAATTGTGTGTTGTGATCCAAGCTTCTTCTTCTTCCTTGTGCTATTTTCATGCTTCTATAGATCTCAAACTCCAACAGCTAGGCCCAAATGGAGCCTATGAAATTTTTTTGTTTGCATGATTGATGAATCTAGAGTCCAATTTTTGACCTGATTAGGGATATTCCCATCACAATATAAAGACCAATCTTTTTTATCACTTTTGTGGTCTTGGCTCTACCAAATGCGAATAAAGATTATTATTTACTACTTGGAATATTGGTGTCACTCACACAATGGTGAGTACCAACGTGAGGAGATCCACCTCATAGATGTCAATTTGCAGAGACGTGAGGACTCGTATGAAGATGATGAGCAAGTGAAAGCACACATGCATGAGCAAGAAGCACACAAACATGCACACACATACACACATACATGCACATAAGGTAAGAAGCAAGAGAGAAACAATAGAAAGATTTCCATTACAAAAGAACTCTCTAACAAAGCTTCTATCTCTAAAAAAACCAACCTAAAAAGTAAGCTCTCTAGCTCTTTTTATAGTTTTTTGAATAATTTTAGCCCTATCCAGACCTAGTCTATGGCCTAGTTAAAAACCAAAGCTTATTTGAGGGCTCAAACAGAGTCTAAGAAGTATGAAAATTGGTAGGTAAATACTTCTAATATAACTTCAATCAATCTATCGATTTCCTATTTTATTTTGGTTGCATAAGTGTCATTATAGGTGTAGGGCTTCTGTTTGGTGGGCTTCGCATCAACTATCATGGGGATTGTGTGAGAAAATATTTTTGGATCTAGTGCCTTTAGGTCTCTATAGGTCCATGCAAACACATCCCTATATTCCCTTAATAAAGCTACAAGCTCTGCTTCTTCTTCTACACTTAGGTCTTCTCCTATGTAGCTACATCACTCTTTGTTACCTTCAATGGTTATTAATTATTTTTTGTTTTTTTCTTTATTATCATATGCTTCTCCTATGATGGCCTCTCTCTTAGGCATTCATACCAAAAAATTTTAGTCTTGAACTTCATATTTCTTGAAATTCTCTGGTACTTCAAACAATGATTCCTCCTTTGTTTGTTTCACTACTTTTCTTTTCTTCTTCTTTTGACTCCCTTCACTTTCCTCCCTTGAATTTATAGTTTTAATACTTGTGAGAGGTTCTTCTTCTTTTTGGGTTAATACTCCTACATTCTCTACATAGTGCTACTCTGAGTTAAAGCAACTATCCATTACAATGGACTCTAGATCATTGTTGCCTTCTTCTTCTACTATGGCCTCATTAAAGTCACACTCTTCTAGCAAGGGTTCACACACGAACACAGAGATATCATGACTCTCCTCCTCATTGCAATAAGGCATCTATTGCTCTTCATTGATAGAAATGTCCATGGTGGCCAAGATTTGTGTCCAACCATGAGGCTCAAATGCCTCATCTAGAAAGATCATGGGTGTGTATGTTGGGTCTCTAATCAGTTTGGTTCCTTTTCCTTCTTCTCTTGCTTTTAGGCATCTTTCCTCTTCCTCTGCAACCTTACACATCCACAAGTGAGTATCTTCATGCATTCAAGATGGATCAAATGAACATTTAGAATGCATAGAGATTGAATCTTCTTGCACCTTGTGGATAGGATTCAACTGTCTCGTACTATTTGCAGTTACTATAGGAAGGGTCTTCCAAGGATCATCTCATAGACATTATTTTTACCAATGCCACATATAGAAAAGGTGTGTTCAAAGTCAACATGTGGCTAGAGTTATCCCTTCTAGAAATCCTACAGGTCTTTCAACATGGCCGTCAACCATTTAAACCTTCATTCTAGTTGGTCTTAATGGGGGTTTGCCCCATTTCCTCCACAAGGAGGTGGTCGCAATTGCAACACCTACACTTGAATCTATGATAGCTTTGGTTATGTAATCTTGGTAGGTGATCGAAAGATAAGTAT
The DNA here is from genome assembly GCA_020310875.1 of Ceratopteris richardii. Lineage (NCBI taxonomy): Eukaryota > Viridiplantae > Streptophyta > Polypodiopsida > Polypodiales > Pteridaceae > Ceratopteris > Ceratopteris richardii. The sequence continues at coordinate 27,073,001 of CM035443.1, read as the reverse complement.
TAACTTCTTCACCTTCATGCATGTCTTATATTTTGTCTAAAGGTATCTCAAGAACGTTTTTCGTAAAGCCTACTTTTCACATACTAGAACCAAGTTCTAGAACCTGATCTACCACATGTTTCCACAACTCTGGTTTTACTTTGAGGAGATCTTCCAAGGTGAGATGACACTACACCTTACTGTTCTTCACAACTTTAGTGTTTCTTAGAACCATTGATTCTTCATTTCTTATCAATATTGTGGGAAATCTGACCTGAAGAGATCCTAATTACCATGGGCTTGTCAATTCAAGAAACTCTTGTAAAAAATTAGATTCAAAATCTAACCTCTCATCTTCTTATTGCTCTGCTTGATCTCCATAAATAAATGGAATATCTTGGGGAAATTGATCATGAAGAACATCAATTTCAGGAATAGGAGGGGGATTAGCTTTATTCTTGGCCCATTTCTCTTCTTGTATTTCATACAAGAACTCTTGAGAGTACTCTTCCATTGAAAGAGGTGTTCCATCGTCCACAGAATCAGGAACATAAAATTTCATTGGTGGTGAGCTTTCTCTTTCAATATTTGGTTGAGCTTGTGGAGCTAAACAAACCTATGGCTCGTTTACCAATTGCTCTAATCTTTCTAATAAGCTTGGAAATGCAAATCTAGTTTGATAGAATTTGTCTGATTGAACAATTGATTGGCTCAAGCATAGATTGGGCTAGTTCTACCATTTTCATGCACGTTTTTGTCCATTCAATCTCTAAATATACTATAGGCTAACTCTTCTCTAGAATTGCAGTAGTTGGTTGTTCTTGAAGTCGAGCATGGAAGGCCTTAAACATCATGTCCAAGGCTTCTTTGGGTGGATATACAAGAATAGACCGTGGTTGTGGTTTATTTATAATAAGTGGTGGGGTGGGATGAAGTGGAGTGGATAGAGTTTCGACATGCGAGGGAGTTTGAGATGCAATGTCTTTTATTTTCATATTTGCATCTCTCAGATGTTCTTCTAGTTCAGATAACTTCTTAGCCCACTTATGATTGGCCTTCTCCCTAGTATCCTTCCATGTTTTTGTTTTCCTCTTATTAGGTTCTCTGGATTCACTTTGTTCAGATTGTTCAGTTGGTTTAGCCTATTTTAAGGCTTGTGCCCTAGTAATTGCCTATATAGGAGCCATGCTAATGTTACTTGAACTTGGGTCCACCACCAAGCCTACCACATTAATTGGTGTAACCCTGGGTGCACTAGTGGGGTTTCTTGGACAATCTCTTGGGAAATGTTCTTTGCCACACTTGTCACGAGGAAGGAGATAAGGAAGAGAGCTCATACACACACTCTCACTCTCAAGAAGCACACACATAGATTGAGGCAAGGAAGAATGTTCTTCTTCTTCTTCTTCTTCTTCTATTACATAAAAAGGAATGTACAAGAATGACCTAAAAACAAAAGTACAAGAAGTGTAATATATAAAGATCAGTACATAAGGAAAAATCTAATGTCCGCAAATGAGTGAGCTGGCAAGTAACAAATGTGCCATCACTCTTGGTAGATCAATCTAATAAAGCTCAATGAAGTATCCCTGACATATACCGGTGTGACCACTATACATGTCAGAGAAACAAAAAATGGATGCATGTCACCCTAGATCATCACATGTTGAGCTTGATATCTCAACACTCCCCCTCAAGCTCAATGTCATGTCCTCTAATCCAAGCATCTTCCAAATCTTCTTCAACTTCTATACTCCAAGTTCTTTAGTGAAAATATCAGCAAGCTCATCTGTACTATTCCTCCAATCTAGGAGATATTCCCTCAATTGAAGTCGTGACTTTTCAACTAATAAACTCCACGAGTTTAGTTGTGGTTATAATGGTTTTTCCAAGTCAAAGTGACTTTTACAAATGGTAAAGATAAAAGATCTTCCTAGCAGTGGTTTCCATGGAGCTTCAAATATTCATGAACTTCTAGCCAAATGTGTAGGCTTGAACTTTGCACCAATAGCTCTTCCTCAAGCCAAACATTTTGGCTTTCTCTTCTTCTTCAATCTTCATGAATGTCCTGCAATCCAATCATAGACTTAAACCTGCAAAGTTTTGTACCATCTAATGCTTTAGTCAATAAGTCTACACATTACATATTAGTAGACACATAAGCCAATTGAATTTCCTTGCTCAATAGCTTCTCTCTCACATAATGCTAGTGGACCTCTATATGTTTGGTCCTAGGATGATAAATAGGATTTGTTGCAAGATGTAGTGAGCTTGTATTATCTCCAAAAATCATTAGAGATGTGGTATGCAAACCCAAATCTGTATACAACAATCTGATGCATATGGCCTCTTGTGTAGCATTGGCCAATCCTCTATACTCTACCGCTGTAGAAGATAAAGCAACAGTAGGTTGCTTCATTGAAGACCATGATATAGGTTTATTACCTACAAAGGATACATATCTTGAGATACTTCTTCTATCATCTTTGCAACTTGCCCAATCTGCATTTGAATATATCTTGATGTCCAAGTGTGAAGTAAAAGGAAAATATAACCCTTGATTTTGAGTGACCTTAAGGTACTTCAAAATCCTTTTGGCAGCTTCCAAGTGAGGTGCCCTAGGTTTGTGCATAAACTGACTTAAAACACTTCCTCCATAAGCAATATTAATCCTTGTCAATGTAGCATAGTTCAAACTTCCTACTATGCTTTGGTAACCTGCAATGTTCTCAAGCACATCACCTTCATGAGCATTTAACTTTTGATTAACCTCCATTGGAGTACTTGCTACTTTGGCATCTTGCAAATGAAACTTCTTTAACATATCATATATAGACTTTCTCTATGCCCTCTTAGCTTTCCAATGACACTAAATTAGTGCCTATGTACTTTGGAAATGATGTGAGAAATGATTGAATCAAAATAGACTATTTCCAAGTTGAATGATTAATGAAAACCTTCTATTTTTCTCCACACACCTACTGCTTGTTATGCTCAGTGCTTGTAGTACAGTAAGAATTAGAAAACTTCCTTTTATAGGTATCTTATTAGCTTAAAAATCTAATGCTTTCAAGTGGAATCACGTAAAATGATCCACTATACATAGAGCAATCAACTTAGCAATTGAATCATTACCCCCGCCTTTTTAGTACCTCTATAGAGTTTGACTAGTGAGTGCTTCGATGTATTTTCTCCAAATTGGCTGAATAGATTGTCTTAAAAATTTGTGCACATTTAGAGAACATGGAGCGGATTCCAACAAGCTATAGATCATTGAAAATGATAAAGGAATGACTGAGATATGAGTAGTACAAGTTGATAGTTATGAATGACTATAACAGAGAGACAATAGATGAGTAATGTAGATCTATTATATTAAAGAAAAATGTTGTACAAGATCATAGGCTTGATAATCAATGCCTAATGATGGTCCGTAGTGTAGGTTAGAAACTTTACCTCACTCTCTTACAATGTGGAAATGGAGAACTTGGGAATAGAGTCACACACCCACGAGGTTTTTTACATCTTTTATAGTTGAGTGATTTCAAATTCGAATTTGAATTGTTCATTGGATCTCACTAAAAGTAGACCTCCAATCTAGGGGATATTCCCTCAATTGAAGTCATGACTTTTCAACTAATAAACTCCATGAGTCTAGTGGTGGTTACAATGATTCTTCCAAGTCAAAGTGACTTTTACAGATGGTAAAAAGATCTTCCCAGCAATGGTTTCCATGGAGCTTCAAATATTCATGAACTTCTAGCCAAATGTGTAGGCTTGAACTTTGCACCAAAAATCATCATCTACATTCACGCCACTAGATGCAAGTGACTCATATATGCTTTTTATTTTCAAGGTGTAGTCACTTACCGACATGCGCTTCTTTTCCAATGTATGCAGCTCATCCTTGAGTTGCAATTTCCGTGACTTTGTATTAGTCTCATGCAATGTGATCAAACTGTTCCAAGCCTCTTCTAGAGTCTTGGCATCTTGTACGTGTCCAATCATGCTATGTGTATGCTAAGACATAGCCAGTACATTACCTTTCATGCTCCTTGATTCCATTCCTCATACGCTCTTAACTCATTTGTAGTCCGATTCCTTTCTGGTAATTGCGTAACATTTTCATTCTCTCCTTTGATGTACTTCCGGTAGGCATGGAAATTATTCTTGTCCAAGTTATCGCTCATAAGGTGACTCATTCCATCTGCGTTTGCCATTTGTCTAGCAATTCCCAACACTGCAAAACACTACAAGCAGAACTTCTACTTGAACACTGTCGCACTATGATGTGATAGTTCGATCTCAGAAAAACACAGTTTTTCTATATCAAGAGTACACGAAATTCCTTGAAATTCTCAATCTAGAATATATGAGTGTTGCTGAACACAAGACTAGTTACAATTTTTGAAACTGACTTGGTTTTTCTACAGGCCCCACCTTCGAAGCTCGAACTGGAGATTGATATGGCTCCGAAACTTCGATCTGATAGAAACAAGTGACCCTAAAGGGATAACTCTTAAAAATATTTTGAGTTCTTCTACCTTCATGCCGATTTTCATACCAAATGGACGTCTTTTGTGAATCCTGTTTTCTCCATGCCTTGCCATGTAGTCTTCACCGTCACCTTCTCCACGAGCTCTCTACAGCCATGCTCGCTCGGATTCCATGTCATGAGGAAGGAGATAAGGAAGAGAGCTCACACACACACTCTCACTCTCAAGGAGAAGCACACACATAGATTGAGGCAAGGAAGAATGATCTTCTTCTTCTTCTTCTTCTTCTTCTTCTTCTTCTTCTTCTATAATCTACTTTCTGCTAGTCAAACTATTTCATGGGGTGTCTACGTGAAGTTGTGGATCAAGGATGATGTGTTATGCTTGATGCAACTCTTGGAAAATTCTACGATGAATTCTTCTAGCAATTGACCAATATCTCAGTAATTACTACTATATAAGGGTTGAAACCAAGCTAAGGTAGTACCCTTGAGGGTCAAACCAAATGCCTCCAATTACACGAACAAATCCTCAACTTGTTGAGATCTTAACACTTGTTTGAACTTGACCACATTATCATAAGGATCTCTTGACCTATCAAAGTACGTTTTCATTATCTTCACCACTTGAGAGGGTCTAAGCATCCTTGGGTACTCTCGAGGTCTAGGAAATGGAAAATCATGTTCATCTCTTTCATGCCTATGTGCTTATGTCTCTCTCTTTTAGGTCTTTCACATTCAAGTTGTTGGTGCAAGAAAATCAACAATTGGTGATAAATTAAATTTTACTTATGAACAGGGTTAATGGAATGGTAAGTACCTCAATTATCTAAATAACCTTTATAGGATTTTCTAAATTTGTATTTTTGACTATATACACTGATCGAAATGATTTCTAATTCATATTTATGTAATTTTAAGAAATTTTCTTCAATATTAGAAACATAATTAGAAATTAGAAGCATTTTTTTATAATATTATTTAGAGTTAAATTATAGATTTTATCAAAGAATATGATACTCCTTTCCATTAAACTGCAGGTTGTCCCATCGAGGACGATGTGCAGGTTTGGTGGGGGCAGATGTCGGAAGATTTCTTCACTTGAGTTACCATATGGGAAAATTAAAATATTTTGATTTAAAGTCAATTAGTTGAAATCTCTCTCACATTGTTTTTATTTGACTAACTTTTCTTTCAAGTACCTGCAGGCAAGAGATGGACATATATTCAGAACTTAGAATAATGGCAAAAGATATTTGGTTGAACCCTTGAAGTTATCTTTATATTTACCCTTATCTATACCCTCTATAGTCATAATCTTCTTAATTTCACAAAAGACTTTACTTATGAACTATAAAGATGTGTGTTATGTGGATAACTAAGTAAGGGTATGGATTTGTATTTATATGTATGCATTGGTCTAAGATTTTATACATGTTTATGTATCTATGACTATTTACTCACTTTTTGTGTGGTTATTTACACATATGAAAATATCTTAAATTGAGTTCTCATAGTGAATCTGTTTATATATTTCATGTAAATGAAGGAAATTTTATGGATAAATGTATCATGTTATGTAATTATTCTAAAAACGATTTACCTTAATTACGTGAATTACTTATGTGTCTAATCCATATTCATCATGATGTTTCTTTAACTTAGAACTTAATTTAAGTAGAAACTTATGAATATATCCATGACTCCAAATATATATATGTGTCAATTATAAGTAATAATTATTAATTGAGCTAATTAAAATAAGTTAGTGACACTTTAAAAGAAACAAATATTAATGTTTCATTTCTATATGGTAGTTATTTTAAATAATAAACAATAGTTAACTTAATTAACATTTAATATCTTATATTTAATGTAGGTTATTTTTATTAATAATAAAAGACCAAACAAAATCATACGTTAGTAAATCTCTAGTTTACTCTAAATAAGCATGAGTTAATTCAAGTATGCATGATGAGTGTTAGTTAAGTGAATGCATGATTTAACTAAACTAAGAGAATGAGTGCGTGCATAGTTTTCTATGTAAGGTATATATATGTATACTTATTTACTTTTTTCGATTAATGTTCTTCGTGCAGGTACGGATCTAGAGAGAGAGAGAAAAGTGCCATCTTCTCCCCCCTCCTTCCTCCATCGATTCCTGCAACGCTCAAATTGATGAACGCGTAGAAACGTAGAGAGAGAGAATGCAAGGGGAGAGAGAGAGAGTCAGCGACAGACATTGCACTGTTTATAGTTTCCTTTCTGCATTTTTCTTTTCAAGTAACATTCTTTCTTTTAGTGTGGTGATGATCTGCACATTGTTTAATCTCGGTGAGGTTCTTTTACGGTTTGAGATTCTCTACGACCTGGTGGGCATATACATATCTGATGACCGCTTTGGCATCTGCAACACTGCATTATTCCATGGCAGTACGCCATCGTTTCATGCAGTTGCTCACTATTTTCCTTCTGGCAGTCGCGTCTCTTACTATTTTGATAGTTTTTGCTTTCACAATCTATGATTTGATATTGGGTACCCTCCAACTGCCTAGCCTCTGCTCCTTTCAACGGAATAATCGCACGCCCGTCATTAGTCGTTCAATCCGTTTTGTCTCTCCTTCTTGGTGAAGGCCATCAGCCTTTTCAATTCAGAATGGGGTTCTCTGACCTTCGCTTCAGGAGCCTATTTTGTAGGCAGAAACGAAATTTTATCATGAATCAACTCCACATTGCAGCTGAATCTGTCAAAAGTCGAAGATGCGGCAGTTGGTGATGTCCAATGTCAATTGATTGATGCTATACATCCATGGAAAGGCGTCCTAAATGGCGAGCAAAATTTGAGCAATGACGGTCAATAATAAGGATTATGCTTCTGTGCAGAGCAGACAATGTTCGTACAACTCTGTCAGCTCTCTACCTTTCACAAAAAGAGAGAGAGAGATAGAGAGAGAGAGAGAGAAAAGTGATTTTGATGATTAAAATACATGCCAAGCCTGCGAGAAAATTTACATACATACAACATGTGTAATGGTATGGGTTTTGTCGACGATCCTTTACGGGAAGACAACAAAAACAAGTATCTTCTCTATGAAGACGGTGAAACATATTTTGTTTAAGTGGAATGTAATGGATGCGGCATCATTTTTGCGATGGAATGAGGTTGTTTATCTCTGCAATGTTACTGGATTGCTCTGAACGATTCGGCTTACAACAGTCTAAATGTTTATTAAGTAGAAATTCTATAGGGATTGCGACGTGATATGCAGGTCGTTGTTTGTATTATAATGTCAAAAGTTTTTATCTTCTGTCCTTTACTTTACGATGCCGTTCTTCTTATCAATCGATTCTCTATGTGTATAGTGTGTGTGTAAAGACAGAAAGAGGCTGTAGTTTCTTCTCCCCCCTCCTCCATCTGTTGTAGATGCGCGACAAGAGAGAGAGAGAGGGAGAGAGAGAGAGAGAGGGGAAGAGAGTAGAATTGCATATATATTTATATATGTGTGCATGAGTAGCATGTATGCATGAGTGAGTGAGTAGCATGTGCATAAGTGAGGTATCTGCATGAGATGTAAAAATGCATGTGTATGCATGTGTAGGTATGTATGTATGCATGAATACATGTTGCATGTATATGCAGGTATATGCATGCATGAATAAAGATGCATGAATGATGTGCATATATGCATAAGTGAATGTAAGCATAAACATGTATGTTAGTTTGCATGTATGCACGTGTGTTTTTGCATATGCATATGAATGAGCATGTTAGCATGAATGTATGCATGAGTAATCAATAATGCTTGTGCATGCATGAGTGCATGTAGATGCATATGCATGAGCATGCATGAGTGTGCATGATTGTATGCATGCATATGTATGCATAAGTAAATGAATGCAAGTATGAATGTAATGTATATGTGTATGCATGATTATATGAATGATTGATTTTCACATGTATCCAAGGGAATTTAAGTATAAGAACATGATTGTAATATATGCATGTGCATGATTGAGAGATATATATGCATATGTATTTATGCATGCGTGCATGTACATATGCGCTATAGGTTAGTGCATGTGCATGTGCATATGAAAGATGCATGTGTGCATAAGTTAGTTGAACATATATGCATGAATATATGATGATATACATGTATGTATGAGAGATATTGAAGTGTTGTATTACGCATGTTTGCATGTAAACAAATGTGTGTTTGCATGTAAAGTGGATGTTTACATATGAATGAAAGTTAAGAAGTCATAAGTTTATGTATGTATGTGTTAGCATAAGTTTAAAATTATGTTATGTATGGAATGCTAAATTATTAAATGAGTGTTTTATATTTACTAAAATCATACTTAGGGTTAATGTTCTTCCTGCAGATCATTGCGAAGGAGATTGCGAGATTACGAGTTTACGAGATTGCAACATTACGAGCTTGAAGCAACTTATGATCATTTAGAAATATAAAATTTGTATAGGATTATTCTCAAGAAATTGTATTAGCACTTATCATAAGGTTTTGTATAGGCTTAAAAACTGATATTAGAGATCTTTATACTTTTACTCTGCAATTCAATTAAGTTCTTTACATTTTGATTTCATATGTCTAAGGATTTAGGGTCTACAAGCAGTAGTGTTTACAAGCAGTTCTGATACTAATAGTAAAGAATTAGATAATTTTATTATAGAAACACTTCTTCCATCTTCTATTTATAGCACGATTAGTAATGTAAATAAAGAAAAAGAAAGAATTAAAGACAAAATAGTTGAAGAAACTTTAGATACATTAGAACACGATCGTTATATTTCTAGGGTTTTACCTTTACTATCTGTAGTCTTACCAGAACTTGAAAACAAGGAAGATCTATTTCCACCTAATTTAATAAGAAAAACTAATTCAAATCAAATTGAAAACGAAGTAGTTGATATAATTAAAGATAAAATAACTAATGAGGAGTTAATTTTGCCTTCTTATTTAGAAGTTGTAGCTAGATATAGGAACGTACTTCCTTACGGCCCATAGTGCTCTTTTGAATCTTAGTTTTTTAGATTACACTCGAATAGATTAAAAAACTATAGCTTTTATCATTCATAAACTCAGAATTCAATCCAAGACCCGAAGCATACTTAGAAGCACCCTACGTGTAGTCACATGGTTAGGTTAGCGTGAATCTTTTAGATGAGGACTACTTACCTTCACACCCCTCTATGACAATGTTGGGACACATAATCTCCAAAAATGGAATATCAAATGCTAAAGATAAGATAAAAGCTATAGTGAATATGTCAAAAGCAACAACTATAACAGAATTACAAACATTCATGGGTCAATGTGGATATTATGGGAAATTTGTGTAAAAATTTGCAGAAATATCCAAATCTCTGTATGCGTTAATCACTAAATTTGAGAAGATCAAAGAATGCGAGGAAGCTTTTGTGACTCTAAAAATGTATCTAGTCACAACACCAATTGTTAAAACACCACAATGGGATGTCATATTTCATGTACATGTTGATGCTTGTAATTTTTCCATAGGATGTGTATTGGCACAACTTATTGAAGAAAGCAAATTGGATTTCCCTATTGCCTATGCAAGTAGACGCCTACATCAGGCAGAAAGGAATTATACAACAACTATGAGAAAAGTTCTCTATTCATCAAAAGGGATCACAATGAGATTATCTATCTATTTCTATATGTAGTTGATATTATTGTGACAGGTGATGATGTGAATGACATTCAAAGGATCAAGAAACACATGCAAAAGGAGTTCAAAATCAATGACTTAGGTGAGCTCAAATATTTCCTAGGTATGCAGGTCATATACACAGATGAAGGAATGTATTTGGATACATTCATGATCTACTTCTTAAGTTCAAAATGGAGAATGCTAAACCTATAGGTACACCTTTGGAGATGAATAAAAAACTTAGTTTTTTTGAAGATGAGAAAATTGAAGACATAAAAGAATATCAAAGCTTGGTAGGTAACTTGATATAAGCTACTCGTACAAGGGCAAACATCTCATATAGTGTGGGAGTGCTTAGTCAATTCATGCACTTACACAAAAGACCACACATGGGTGCAACTAAGAGAATAATTAAGTACATCAAAGGTACAAACAATGAAGGTATATTCTATCCTTACTCTTCAGATTTGGATATCAAAATCTATTCATATGCAGATTGGGTAGGAGCTAAGTATGATAGAAGAAGTACGTCTGGTTACTTAGAATTTGCAAGTTCAAAGCTAGTGTCATGGATTTCCAAGAATAAATCAACAGTTGCTTTATCCTCAACTGAAGCAGAGTACAGAGGTTTGATCATAGCAACTCAAGAAGCAATATAGTTAAAAACATTGTATATAGATTTGGGACTTGTGCCTTCCAAACCTCACATATTTAGAGATAATGTAAGTTCCATGCATCTAGTAGCAAACCCTATTTTCCATGCAAAAACTTAGAAACACATAGAGGTTCATTACCACTTCATTAGGGAGAAGCTCATGGCAAAGGAGATTGCCATTTCTTTTGTTTCAATTGAAAAAAAAGTAGCAGATATGATGACGGAGGCACTTGATGGAATAAAGGTTTTTAGATTCAAAGCTATGGTAGGTATTCAACCTATTAGAGAATGAAGACTCAAGCATACTTTATCTTGACGGGGATCTATTGGAACATCAAGCTTACACTATGCTTGAGATGGATTTGATCTACATAAAAAAGCCGGGATTTGGATTACATCAAAAGAATATCCATTGGAGAGTTCTTTTACTTATGCTCATTTATATTACTTTATTTTTTTAAATATTTTTTATGGATCTTTTACCATTGTAGAACCATAGAGGTTTACATATATAAAAGGATAAAAAGAGAGCTAAAGTTCCACGAATTTGAGGTGGTTGAATTTGCAATAAATGAATCAATCAACCACCAAAAAGTAGATCAAACTAGATTTTTAATTTTTCCTAGATTGTAGGAAAGTGAATTCATTCCCTTCAACAACTAATCCCACCTTCATTTGAATTAAAAATCCACTTGTAGAAGTCATGGAGAACTTCAAGAGTCTATATAAAGACTTCAAATCACTTGTACATTAGATGAAGGCAATATATATCCACTTGTGGCCATCATTGTCTTGCTCCTTCACTTTTTTGCATCATCTTATTCAACAATAGTAAGATTGCAGAGGTTGCTCCTCTCTCTACAAAGCTCCAAATCAAATGAGAGAGGACTCATTGGAAAGGTAATAATGTCTAGTTTATGTGTATACATTTTGCATGCATTGGGTTTTGTATATTGGGCGACATCAATGTTTTTTTGTCTCAAGTTGTATCTCTATGCATTCCTAAAAAATAGGAGGTACCACTACTGAGTGTTTGGTTCATTCCAAAAGCATATTTTGCTTATTTCTTGCACTCTTGTGCATTCAATACACTCAAATCAATCTATCTCACTCCTTGAAAAGGGGTTTTTCTCATTGTAATCATGCTGGCCTCTATGAACATTTGAAGTTGATTGTATCATCCAAAGATAGTAAGTTTTTTGAGCTAGTCAATGTGCAAACCTATCTGTTTTGTATGGACACTTTCTGCTTGATGCTCTAAGGGCTGGTTGAGCTTATCGCATGCATATAAGGTGTATTTGAGTCTCCATAAGATCAAGGGCTGGTCTTGTGTTGGTTGGTTGGACTGGACTTTGTCACTTCACAAGTCACTTTTCTACCTCCTTCAAGCTTCTCCAAGTTCTTTCATCCACTTCACTATACATAGATACCACAATCACCTCACCTACCATCCCCACCTTCATGATAGATCCCACATGCACTACATTGTCCGACCCTATGACATTTCTCCATGCATTGCACCATCCCTCCTCCCACACTTCCACCATCCCCCATCCGCCCTCCACCAAAATCTCTAACACCATCATGCAATGCATCCACCATTCCCATCCCCATTCCCCCAACACTCAACCCTACCTCCTTTGCATCTAACACTATAAACAATACTTTCAATACAATGATTCAATGTGTCTCATAGCTTTAGCAAGACTATCAACACTTTTGAACAAAATGTTGCCTTATAGGTGGAATCTCAAAGATTACAAACAGGCATTATAGCATTGGAAGGCGACAATGAAACACTTCAGGCTGAATATCTCATATTATAACAAGATCATGAAGAATTGCAGTCCAAGGTATCGGAGTCGATGCCCAAGCTACCAAAGAATTGGAGGACATGCTACACGAGCAATAGGTAACCAATGAAAACTATGAAAAAGTCTAGGGCTTCTCTGGAAGCATATGTTTGTGGCACTGGAAGAAAATAAGCAACTACAACAACAGAACCAAGATAATCTTGAGGCTTCTATGGAAGGAACATCTTGCAGAATGATCAGTCCAACAGGGTTTCAAGGTATTACCTTGGATGACATCAAGATATTAGTCAAGGAACATGCTAGTTTTCTAGTCATACAAAAAGATGGAAACAGAGTGTGCTGGTCTCAAGAAGAAATAAATTACAATAATGACATCTAGACCGGAACCTGCTACCATCCCACATACTACAAAGGAAATGGAAACCCTCCATAAATAGGTCGAGTAACTCCAAGCATGGCTATTACAATATGAAAGACCACCCTCTTTGCTTGAAGACCCAAAGCCAAAAATAATAGTGGAAATTCCTATCAAAGAATTATTCGAAGGAACATATGAACCCATGCCAGTACCTGGAGGGCGCATTACTAAAGAGGGCCAAGACACCTTTGAAATCGAGACACCAGATTGGCTCCAGCAAGTAGAGCAAATAGGTCAGTCATGATGATATAATAGTTATATAGATATAATCTATGTCAAATCTTGAAGAAATAATTCTAATTTAGCTTATTTTTAGAACCTATCACATCAGTAGTTCATTAGGACCTCATAACTACAATACATGCCATATTTTGTATTATTGGCATATTACAATGTAGAAATCAAGAGGGTCACTTGAAAATAACCCACATTTGCTACCCAAGTCGAGCCGAATGACCTACCCAAAAAGGCACGGGAAGGAACTATCTTCCAACCAACTTAGCATGCATGGCTACTAATAGATTATCCCCAAATGATGCACACTTGGTTAAATACTATTATACATTAAATACAATGCTTGTTACTATCCTATTGTCCATTGTAGATCATGGAAAGCATTTGCAATCAAAGTTAACAATACCAAACAATGTTCATATTGGATAAATTGTCCTTATTTTGCTCCCCCTAGAGCACCACCAACATTTGCTTATATGATATCTATTATATGCCACTTGTCAGCAAGATTCAAGAATGTGCTGGACATTGCTGCCAAGATGTGCATGAAGATCTTTGAGCTAATGACGGTCATGTTCAAAACGTTTCGTAAAGTCTAAGCTCCCTATATTTCTACCCTAGTGTTTTTTGAAGGAAATTATGATCTGGTATATGATATGAGCCAAACACCCTCAACACCATCTATGCCTGGCATGCACACATCAAATATTTACCTACTTGCTATAAGCAAATCTTTGAGGAGATGTTATCTATAGGGTTCTGGGAGTGCCACTCTGAGAATCCCATTCCTAGACCTACCCACCTATTGCATCTATTTGTAGTAGAACAAACACTCCATGCTGATCACCTACAATTGCCACATTTTAATGTCCCAGGTCCAGTAGATTGGGAGCAACTTATGATAGATCTATCATGAGGACTACGATTGAGCAAACATCATCTTTCCATAGATGTTCTTCAATATTACATCAAACACTCTTCACAAAAAGGGTATCTCAAGGACAACAGACGCGAGAGAGGGGGATGTTGGTAGCAGCCAGGGTAGTCAAGGTGGCATTACAAGACAAGGAAGCCATCAAAGGGAATCAAAATAGAGGGATGACCAAGCAAGACCAAGCAACCAGACCAGTCAAGAAAGATCTCGGGACTAGGCCTACCTAATTTTTCAAAGGATAACTGTTTTACAATAGTGATTTTAATCACCACACACACTTGCAAATACTATTTTTGATGATTCCTACTCCATTTTCTACAAGTCAAGGAGTCCTTGAGCTTGAGGAGTATTAGATCTAATGGCGTACCAATTTTCATATTTTCTAGAGCTTCTTTGAGCCTCCAAATTAGCCTAGGAACCTATTTTTTAACTAGCCGAGACACTAGATATTAATAATCTAATTATTTACATACATAGACATTCACATGTACACATTTACACATGCAAACATACACACGTATTCACACATACACAGATACACATTCTGACATATAAATACACATACAAAAATCATAAATGTGTGACGTGTATGTATGTATGTATGCATATGTTTGTGTATGTATGTGTATTTGTATGCATCTATGTGTATGTGCTTGTATATATATATATATATATATATATATATATATATATATATATATATATATATATATATATATATATATATATATATATATGTGTGTGTGTGTGTATGTTTGTGTGTTATGTATGTGTGTGTATGCATGTGTATCTATGTGCATATTTATTTTTGTGTATATGTGTATGCATTTGTGTATGGATATTATAATTTATTATTTTCAATAATATTATATCTATGTGTGTGTATGTGTATTGTGTGCATGTGTGTGTATTTATATGCATGTGTATGTGTATGTGTGTATATGTGTATGTATGTATGTATAAGTTTGTGTGTATGTGTGTATGCATTTCTATGAATGTGCATGCATTTATTATGTATGTGTGTATATGTATATGTGTGTGTATGTGTGTGTATGTGTTTGTATGTGTATGTATGTGTTTGTGTATGTGTATATATGTATGTGTAAGTGTATGTATGTATGTGTGCATGCTTGTTTATAAATGTGTATGTACTTATTATGTATGTGTGTATGTGTATGTGTGTATACATGTTTATAAATGTGCATGTAATTATTATGTATGTGTGTGTATGTATATTTGTGTGTATGTGTATGTATGTGTAAGTGTATGTATGTGTGTATGCATGTTTATAAATGTGTGTGTATGTATATGTGTGTGTATGTGTATGTGTATGTGTGTGCATGTGTATGTATGTGTACATGTATGTGTATGTATGTGTAAGCATATGTATGTGTGTATATGTATTTGTGTATGTGTGGAAGCAGTTTTATAAATTTAAAGTGGTTTTGTGAATTTATCGCTTTTTTGTTTGAGATTAAAATGGTAGGAGATATTGTATCGTAATAAAAAATAAGAAAAGAGCTTACATACCAGCTGAGATGTGAAAGTATTTCTGCAAACAACCATGTCTTTAAAAATCATTTTCTCAGCACAAGATATACAAAATAGGTTATATTTCTTTGAGCTATAGTTCTCATATGTTTTATAGCTATTTTACATTTAATGCACTCTTTTTTAATTAAATAATAATGGGCTGCTAGAAAGAAGAGAGTTGAATCAGGTCATATGTCATGCTTAGGCCAAATGGGCCATCATGCTTTTGTTGCTACATTTCTATGTATTATTGAAACTATATTAATTATTTTATTTAGAATACTAACCATTAATCATTTTTATTTGAGTCAATGCAGACGTGAAAAGATTATGGTCATAATCTTATGAAAAATGAAATCAAATTTTCTACACATTGTGGATATCGATGTATGAGTGAGTACATACAAGATAAATTAAATGCTTTTGTGAGTATTATTAAATATTATATAATTTATTTTATTCTTATTAATGTTTTATGAAATTTATTTAGCTATTTTTTTTATATATAATATAGGAGTATTATGGAGAGGTAGATATGGATGAGCTAGAGAGATAGACACAAGAGGGACGATATCAATCTTCACAAAGTACTAACCCCTCTACCCATGATTCCTCTTCAGATACATTAGGTCATGTGGATGTTCATGATGATGAGGATGATCATAATGATGTGGATGAACCTGATGAAGGAGGGGATTTAGATGATTGACATTTTATATTAGAGGCATTATTTACATTGATACACACATACATTATATATATATATATATATATATATATATATATATATATATATATATATATATATATATATATATATATATATTCTCATTATAGTTGTGTTCTTTATTGTGTTTATGGTACTAATTAATGATAGAAATGTAATAATGATTTTTGTTACAATTTGTATTTAACATGTGGATTTTTACTTTAATTGTATAATTAATTCATATTATATGTGTGTTTGTGTGTATATATGTATGTATGTGTGTGTATTTGTGTGTGTATCTGTATGTATGCACATGTCGATATATATCTATATTTGTGTAAGTGTGTGTATGTGCATGTATGTGTGTGTATCTATGTATATGTATATGTGTATATGTGTATATGTGTATATGTATGTGCATATGTATGTGTATATGGAGGTATATGTTTATGTGTGTATCTGTGTATGTGTATGTGTATGTGTATGTGTATGTGTATGTGTATGTGTATATATGCATGTCTATGTGTATATGCATGTGTATATGTATGATCATGCATGTGCATGTGCATGCATGTGTATGTGCATGCATGTGCATGTGCATGTGCATATGCATGTGTATACGTATATGTGTATGTGTATGTGTATGTGCATGCATGTCCACACATGCATGTAGATATGTTTTTGCACATGCATGTGTGTATGTGTATGTGTATGTGGATGCATGCATGTCCATGCATGTGCATGTAGATATGTTTGTGCATATGCATGTGTGTATGTTTATGTGTATGTGTAATTGTATGTGCATATGTGTGTGTATGTGTATGTGTATGTGTGTGTATATGTGTGTATGTGCATGTGTATGTGTATGTGCATGTGTGAGCGTGCATGTGCATGTATTTGTATATATGTGAAGTGAATGTGTAAGTGTGACTATGTTAATCAATGAAAACAAAAGAATTTAAAAGATATACAAACTGTGAAAACTATACTCACAACAATTAGCCATATATTTATATATTCAGTGAAATTCTTGAATAACCTGCAATAAATAGAGAGAGAGGGAGAGAGGGAAATCTAGAGAGAGAGAGAGAGAAAGATAGAGAAATAGAGAGCAAGAGAGATAGAAATTGAAAGAGAAAGAGGGATAAAGGAGAGAGAGAAAGAGAGTAGAAGAGAGAGAGATTTAGAAAGAGAGAGTTGGAGCTCATATGCACAACACAAATATGAATATTGGATTTCTATTCTATTAGATGCATCCAAAATGAGAATCAAAGAGTGATCCAATGTTTTTTTGTAAAAAGCAATTGTCACATAAGTGATGTGCAGACATTGTATATGTGATCTTCTAAATCATTGCATATGCAATATTTGTGAACATCACATATGTGATGGTTTTTACCATCCCATATGCAATGCTATGTAGTGTCACATATGCGACGCTCCAGATGTGTTGCATATGTGACTCTCACATTAGTGATACTTCAATTAATGTCACTAGAAGCCTCCAAACTAGAGTGGAACTAAGCATTGTTTAAACAATAGTGCATGATCGATGAAATGCACAATCACATAGCAATGAAAGTGTATCACATCAAAGTCACTATGCACCCATACTCCTTGTAGTGCTACTAGGTATTCTCCTCAATTGAATGGAATTGCAAAATGAAGAAACAAGTCTCTAATTGGATCAGTTAGAACAATGTTTGAAGAAAAGAAGCTGCCACACTATTTATGTGTAGTAGCAATCTCAATAGTTTTATATCTTGTGAAAAAACTCACATCCAAATCTCTTCAAGGTATGACTCCTTATGAAGCTTGGAATGGTACAAAACCATGTCTAGGTCATTTCAAGCTATTTGGTAGTTTAGATTTTGTACATGTTCCTCCAGAAATCATAGGTAAACTTGATGAAAGGGAAAACAAGGCACTATTCATTGGATATGGTTCATCAAATGGGCTATAGGTTTTATAATCCTTCCACCAAGCAACTCACCACAAGTAACGATGTTGTAATTAAGGAATATAGGTCATGGTATGATGAAGAACAGTAGAAGGTAAACCTACCCCATGATCTGAATTCTAATTTCCATCCATTAGGTAGCAACCATGATACATAGGTCCAAGATCCAAGACGTGATATAGATAATGAGAAAGATGAGAGGGAAAATGATAACAAGATATGGAAGTCAAGAAGAAAGGCTAAAATGCAAGAATGTGGAGAATTCTCCAAGCATACTCCTAGAAGGTCAACAAGGGAGAACAAACAACCAAAAATGTATGGATATGATTGTACATTGGTTACAAATCATTCAATTCACTTGGAAAAAGAGTCAATCTCAAAAGAACCTCCAACCTATGAGGAAGCAAAAGGTAACCCTAATTTGAACAAAGCTATGAAAGAGCAGATAGAAGCCTTTAAAGAAATGGATACTTGGGAGTTGGTTACAATGCAAAATAATCAAAAGGTAATAGGTTGTAGATGGGTCTATAAGCTAAAAAGAAAATCAGATAGATCAATTTGCAGGTACAAATCCATATTAGTTTCCAAAGGACATGCTCAAACTCGTGGTATACACTATGAGGAGAAATTCTCACAAGTTGCAAAAATGAATACAATCAAGACATTGCGAAGTGTAATTGTTGCAAGAAATTGGAGACTAGTTCCACTAGATGTGCGGAATGCATTTCTCAATTGTTGGATAAGTGAAGAGGTATACATGTCACAAGCTCTAGGATTTGAGAACCCTGATTATCCATCCTATGTATGCGAACTCAAAAAGGCATTGTATGAATTGAAACAAGCTGCTAGAGCTTGGAATTTTAGATTGGTAGCCTATCTTCAAGATCAAGGTTTCAAGTCAAGCAATGTAGAACCTTCTTTGTTCCTCAAGAAGGATCACAATGAGGTTATCTATTTGTGTGTATATGTAGATGCCATAATTGTGAGAGGAGATGACTCGAATGGCATACAAAGGATCAAAACGCATATGCAAATTAGTGATTTTGGTAAGCTCACATTCTTTCAAGGTATACAAGGCATGTATAAAGATGAAGGAATGTATTTGACTTAGATGGGATACATTCAAGATCTACTTCTAAAGTTCACAATGGAGAATGCTAAACCTATAGGTACACCTTTGGAGTTTATGAAGGTTAGAAAATTGAAGACATTAAAGAGTATCAAATCTTGGTAGGTATGTTGATATATGCTACTCATACAAGGCTACATATCTCATATAGTCTAGGAGTGCTAATCCAATTCATGCACTCACAAAGAAGACCACACATGGATGTAACTAAGAGAGTAATTAAGTACCGCAAATGTATAATCAATGAAAGTATATTCTATCCTTATTCTTCATATCTGGATATCAAAATCTATTGAGGTTAAAAATGGGTAGGAGTTGAGGATGATAGAAGAAATACATGGGGTTATATAGGATTTTTAGGTGCAAAGCTAGTATCATGGAGCTCCAAGAAGTAATGAGAACTTGCTTTATCCTCAACTGATCAGAGTATAGAGGTTTGATGATAGAAACTCAAGATGCAGTATGGTTAAGAGAATTGTATTTAGATTTGGGACTTATGAGTTCCAAACCTCACATATTTGGAGATAATGTAAGTTCCATGCATCTAGTAACAAACCCTATCTTCCATGCAAGAAACTAACACATAAAGGTTCATTACCACTTCATCAAGGAGAACCTGATGGCAAAGAAGATTGGCATTCCTTTTGTTCCAGCTTAAAAGAAAGTAGCACATATGATGATAAAGGCACTTAATGGAATAAAGCTTTGTAGATTTAAATCCATGGCAGGTATTCAACCTATTAGAGAATGAAGACTCAAGCATACTTTAACTTGAGGGGGAGCTATTTGTACATCAAGCTTACACTATGATTGAGGTGGAATAACTCTACATAAAAAATTCATCATTTGAATTGTGTTAAAGTTTCCCATTGAAAAGCTTTTTATTTGTGCTCATTTTTTTGGTATGTTTCATAAGACCTTTTTGTAGATCATTTACCGATGTAAAAACCTAGAGATTTACCCTTGTAAAAAGATACATTGAGAGATAAAATTCCATAACTTTGAGGTGTTTGATCTTGACAATCAATCAATCAATTAATCAATCAATCAATCACCAAAAAGTAGATCAGACTAGATCTTCAATTTTCCAAGATTTTAGGAAAGTAAGTTGATTCTCTTTAGCAACCTACCCCACCTTGATTAAAATTCAAAGTCCATTTGTAGAAGTTTTGGAACACTTAAAGAGTCTATATAAAGACTTCAAGTCCATTCTACAATACATTGAACCAATATACATACACTTTGAGTCATCATTATGTCTTTCTTTCATTTCTCTACACCATCGTCTTCAATAACATTGAACTTGCAGAGATTTCTACTCTCTCTAGAGAGCCTAAAATTGGATAAATTAGCATTTAGAGAGACGCTACTTTATGTGTACAAAGTTTTAGAGAATTTTGTTAAGTAGATTATTAGAAATCTAAATTTTGCTTTCTCGAGGTCTATGTTTACATAGCCCTAAAAAATCTAGGGTACCTTTATTGAGTGTGAAGTTCATTCGAGAAGCATATCTTGCTTGTGACTTGTACTCTTGTGAATTTTAGACACTCAATCCTATGTATAAAATTTCTTTAGAAGGAAAGTTTCCAATTTTAATCATGTTGGCTACTCGAAGCATTTGAACTTGAGTGTTTCATTCAAAGATAATAAGTTTTTTTACCTAGACAAAGTGCAAACTTATCTATTTTGTACTAACTCTTTCTCCTTGATGACATAAAGTACAAACTTGATTTTTTTTTGCACTAATCACATGCCCATAATCTCTATTTGAATCTTCAAAAGCTGAAGGTATGGTCTTGTTCTCGTTGACTAGACCAAACTTCATCACTGGGGAGCTCAATTTTCTACCTCCTAAAAGCTTCTCCAAGTTCTCTTAGACAATAGAAGATACCCATTCTTCATGATCTATGGGGACAATAAACCCAACTTGTAGTAACTGATACAAATCTTCTTTAAACTTCTTGGCATAATTTGGGTTCATTCATGAATTAGACTATTTAGCTAGGGATACATCACACTAAAAAAATTCTATGTTGATATGATGGGGAACACAAAACTACCATATCTTGATAGTCTCACATTAAGGAATCAAAGTATTCTTTGATGATAGCTAGTTTTTCATCTTAGAGCTGACTGGGTAACATAGCACAAATCTTCACAAATCTTTGGATCTCACCTATTCCAATATTACATGAAATGGTTTGGTCTCCTCGTACATAGGTCCTACAATCCTTTTCCATGAACGAGGGTGGAATTATAGAATGTTCCATGGGTAGTTTCTATAACATTGTAGGAGTAACTGAACATGCACTAGTTGAGTCATACCCCATCTACTCTTAACAAGGCTAGAAATCAATACGCCTCATAACAAAAGGTTTTCATTGGTTGCAAATAAATCTGATTATTTATCTTTAGTACATCCCTCTAACATGGGTACACATTCAACTACATGAGAGATAGTGTAATAATTGCAAGGGGCCATTTCATCAAGTGGCATTGTGTATCTCACATGTTTGTGTTTAAATTTGAGCTTATGCAAAGACTTATCTTGAGTGACTTTAGTTTGTTTCAACCATGGTATGTGTTTGCACTCAAGGTCAAGCACAAGGCACAAGAATGCATCAAAGGAGTGGACACACAAGAAGATGGAGCCCATAGGGAGCCCCAAGAAGTATATGTCAAATTTTTAGAATAAATCCCTATAAAAACAGTGATTTTAATCACTAAAAGCCATTGTAAATATCAATTCACATTTTTAAAACTCCATTTTGTTCAAGCGAAGGAGTCCTCGAGCTTGAAGATTATTAGACATATTTACCTACCAATTTTCATTATTTGTAGACATTGTTTTGAGCCCTCAAATAATCCATGGAAGCTTCCGCACCTTCTCCAAGTTAGATCTCTCCAAAAGATCCAGTGGATCTTGAGATTTACTCCAAACAATGTACCTATGTTTGAAACTGTTCTTCTGTGTAGTCGACTTTGACACCTGCAACTTCTAATGCATGGTTCTCCCAAATTAGACCACGTTTATTCAAATGCTTTGTACATTCCAACTTAAAGAATGAGTGCTTACTTGCTCAAATCTTTACTTTGTGGAGGGAGATCTGACCAAAACATTATCATCAAATTTGCACCTGTTGTTGTCTTCACTTCTTCACATTTACAAATGTAAATGTTCCTACTCATAATTCTCTCACCCTGATTACAATTAAACTCTCAAAACCTATACAAAGATGCATTAACTTAGACATCTACAAAAGGATTTATGAAATGCTCAAGTGCAGAAGGAGAGATGGACAAAAGATCGTGACTCAAATTTTAGAAGTTTTCTTCTATTCTCATGAAAACAACTCATTTGATGAATCTCATTCATTCATCACATACATTCTTCTTCTACTTATCTATTCTTGGTCTATATCTCTACTCTCACTTATGTCCTGACATTATACTTGTATATATACGCATATATGTATAAACTTGTAACCATTACAAAGGTATATGTGGACTAATTACAAGTTTAATGTACATGTATATAAAAGTCTTCATCTTTTGATCATGTACTCATCTTCAAGCCTCAAACTTTGATCTTTGGTTCATTATTTGTCTTCAAGCATTTGTCCTAATCATGAATCGTTGATTGTCCTGCACCAACAGCTCTCCCTCAATCATCAATTATGATTTTTTCCAACTTCTTTATACCTGTCATGTCTTTGAATCTTTGTAGCTTTGGTCCATCCAAGCTTTTGGTTAACATGTCTACAATCTGATCTTTTGTTGAAGTATGTATGACTTCAATCTCTTTATCACCTTCTCTCTCAGGAAGTGATATTGAATCTCAATATGTTTAGTCCTGGCATGAAATACAGGGTTAGTAGCTAGATACAATGAACTCATATTATCTCCATGAATAGTGGGTGTACTCTGAATGATGTCAAAACTCTTCATGGAGTCTTCAATCTTTGTCTTATAGACTCATTTGCATCCAATGATCTTCTAAATATTTGGTTTAGGAACCAAATCCCATGTCTCATTCTCCATCAATGCATCATACTCTTCCTACATCACCTTTGATATCTTGCTCAAAAGTTAGCATATGTCCTAGCAATTGGTTCAAATCAAGAGTGAAATGATATAGTGACAATTCAGTAGATAAAATGATTGGCTTCCATTTCTCATCTCCTCTCAAACCTGTGAGAACTCGCCTTACCAGTTTATCTTCTTCAGTATCTTCTTCAACTGCTCCTAATTCATCTGCAATGTCCTTCATCCTTGCTACATAATCAGAAATGGATTGAGAAGCCTTCTTCTTGAATGTGGTAAACTCTGCCCATAAAGATGCCTTCCTTGACTTTGTAGTATTTTGGAAATGCTCCTCCAAAGCATTCCACATGTCACTTGCACTTTCAAGTGCTCTAATGTGAGGTAGCAAGTAATCATTGACTCCCATGTAGATAATGCTCCTTGCTTGAGCATCCTTCTTCATCCATGTCTTTAAATCTGAGAGCTCTTCCCTAGTTGGAATACTAGGATCCCTAAATTCTCGTTTCTCTTCTTCACCTGTGATGTATCCTATCAAATCTTTGCTCATAGATGAGCTTCCATCCTCATAGATCAAGCAGGATAGTTTTCTCTATCCAATTTCTCTATCTGAAAGGAATCTCCCATCCTTTCTTCACTTGTGTAATAAATTTTTCAAGATTTGTGAATAATAAATGTAGCTTTACTTCGAATGTAGTTCCTTTTGATCTTCTTGATAGCTTAAGGACTCCTTCTCTATCTTTCACTTCAAACTTTCACCTTTTGAATCTTCAAAGGTTGATTTCTATATAACTGCAATAGTTGGGGTCCTCCTTTCGTCAATTTGGATGACTCCTTCTCTGATACCTTTGATGGAGAATGTTAATCCCCAAAATAAAATGTTATCGTTGATGTTAGAGCACCTCTATATAAGGAACAACTCAAAAGTGCAACTAATTTTGAAAGAATAATGCCAAATTATCAATCTTTGCATTAATTGTGAAGAAACTAATTATTTAGAAAAGTCTCCTCCACTTAATTCACTCATTCACTAATCAAATATGTAATGTTTTCAAGTAAACTTTATGGAAGGTATCTCCTAACGTTTCTGCACCTTTGCCAAGTTAAATCTCTCCAAAAGATCTGGTAGATCTTGAGATTTACTACAAACAATGTACCTATATCTAAAAACAGTTCTTCTGTATAGTCGACTTTGACATCTACAACTTCTAATGCATGGTTCTCCCAAATTAGGCTGCGCTTATTCAAATGCTTTTAGCCACAAGTAGCTTACCTTGCAACCTAAAGAATGAATGGTTACTTGGTCAAAAATTTACACTCTGGAGGGAGTTCTGACCAAAACATTATCATCAAATTTGCACCAGTTATTGTCTTCACTTCTTCAAATTTACACATGTAAATGTTCCTACTCACAATTTTGTCAGCCTGATTACAATTAAACTCTCAAAATTGTTCATCACATACATTCTTCTTCTACTTATCTATTCTTGGTCTATATCTCTACTGTCACTTATGTCCCGACACTACACTTGTATATATAGGCATATATGTACAAACTTGTAGCCATTACAAAGGTATATGTGGACTAATTACAAGTTAAATGTACATGTATATACAACTCGTCATCTTCTGATCATGTACTCATCTTCAAGCCTCAAACTTTGATCTTTTCTTCATTATTTGTCTTCAAGCCTTTGTCCAAAAGAGGTAAAGAAAATTCTTATGCTGGAATTTGACATGAAAGATCTTGGTGTGTTGCACTATTTCTTGGGCATTGAGTTTATTCATACAGAAACACGTATATGGATGTCACAAAGGCAATATGCCTTGAATATGCTGCAAAAGTATGGTATGAGTGATTATAAGCCAATTTCTATGCCATTAGATTAGAATTTAAAGTTAGATACTATGTCAGGTGAAGCATTGGAAAATGCTATTACGTAAAAGAAAATTGTGGGAAGCTTGATATATCTCACAATTATGAGGCCTCATCTTAGCTATACTATTGGACTTGAAAGTCAGTTTATGCAGGTTCCCAAGAATCCACCTTTGGATGCTTTGAGGTGCACTCTATGTTATATGAGTGCTACTTTGGATTATGCATTATTTTATGAAGCTGGTGTAGATTTGCACGTTCATGGATACATCGATGGAGATTGGGCTGGTAGTACTGCAGATAGAAGATCTACTAGTGGATTTCTATTCTCACTTGGAGGTGCACCTATTACATGGAGCAGCAAGAAGCAACCCACTGTTGCTTTGTCGAGTATAGAGGCTCAGTATAGAGGTGTTGCAATGGCAGCATGTGAGGCATCATGGCTGGAGATGCTACTTGCGGATTTAGTTATGGAAGTGTAAAAGCCTGTCACTATCTATTGTGATAATCTTAGCAGTATACAGTTAGCACGAAACCTTGTTTTTCATGCTAGAACAAAGCATATCGAGGTACATTATCACTATATTGGAGAGAAGGTATTAGTAGGCCATTAATATACTGCTTGATGTTCTCATTTTTTCTCTTTTATTAATTCTTCTTCGCAACTTTTCTGTTGAAGAGGAAAGGCTTAACCCCTAATCAGAGCAGAGGATCTAGAAATATGCTACAACTAGAATTAGGGTCTCATTTGCTAGACGGGTTCAGAAACTAAAGAATTCTACTAGTATAAAGTAAATTTCTCTTTTACTAGGGGTTGCAGTTCAAGTTCTCCGCTCTCCTATCTTCACAACGCATCACAAGTTCTCTAAATCAGACTTTTAATCTATATACATTTCCTACTTTAATTTCATGTCCACTATTTACCTAATTTTAATAAATTCCCTCTTTATATTAGAAACAAATAAAACGCTATTTATGAAGTGCATGAAAAGAAAAATAAATAATAAAATTAGAATTAAGTCACCTGGTTATTCTTTGTCTTCATCTTCGTCCTCCAAGAAGTCTTCGTCCAATTTGAACTTACTATTTTCTCTTCTTTTAAATAGCTTTATTCTTTTTCGTGCAATCAAATTTCTTAACACAGAACCATCAAATTCTCGTAATTTATAAGTACCTATCTCAAAACCTGAAACAACAACATAAGGTCCGAACCAATGTCTAGTTAGTGTATGGCGTGCATCATATGTTATTGAAAAACTTTTAAACCTAGAACTCTTTGAGGGTTTTGTATCTTTCCTCTAGTGTATCTCCAAAGATATCCATCTTTCAAGAAGAAGTTAAAAGACTTGTTCCTGATGTTCTCGAATCGATTTAAAGACCAACTTGGGGAAGGCTGAAACGAGCTCAGATAGTAACCTATATCTCGCCACTCTCCTTCATAATCCCCTTCTCTAAATGTCTCATATGCATAGGTAGATGTTTCATAATTAATTAAATTTATATGATTATCTATTGCTTCACTATCATTGTCAAATTTTTCTCTTGAAAGCATATTAGCAACAGTGTTGTGTTTACCAGCTATATGAACAAAAGCAAGATTAATGAATGTAATAAAGGCTATCCATCATAGCATGGCTATGTCGGGAGATGAACAATTAGCTATTAAACCTATTAACGGAAGACAATCAGTCTCTACTAATCCGCATAATTCTCAAAGTTGTTTTCAAAGTTGTAACTAATCCCCATAATTCTCTCTTTATTTGAGGGTAATTCCTTTGAGCATCGTGAAGAATCTTCACTCCAAAGCGAACTGTGTACCTTTGCTCCTTCTCATCATCCTGTCCAATGACCCAGCCTATACCAATAGGACTAGTTTCAATGGTTAGGATTATAGGCTTATTTCGTGTATAGTCAATACGTTTCAAAATAGGAGCATTGATAAGCAATTGCTTTAGACGTCTCATCCTTCTAGAATGCTCATGAGTCCAAAAGAGTTTCTTTCTTTTTCTCAATAAATCATAAAGCGGATTTGCTACATGAGCAAAGTGAGGAATCCAGATGACATAAAAAATACATGCACCTAGGAATCTCCTTACTTCACTAACATTGCGATATCTCTCAGAAATTCTGCTAATGGCATCAACTTTTGCTAGATAGGATCTATGACTGTAATGACCCTATAAATGCCCAACTATTAGCACTTCATTAACACCAAAAGTTGATTTCTCTAGGGAGAAAGTCAATCCAACCTCTTCAAATCTTTCTAATATCTTTTCACAATCTGATATATGGCTGGAAACAAACTTTCTGCAACCTGAAGAATCTAAACTTTCATCTTTTTCTTTTTCCAAACACCCTTTAATTGGAATGTCATTAATAAAAGGCATCATCACTTTTGGGATAAAGTCATGTAGAACTAGATTCATAGCACTCATCATGTGTGCCATAGAATTCAACGCTCCTTATGGTAAAGTACACATGCGTACTAACCCCAAAGGAGTCTTCATCATGGTCACATCTCGACTCTCAATTGCTAATTGAAACTGATCATACCCTGAATACAGGTCTCCGATTGAATAGATGGAATGACTGGCAAATGCCTCGGCAAACTCATCTACAATGGGACCCGTTCCTACATTTCTAATAGTGACTTTATTCATAGGTTGCAGATCCTGAATAAAGCGTAGCTTCCCGCTCTTTTTCGGTACCGTGAACCACCTATTGGAATATGGTGCTAAGGATGGTTCTAAGATTCTCATGGAAATCTTCTCCTTTAAAAATCTCATTAGCTTAGGTAAATGAGCCTTTGGGACTGGAATCAGACGAAGATTCCAAGGAATGTGTGGTACTGTGAAAATAATCATCGGAGCTACTAACTTTGGGTCTATATATTCTATCTCATGTGGGAATAAAGAAAATGCTTTACCATGATGAACAATCATCTTGGTAAAGTGATCTTTTTCAATTTGGGAAAGAAATTCATCACTGAATTTAATATATTTCTTACTCTCTTCAGTAAATATACGACCTATCTTAGATTGATCTATAAGTATAGGGTCATCTGAAACTCGCCGAAATAAATCATGACTATCTTTCGATAAGGGTTGAGCTATAGGCTTTATTTTCTTTTGTACAGTTTTGTATTTGGTTTCTATGCTAACTTCATGTTCTAGGATAAATTCACTAATAATCTCATATTCTTGAATGGAATTAAGAATTATTAGATCGGATTCTAAATTTTCTTGGGAAACACTTTCTAGCTCTTCTAATAAAGTAGAACTTTTTGGTAATTCAATTATACACTCAATTTTCTCATCACTTGAAATTAATCCTGAATTCCTAAAATATTTTTCAGTTTGATTTCTAAATGGTTTTGTAAGGTTTTCTTTAGTAATATAATGTAAGCTAGTCGTAGGAGTACAAATTAAGTAATTTTCAAATTTATGTTCATTGATAGGCGAGACATCAAAACAATGTCCACTGTTGTCCCGCATAATAGTGGAGTCTAGCAGAAATTTTGATCATAGTATGCTCCATATTCTCTTACAGCCAGTGGATCATCACATACATGACTGATTGAGTCAATGGGATTTCTTCTTAAAGTCTTTCTATTTCTAGAGTGATTTGGGTACACTGTCATAACTTGCAAAGAATCCATCCCTGATTTGGATTGAGTTCTTGCATACGTTGATTTGTCATTCATTGCTTTTGCTTCCATTCTTATTTCAGCTATAAATGGTTGTCCGAGAATTACTTCATACGAACAATTATCTTGAACGAAGAAGTGAAACTCTTCTCAAACGCCACCTATCATTATATGCACATTCGCACATGCACCTAATAAAATGCTAGAGCCATTGTAAGCTGTTCTCATCCTCCAACCGTGCTCTTTATCGATTCGCCATTTAAATTTATCAAAAAACACCTTTGAAATAACGTTTATCTCTGACCCTGAGTCAATGAGAGCCAGAGCTAAACAGGAATCCTTCTCATCTCCAATTCTAATATTCACTTCTAGTGTACCTCATTCCCAAAAGGTAGAATTGAATTTACTTTCACTCTTTAACATCTCTTCATCAGGCTGTATAGGTCCTAGAAAATTTCTATCTATGCTTCCCGTTGTAAATTCTTCATCATCCTCATAGTCACTCTCACTCAATGTAACTGCATCATTCATAGCTACAGTTTCCTCTGTCACGTCTTGCATATCCTCATCTTGTGGCAAAGGAAAACATCTTCTTATAATCAGTCGAATAAAACTGTCCTTGAACTCTAGTTTTGCTATGGAAAACACTTGTTCAAGTGACATCGTTACTTGAATTTTTAGAAGAATGTCATTTAAAATCTCCCTAGCATCATTTTTCTTTTCGAGCTCAGAAATCATAATAGCACGTGGAGCCCTTCTTCCCTTTCTCTTCATTTTGCTTTTAGTCCTCTTTATTTTCAGTTTTGGAGTTTTCTTTTTCCGATTTCTTTTGTTCTTCTTGTGATTGAAGATATCATCTGGTGGCTTTTCTCTTCTTGGGATAAATTTGATTCATCAAGCTGAACTTTTCTATCAGTTTTCTTTTCAGCTTCTCTTATTTGCCTCCTAGTTACCCTCCTATCTCCTTCTTCTACATCATCTTGTGTATCTTCTCGTCTCCATTTTTCCTCAACATTAGTAATGTGAGAAAAAACGGAACATTGATCTACAAAAGATTTCCATGCGGTTTTATACATTATCTCCTCTCTAGCTTGTACCAATGACTCTATCGAATATGGATTTTGGCCAGGTGTAGAAAGAGGCCTATCGTCGACTGGTTCTAGTCTTGCAGCCAAAGTGCTGGTAGTCGCATTAGAGACTGTTAAGTTTTCATATAGATTTTTCATTCCTCCTTTGCCCCAATTGACGGACAAAGGAAGACGTGACCTAAAGTCACATAATCTTCTATCAATTTCTACAACTAATTGATTTTCCTTTGCACTTTTTAATTCATCACAAGCAAATGTTGTGTGCCTGACTATCGCACCATACACACCACCTCCCGCCAGTCCCTCTTTTCTCATTATTTCTTTGAAAGGGTGGTTGTGGAGCTAACTGTGGTGTTGGCTGGAAGACTAGTTTAGGGGGAATGTATTGAGGCATAACTGGTTGTACAGGTGGTGCTTGACCTACACCACTACTACTAGCCCCAGGATCATTAAAACTCATGGAGTAAACCTGTTTATTCAAATTGGCAATCTCTTTTGAAAGAGATGTCTGCATGTTCATGATCTTCTCCATCTACTTACATAGAGTATCTAGTTGAAATTGTATCGGAGCTTTAGTGGTAATTGCATTATTAGCTGTAGCCGTAGTAGTAGGCATTGGCATGTCAACTTGCCTTGTAGCAGGAGTCTCCCTAGGCTGAGAAGCATTAGGTCTAGCATACAAAATCGTTTGCCTTTGCTTCATTTGAGCAACAACCTCTATCTCTTTTTTGACCTTTTTCGAGTTGTTAGTTAGCCCATACCTTTTTCCTAGTTCTTCTATACGTCTTTCAATTTCACCCCTATCCTCACGACTAAGTATCTTAAGGAAATATATAATTACATCGGGATTCAATGCATTTCTATCATCTTTGCGAAGTTGAGCTAAACATCTCATAAACTCACCGTGAAGATGAGTTAAGGAATCATTGATTTTTACAGTGTTTAACCAACGCAAAAAACCTTCCCGACAGTGCTAGCTAAAGTCCTCGAGGTAGAACATCTTATGTAATTCTTTTCTAAATTCCTCCCAAGTTTTATTGGCATGCTCTTGTATACTTTCTAGAATTGAACTAGAAACAACTCGGCCAAAGTATTTGACTAAAACATCATTAAGCAAACCTTGGATTTGCACTTGCTCCTCAAATGCATCCAGGTATTCCGTAATGTTTAAGCTAGTGAATTTTCCTTTTTCTTTTAAAATAGGTTGGACTGTATGAGTTCCTTGCTTCTCAATCATCCTATTTTTGAACATCTCCTCTATTTTGCATTCTTGATAATGCTTTGAATGGAGTAGAAGATCCTTAATAGCAGGTTCTAATTGTTCTCTAAACTGCCTAAATATATCACTAGTTGATAAAGCCAGGGATGTTGGCTTTACCTAGTCCTAGGCTTTACGATTTCTACTTTCTTTTCTTAAATCTTTTTGTTTTCTTAAACTTAAATTTATACTTATCTTTTTAATTTAATCTTTTGAATTTATAAATAGATTTTTCTTTTTCTTTATAAATATTTAATATTTTAGAATTTATTTTAGAACTTAAATTTTTAAACCTTGTTTAATTCTAAAGGTTTCTTTAATAAGGTAGATAAATTTTATAAAATTTTCTTTATTTAAATCTTACAAAAATTACTATTAATTTCTTTGATAATATTTTCTTTGTTTTTAGATAAAAACAAGAATAAAAGGAATAACTATAAACTAAAAGAACTTAAATCTAAACTCTTTTTATGCTAAGAATTTCTTTTTGTGCTTTGAATTAAACAAACAATCTTTCTCTTTCCAAAATAAAATTTTTCTTTTTTATGCTATGGAAAATAATCTTTTAATAAAACTTTTCCTAAGATCTAACTTTTAAACAAAATTATCTTTCCTAAATAAATGTTTCAATACTCTTTCAATGCAAGTATAAAAGTGCTTAAATCCTAGTGCAAATGAAATCAACCTTTCTTTTTTAGTGATGTGAATGAACTAAAAATAAAGAACTTAAAAAACACCTCACTTGATGTTTGCTTGATGTAGAGGTTATAAAGTGCACATGATATATGTTTTTACAAACTTTTGAAGTAAATCCTAAATACAGAAGTAAACATGAATGTGAGAATGTCTTGATCTTCTTGTATGTTGATGGGGAGTTTGAAGTGAAGAAGCTCCTCTGGTTAGGTATCCTTCTTCCCGTGGAGGCACTCAGGTCATAAGACCAGCCCTCAACACCAAAGGAAAAAGAAAGCAGCAAAATCTTCATGTCTCGTCTCAGCTTCTTTCTTCACTTTCCTGCATACAAGAAAAAGATGAAGTTAGACATTTAAAATAAACACTGATAAGACAATGCAAACCCTAAACACACTATCGTCACCCTTCACGTCGGGTTCACCAAGTTTATCGTAGAGGGGTGTGAAGGCAGGTAGACGTTCATCTAAAAGATTCACGCTAACCTAACCATGTGACCACACGCAGGGTGCTTCTAAGTATGCTTCGGGTCTTGGATTGAATTCTCAGTTTATGAATGATAAAAGCTATAGTTTCTTAATCTATTTGAGTGTAATCTAAGAAACTAAGATTCAAAAGAGCACTGCGGGCCGTAAGGAAGTACATTCCTATATCTAGCTAAAGCTTCTAAATAAGAAGACAAAATTAACTCTTCATTAGTTATTTTATCTTTAACTATATCAACTACTTCGTTTTCCATTTGATTTGAATTACTTTTTCTTATTAAACTAGGTGGAAATAGATCTTCCTTGTTCTCAAGTTCAGGTAAGACTATAGATAGTAAAGGTAAAACCCTGGAAATATAACGATCGTGTTCTAATGTATGTAAAGTTTCCTCAACTATTTTGTCTTCAATTATTTCTTTTTCTATATTTACGTTACTAATTGTACTATCAATAGAAGATGGAAGAAGTGTTCCTATAATAAAATTATCTAATTCTTTACTATTAGTATCAGAACTGCTTGTAAACACTAATTCAGAACTACTAGTAGACCCTAAATCCTTAGACATATGAAATCAAAATGTGAAGAACTTAATTGAATTGCAGAGTAAAAGTATCAAGATCTCTAAGATTAGTTTCTAAACCTATACAAAACCTTATGATAAGTGCTAATACAATTTCTTGAGAATAATCCTATACAAATTTTATATTTCTAAATGATCATAAGTTGCTTTAAGATCGTACTGTTGCAATCTCGTAAACTCGTAATCTCGCAATCTCCTTCGCAATGATTTGCACGAAGAACATTAACCCTAAGTATGCTTTTAGTAAATATAAAACACTCATTTAATAATTTAGCATTCAATACATAACATAATTTTAAACTTATGCTAACACATACATACATAAACTTCTGACTTGTTAACTTTCATTCATATGTAAACATCTACTTTACATGCAAACACACATTTTCTTTACATGCAAACATGCATAATACAACACTTCAATATCTCTCATACATACATGCATATCATCATATATTCATGCATACATGTTCAACTAACTTATGCACACATGCATCTTTCATATGCACATGCACTAACCTATACCGCATATGTACATGCACATATGCATAAATACATATGCATATATATCTCTCAATCATGCACATGCATATACTACGATCGTGATCTTATACTTAAATTCCCTTGGATACATGTGAAAATCAATCATTCATATAATCATGCATACACATATACATTACATTCATACTTGCATTCATTTACTTATGCATACATATGCATGCATACAATCATGCACACTCATGAATGTTCATACATATGCATCCACATGCACTCACTCATGCACAAGCATTATTGATTACTCATGCATACATTCATGCTAACATGCTCATTCATATGCATATACAAAAACACATATGCATACATGCAAACTAACATACATGTTTATGCTTACATTCACTTATGCATATATGCACATCATTCATGCATGCATATACTTGCATACACATGCATCATGTATTCATGCATACATATATACCTACACATGCATAACTACACATGCACTTTTACATCTCATGCACATACCTCACTTATTCACATGCTACTCACTCACTCATGCATACATGCTACTCATGCACACATATATAAATACATATACAATTCTACTCTCTCCCTTTCTCTCTCTCTCTCTCTCTCTCTCTCTCTCTCTCTTGTCACGCATCTACAATCGATGGAGGAGGGGGGAGAAGAAACTACAGTCTGTCTCTCTCTCTCTACACACACATTATACACACAGAGAATCGATTGATAAGAAGAACGGCATCGTAAAGTAAAGGACGGAAGATAAAACTTTTGACATTATAATACAAAAAACGACCTGCATATCATGTCGCTATCCCAATAGTATTTCTACTTAATAAACACTTAGACCATTGTAAGCTGAATCGTTCAGAGCACTCTAGTAACATTGCAGAGATAAACAACCTCATTCCATTGCAAAAATGATGCCGCATCCGTTACATTCCACTAAAACAAAATACGTTTCACCAGCTTCATAGAGAAGATACTTGTTTTTGTTGTCTTCCAGTAAAGGATCGTCGACAAAACCCATAGCATTACACATGTTGTATGTATGTAAATTTTCTCCCAGGTTTGGCGTGTATTTTAATCATCAAATTCACTTTTCTCTCTCTCTCTCTCTTTTTCTCTATGTCTCTCTCTATCTCTCTCTATCTCTCTCTCTTTCTACGAAAGGTAGAGAGCTGACAGAATTGTACGAACACTGTCTGCTCTGTAGAGAAGCATAATCCTTATCATTGGTCGTCATTGCTCAAATTTTGCTCGCCATTTAGGGCACCTTTCCATGGATGTATCGCATCAATCATTTGACATTGGGCAGCATCATCTGCCGCATCTTCGACTTTTAACAGATTCAACTGCAATGTGGAGTTGATTCATGATAAAATTTCGTTTTTGCCTACAAAATAGGATCCTGAAGCGAAGGTCAGAGGATCCTGTTCTCGATTGAAAAGGTTGATGGCCTCCACCAAGAAGGAGAGACAAAACGGATTGAACGGCTAATGACGGGCATGCGATTATTCCGTGGAAAGGAGTAGAGGCTAGGCAATTGGAGGGTACCCAATATCAAATGATAGATTGTGAAAGCAAAAACTATCAAAACAGTAAAAGACGCGACTGCCAGAAGGAAAACAGCGAGCAACTGCATGAAACGATGGCGTACTACCATGGAATAATGCAGTGTTGCAGATGTCAAAGCAGTCATCGGATATGTATATGCCCACCACATCGTAGAGAATCTCGAACTGTAAAAGAACCTTGCCGAGATTAAACAATGTGCAGATCATCACCACACTAAAAGAAAGTATGTTACTTGAAAAGAAAAATGCAGAAACGAAACTATAAACAGTGCAACCTCTGTCGCTGAGACTCTCTCTCTCTCTTTGCATTCCCTCTCTCTCTCTACGTTTCTGCGCGTTCGTCAATCTGAGCGCTATAGGAATCGATGGAGGAAGGAGGGGGGGAGAAGATGGCACTTCTCTCTCTCTCCCCAGATCCGTACCTGCACGAAGAACATTAACCAAAAAAAAGTAAATAAGTATACATATATATACCTTACATAGAAAACTACGCACGCACTCATTCTCTTAGTTTAGTTAAATCATGCATTCACTTAACTAACACTCATCATGCATACTTGAATTAACTCTTGCTAACTTAGAGTAAACTACAGATTTACTACGGTATGATTTTTTTGGTTTTTTATTATTAATAAAAATAACCTACATTAAATATAACATATTAAATATTAATTAAGTTAACTATTGTTTATTATTTAAAATAACTACATATAGAAATGAAACATTAATATTTGTTTCTTTTATAGTGTCACTAACTTATTTTAATTAGCTCAATTAATAATTAAATAAATTATTAATTATAATTGACATATATATATATATATATTTTGAGTCATGGATATATTCATAAGTTTTTGCTTAAATTAAGTTCTAAGTTAAAGAAACATCATGATGAACATGGATTAGACACATAAGTAATTCACGTAATTAAGGTAAATCTTTTTTAGAATAATTACATAAGATGACACATTTATCCATAAAATTTCCTTCATTTACATGAAATATATAAACAGATTCACTATGAGAACTCAATTTAAGATATGTTCATATGTGTAAATAACCACACCAAAAGTGAGGAAACAATGATAGATACATAAACATGTATAAACTCTTAGGCCTGCATACATATAAATACAAATGCATACCCTTACTTAGTTATCCACATAACACACATCTTTATAGTTCATAAGTAAAGTCTTTCGTGAAATTAAGAAGATTATGACTATAGAGGGTATAGATAAGGGTAAATATAAAGATAGCTTCAAGGGTTCAACCAAATATCTTTTGCCATTATTCTAAGTTCTGAATATATTTTCATCTTTTGCCTACAGGTACTTCAAAGAAAAGTTAGTCAAATAAAAACAATGTGAGAGAGATTTCAACTAATTGACTTTAAATCAAAATATTTTAATTTTCCCATATGGTAACTCAAGTGAAGAAATCCGTTCGACAACGTTCGTCCTTGTCTAACAAAAAAAACACATTTTTTGGATTAAGACACACTCTGTAAGTTCTATACTTTTTGAATATATTCTTCAGATCTTTTAAAGGATCCTTTCTTTGATTTGAGAAGGTGCATAGGTCATCCACATAAATTTCCATTGTAATTCTTAGAAATTCTTTAAACACGTGACACATCAATCATTGGAATGTGGCAGGTGCATTTGTCAAGCCAAAAGGCATATCTCTAAATGCATAAATACCCCATTCAATTACAAAACCAATCTTCTATTGATCTTCTAATGTGATTGGTACTTGGTTATATCCTGAGAACCCATCCAAAAAAACTATAATCTTTATTTCCAACTACCCTTTTTGATAAATGATTATGTTTTGTTCATGTTCCTAGTGAAGTGAGAACAAAGATAGAGCCCAAAAGTGAGAAATGTGTGTTCATTGGCTACTCAAATGAGCAAAAAGGCTACAAGTGCTACAACCCTCTCTCAAAGAAGCTATATGTGTCAAGAGATGTTTTGTTTGATGAGTCAAGGTCACGGTATGGAGACAAGCGCAAGCAAAGTTGAATGATTAGGATCAAGAAGAGTATGCAGACTTTGATGTGCATATTCAAACTAAAGAGTCAATCACCATCAGTGGACCAAAGGCTTCTTCATCTAAGGTACACTCATATGATCACTTTTACACTTATGATTATGAAACATCATCCCCTACTTCAAAGTAGAAGGCTGCAAGAGACAGACCATGAAACTGAGGAAGCTCAAGTGGAGTAAGAAGAGGAAGAGCTTGAGGAATTCATTACTCCTAATGTAAAGCTCAATAGACTCAAAAAGCAATATCCCAAAGGTAAAGAGAGGAGGCGTTGTAGAGGAAAGAAGCATTGTAGCTCAAGCGTAAGCACCACCTCCTTTACTTGTCAATCCGCGGAGACGTGAGGACCGGTATGAAGACCACGAAAAGTGAAGGCACAAGTGCATGAGTGAAAGCACACAAGCATGCACACACATACACACACACACACGCGTACAGGGTAAGATCAAAGAGAGGAACAATGGAAAGCTTCGATTGCAAAAGAGTTCTCTTACAAAAGCTCTATTCTCTCACAAGCTAACCTCAAAAATGAGCTCTCTAGCTCTTTTTATAGTTTTTTGACTAGTTTTGGCCCTGTCCAGACCTAGTGTCCGGAGTTAAAAATTAGGTTCCAGGGCTTATTTGAGGGCTCGAAGGAAGTCTAAAAATTATGAAAATTGGTAGGATGATACTTCTAATATTCCTCAAGCTCAAGGACTCCTTGGCTTGAACAAAATGGAGTTACAAAAATAGAAAATGGTATTTACAATGGTTTTTAGTGATGAAAATCACTATTGTTGTAGGGGATTCTTCTGAAAATTTAACATACACTTCTTGGAGCTCCCTACTTGCTCCCTTTCCTTGTGTGTCCACCTTTTGATGTGCTTCCATGCTTTGTCCTTGACTTTGAGCTTCAACACTCCCCTCCCCCTCTCAGGTCTGTCGTCCCTGACAGACCCTTGTTGTAATGGTTGTTCCAGGTTGCTTTGAGAGGGAGTGCTTATTGGGATGAACCAGAGCCATCTCTCTTCCAATGGTGGCAAGGTTGGTTGGCCGGTTCTTCATTTGTCACTGCGAGCGTTTGCAAGTTGTAGTCCCTTGGTAGGTGCTTCTGCCGTGGAATCCAGCATTATTGTGTCGTTGTGAGTCTTCATGGATGGCCTCTAGATCTTCTTAAGATGAGGTTCATAGTAGTCAAGCCAAGTACTCATAACCCTTAATGAAGGATGGGTAAGTGTGTTTGTGCATGGGTTGAGGAAAATATGTGCCTTGTGCATGGCCTTGTAATGTAGCCCTATGCATGCTTACTTGGAAAATGCATTGAAAGAAGTATGGTGCAAAAATTGGGGTCTTGAGCTAAGTGCTCAAGGGTATACCGACGAAGAGGTTTCCTAACCTATCATGGTTATGGTGTTTCCCAAGTAAGGATACTTACCATGGTGAAGCATCGATCGATGTTTATCTCGTCCTGTTGTGCTCCCCGCATTTGTGATGGAACATTGTTGATGAATGTCCATGTTGAAGGTCCACCGATGAAAAGTTTTTGAGTGCCTGGTTCTGTCTCCTCTTTTCAAAGAAACGTTTGCCAAATACTGAGAATTGAATTTCTTTATATTCTTTGACAAACAACATTGGGTAACTACACCAAGCTTAGTTTCACATATTCGCTTTAGCTCACCATAAGCAAGAGTCTTCTCATCTAGTATACATACAAGAATTTTCAAGGTGCCAAGCTAACTCTTGCAGATATCTCCTTGGATGCTCTTGTACATACGGTAGTTAAGCATCACTCAAGTTGCGGACCTTGAACCTCTTCACTCCTGCCATTGTAAGAGGAAACCATATTTGTAGATGCTATGTTCATGCCAAGTTCTTGACATGTACCAGATACGGTAGCAGTTATATCATCTGCTAGCTGAGACACACTTCTATCCAAACAGATAAATGCCTAGTAATCAACAGTTCCACCTTCAACTAAGCATGACTCATTCATGTTTCATAAGCCAAGCCTAGGAACAAGCTCTCTCTCGCTTTTTTTTTCTTTCTTTTTTTTTCTTTTTTTTTCTTTTTTTCTTTTTTTTTGAAACAATGTCACAAAACAAGAAGATAGATGTTAGTATCAGTAAAAATAGTTGGCCTATGTCAATGTGATCTTGTGCATGGCCCTCTCAATTGTGTCTATGCACGGCCATATAATGTGGCCCTATATTAATGCATACTTTGGAAATGCATGACCTGAATGGTGCAAAAGACTAGGTTGTGCAAGGAGCACATGGTTGTCGCTCGTCGAGGCTTCCGATGTTATTTGCGAATGTTGATGCCATCTGTCGTGGAGGTATCCATGGGATCTCAAAATGATGTAATCCTCCTTATTGGGGTCCATTTTAGAACAACATTTGGCACCGTAGAGATCACTTCAGGCTTCTTCATCTTTGGATGCTTTCTGAACTGTGGCACCCAATGTGGTTGGCACTTTCGTTCGGTATAGGCTACTTTTACTTTTGGCTTCCAAACCCATACCCTTTTTGCATGTCTTCCTTCTATGGTTGAAGAGGTGATTTGATCTTCTTTCGGTCTCTGTACGCAGTTCTTATCCTTTTCTGATTTTGGCTTCTTTGTTGAGACTCTTCGCATGTGGGAGAACAAAGGTTGTTGTGGATGTAAGAGCTTCTTAGGTACCCACATCTGTAATTGCCCTTGTTGAGTTGCAGCTAATTTCTTAGGCACCCAAACTAGTCGGATACCTTGTGGTTGAGCTCGTCCGAGCTTCTTCCTTCCTCTTCTAGCCTGGTGGGAGTCCCTGGAGGGGAATTATGGGGTTAAGGCCAGTGGTTTCTCTCCTTTTCGTACCCAGATCTACTTCATGCCCAACACTACTTTCTTTTGGGAATCCCATTGTCTATTTGATATAGCAGTTGTCTTGTTCTGTTGTGCTTGCCTTGTTGGTTGAGTTGTAGGGGTGGCATTAGTCCTTGCACCAGAGGAGGAGTCCGCTTGTCTTTGAACCTGTTCTTCCATGATAGAGTTCTCCTACAACATAGAGCTTTTGACGCATACAACATCCTTTTTGCTAAGATTAGTCCTAAGAGAACTACAAGATGTGACATCTGGATTTGTGAGCATGCCATTCTCTAGTTCTAGTGTAAAGCATTGGCCCTGGACCCAAACTTGAAGAAGTTGACTTCTTAGGTTCAAGTTGACTGCATTGTCATAAATCCAATCCTGTCCTAAGACAAGTGGTTCTGTAAGGTTCTCATCTTGACACACTAGCACCTTGACTTTCATTGGAACATCTTGAAGGTAGATGGGAAGTTCCACCTCGCCCAAACAAGGGGTTTCCACACCTCCTAATCCTATGAGATAAGCTTCTATGGGATTGATGTTCAACTGCAAGTCTTGGTAGTAGAAAAGTCTAACTGCACTACTGGCTGCACCTGAGTCAATCAATGCTTTCACGGTCCTTGCACCCTTTCCTTGTCCTATCTCTATGGTCACAAAGGGACGTCGGTCAATGACTTGAGAAGTCACCATGGCTGATTTTTGGCACATATCCATGTGATATTTTGGGGCTTTTGAGCTGACATCTAGGCCTAGTCGCCTTAACTTATTTCATCTTATGCGCTCTCTAGCCTCTGCTTGTGCCTCTTCTCGAACCCTTAACTCTTCTTCTTTTCGTTTCTTAGCAGTATTGAGTCTCATTAGCATATCCTCTGTCAGAGGTTCTTGATACAGCTTGACTCTACATCCACTAATGTAGTTTGGCAAGATGTCTCCTTCTAAAGTGGCCAATTGAATCGCACCGCTAGTGGAAATTTTGTTAATGATCATGGGTCCATATCCTCGTTTTTCTAACTTGCGGGCATGCTGCTTTAGTGTATAAACTAACACTAGGTCTCCCTCTTTTAGTCCCTTATCCTTGATGTGTGCATCAAAGTATGCCTTCTGCCTTTTCTTTGCGGCATAGATACCCGCTGCTGCTCGTAGCCTTGTCTCACCTAAGCGTTCTAGATCAAAGATCCTAGAGGACAACTCATGTCCATTCCACTCATGCTCTTGTGCTACCTTTAAAGCTGGGATTAGGAAATCCAATGGTAGCACAGCATTCTGTCCGAAGACCATGTGAAATGGAGTGGCGTTGAGTACCATTTTGTAGGCAACTCGATAAGCCCAAACAACATGATGAAGTTGTTTGTCCCAATCAGAGCGTTTATTATTTACCAGTTTTGTCAATACGTTACAGAGGATGTTATTGGTGCTCTCGGCTTGTCCATTAGCTTGTGGGTGATAAGGGGCAGACTTCTTATGTATCACCAAGAATTCTTGGAGAAGATCTTCAATGACTTCATTCAAGAAGTGCATGCCTCTATCGCTCACTAACTCTATTGGTAGCCCATATCTCGTGAACACATTCTCGAATAAGAACTTAGCCGTAGTGTGAGCATCATTCTTTGTTGTGGCTTTCACTTCTACCCACTTTGTAAGGTAAATTGTGGCTACAATGATGTACTCTGCATGGGAGTTTCTAGCTGGGGGGTAATAGGACCAACAAAGTCTATACCCCATTTTGAAAATGCACGCCCTCCCATCATTGGCCTCAAAGGCATCTCGTCTTTTCTAATTGGATATTGTGCACGTTGGCATGTGTCAGATTTCTTCACATAGGTATGTGCATCCATATGAAGAGTGGGCCACCAGAGTCCTGAGAATAGAATGGTCTTGATCACTCGGTCAGGACCAAAATGTCCCCCTGCAACACCACTGTGTGCAGTCTCTAAGACCTTTAAATAGTCTGATTCATGAACACACAGTCTTAAGTAACCATCTTTGCCTCTTCGGTATAGGTTCTCTCCTACTAAGGCATAGCCTTGAGCCTCTTGCTCCATGCTTTGTCTTCTTGCTAGACTAGTCTCT
The DNA here is from genome assembly GCA_020310875.1 of Ceratopteris richardii. NCBI lineage: Eukaryota > Viridiplantae > Streptophyta > Polypodiopsida > Polypodiales > Pteridaceae > Ceratopteris > Ceratopteris richardii. The sequence goes on along the minus strand of CM035443.1, from coordinate 27,030,744 downwards.
TTGGGTAATCTTCTCGACCTCATAAACTCTACCAATGGAGCACTCCCATTTGGAATTAATGACACTTGATAAAGGGTCGCATGCTCCACCGGGGGTCTCTCTCTGCACATTGGACAATTCTTAATCCACTCTTGTATTTCTTTGTCCATGCTAGGCCAATACACTCCTAAACGCTTTCGATTCTGCAATGTTCGTTGTTTAGAATAGTGATTTCCTAGCCATCCTTCATGAGCTTGCTACAACGAACTACTATGTTCATCATCCTGGACACAACAAGCTAATACACCCTCAGTATCTTATTTGTACATGCTTCCTGCCAATATGTGATGTTTTTGTGATTTTACAATTTCTTCTTGTGATGTTTTAACATTTTTATTTGCGGGTCCGAAGGTTAGGATTGGTACCAACTTATTTTCCCATTTAGGAACAACTTCTAAATTGAACAGATAAGCATCGGGTAGGTCGCCAAACACTCCTTGCGGTGACTCTCCTGAAGTGATGCGAGAAAGGTGATCTGCCCGGAGGTGGGTTCTACCTTTTCTAACAACAACTTCAAAGTCATATTCCATTAGTAAGAGGAACCATCTTACTAAGCGTCCAGTATTGCAAGGTTTATTGACCAAATATAACAAGGCTTGATGATCAGTGAAAAACTTAAATTTGTTGGCCAATAAATAGTGTCTAAACTTCTTCACAGCATATACCATGCCTAAGCCCTCTCGCGCAGTTGTGGTATAGTTTCGTTCAGCTGTAGTGAGCTGTCTACTAGCATATGCTATGGGCAAATCTAAGTTTCCTTCACCTGTGGGTTGTGCTAGCACACATCCTATGGCATGATTGGATGCATCCACATGGACATGGAATGGTTTATTCCAATCAGAGTGGTCAGTATTGGTGCTGAGCACAAATGTTTCTTTAGTTCGTTGAAAGAATTCTCGCATTCGTCGTTCCACTCAAAATTAGACAATAAGGCATAAAGGGGTCTAGATATGATCGCGTACATGTGGATAAACCTACGGTAGTATCCACAATGGCCCATAAAGGCTTGTACCTCTTTAACATTCCTTGGCCTTGGCAGCTCCGTTATGGCTCGTACCTTATCTTCGTCGGTTGAGATTCCATTCTTAGAAACAATATGACCTAATATTTTACCTTGACGCACCATGAACACACACTTTTCTGGGTTCAGACACACTCGATATTCTCTACACTTGTTGAAGATTTGTCTGAGCTCAGGGATGTGAAATCCTCTTTCTTGGGAATGAGCACATAAATCGTCCACATACACTTCTAAGCTCTTTCGCAAGAACTCTTTGAAGACATGACACATGAGCCTTTGGAATGTCAAAGGTGCATTGGTGAGCCCAAATGGCATCACACGAAATGCAAAGATTTCCCACTCTGTAGCAAAAGCTGTTTTGTGTTGATCTTTTGGGGCAATGGCTACTTGATTGTAACGTGAAAATCCATGAAGGAAGCTATAAACTTCCCTGCCTGCAACACGCTCCAATAAATGTTTGGTGATTGGAAGCGGATAGCTATCTCTGATTGTAGCGGCATTAACTTTTTTAAGGTTAATGCACACTCGCAACTTTCCATTCTTGTTGGGCACCACTACAATGGGGGACACCCATTCAGTATGCTCAATCTCATAGATGAATCCAACTTCAATCAACCTGTCAATTTCTTCTTTTATCTTGGCCGCATAAGTGTCATTATATGTGTAGGGCTTCTGTTTGGTGGGCTTGGCATCGGCGGTCATGGGGATAGTATGAGAGCAAATTCTTGGATCTACCCCTTTCAAGTCTCTATAGTGCCACGCAAACACGTCCCTATATTCCCGTAATAGAGCTACAAGCTCCCTTTCTTCTCTTGCACTTAGGTCATCTCCTATATATGTGCATCTCTCTTCGTTCTCTTCAATGGTCACTACAATTTTCTTGGTCTTTTCTTTATTATCATATGATTCTCCTATGATGGCCTCTCTCTTAGGCATTCGTACCAAAATTTTGCGGTCGTCAGCTTCATATTTCTTGAAGTTTTTTGGTACTTCAAACAATGATTCCTCCTCTTCTTGTTTCACTGCTTTTCTCTTCTTTTTCTTTTGACTACTCTTACTTCCATCCTTTGAATTTACCGTTTTAATACTTGTGAGAGGTTCTTCTTCTTTCTGGGTGAACACTCCTATATCTTCTAGATAGTGCTGCTCTGAGTTAAAGCAACTATCCATCACAATGGACTCTATATCATTGTCATGCTCTTCCTCTTCTATGACTTCACTAGGGTCACATTCTTCTAGCAAGGGCTGACACATGAACACTGAAATATCATAACCCTCCTCATCGCAATGAGGTGTCCATTGTTCTTCATTGACCGCAATGTCCATGGTGGCTAAGATTTCTGGCCAGCCATGAGGCTCAAAGTCCTCATCTGGAAAGATCATCGGTGTATAGGCTGGATCCTTGATTGGTCTATATCCTGGAGAAGTTCCTTCTTCTCTTGCCTTTAAACGTTTTTCCTCTTTCTCCGCGACCTTCCACATCCACAAATGAGTATCTTCATGCAGCCATGATGGATCAGGTGAACTTTCAGAATGCACAGAGATTGAATCTTCTTTTGCTTTGTGGATAGGATTCCACTGTAGGGGTGGTACATCTCTGAAGGAGTAATCCTTCAAATTGACCTTGGTGGTGACCCCTAAGTGTTGTAAGTACAAGGAGTTGGTTCCCAATCCTGTACTATTTGCAATTGTCGTAGGAAGGGTCTTCCTAAGATCATCTCATAGACATTATTTTTCTCAAAATCACATATAGCAAATGTATGTTCAAACTCTACACCGCAAGTGGTTAGAGTTATCCCTTTGGTTGCAATAGCAACACCAGCACCTGAATCTATGATTGCTTTGGTTGTGTTACCTTGGTAGGTGATTGGAAGATAAGTATTACCTTCTTCACCCTCACACATGTCCCCTATTTTGTCTAGAGGTATCTCTGGAACTTTCTGTTTAGAGTCTGCTTTTGGCATATTGGACTCAAGTTCTCGAACCTGATCCTTCACATGGTTCCAAAGCTCAGGTTTTGCTTTGAGAAGCTCTTCTACAGTGATATGACATTGAACCTTAGTGTTCTTCACGACATCGGTGTTCCTTGGAACCACTGAGTCTTCACGTCTGACCAGTATTATGGGAGCTCTGATCTGAAGAGATTCAGCTTCCCATGGGCATGGAAATTGAGGCAGTTCTTCTAAGGTATTAGATTCAAAATCTATCCTTTCATCTTCTTGTTGCTTGACTTGTTCTCCGTAAATGGATGGAATGTCTCGGGGAAATTGATCATGAAGATCATCAATCTCAGGAATAGGAGGGGAATTACCCTTCTCCTTGGCCCATTTCTCTTCTTGTATTTCCCGCAAGAACTCTTGAGAGTACTGTTGAATTGAAGGAGGTATTCCAGCATCCGTGGAATTAGGAACATAAGCTCCCCTTGGTAGTAAGCTTCCTCTTTCAATAACTGGTTGAGCATGTGGAGGTAAAGAAACTAGTGGTTTGTTTACCAACTGCTCTAATCTTTCTAGTAAGCCCTGGGAATGCAAATCCGGTTTGACAGAGTTTGTCTGATTAAACTTTTGACTAGTCTCAAGTATATCTTGAGCTTGTTATACCATTTTCATGCACATTTTCATTCATTCCATCTCTAAGTCTGCTCTACGGTAACTCTTGTCTAGGTTTGCAACTGTTGGCCCTTCTTGAAGTCGAGCTTGGTAGGCCTTGAACATCATGTCCAAGCCTTCTGGGGTTGGATATGCAAGAACATACCCTGGTTGCGGCCTATTTACAATGGGTGCTGGGGTGGGATGAGGTGGAGTAGATGGAGTTTCAGCGTGTGAAGGGCTTTGAGATGCAATGTCATCTATTTTTGTTTTCGCTTCTTTCAGGCTTTCTTCTAGTTCCGGTAACTTTTTATTCCACTTGCGATTAGCCTTCTTTCGGGTATCTTTCCATGTTCTTGTTTTCCTCCTACTATGTTCTCCAGGTTTACTCGACTCCGATTGCTCTGCTGGTTTATGCTGTTTTAAGGCTTGTGCTCTAGTGATAGCTTGTATAGGAGCCACATTACTACAACTTGAACTTGAATCCGCCACTAAGCCTACCACATTAATGGGTGTTATCTTGGGCGCACTAGAGGGGTTTCTTGGACAATCTCTAGGGAGATGTTCTTTGCCACAATCAAGACAAAAAGCCTGTATTGTGATAGCATGTCCTTGACTTGGAGATGGTGGGTGGGGACAATCACGAAGGAAATGGTCACTCTGACATCTGAAACATGGTCCTCTAGGGGCTGGTGGTCTTACTTGTCTCGATTGGGGCCTAGGGTTAGCATTTTTGTACATGACATTGGAGTATTCAGGCTCCCAATTTTGTTCCATAGGTGGTGCCTCATATTGATAAGGATAAATCTCACTAGGTTCAGGTGACTCTGTGTAATAAGCATGTGGACTACCTTCATGGGAGTAGTCTGAACTATGAGCAAGAGAGTCATTCTCTCATATCAGTGGGGTTAGTGGCACCAATGCTCTATTTGGATTTTCCTCTCCCACAGCATACTTGACTGGAATCACGTTGGCAGGAGCTGCTGGTTGGTTTCCCAAGACTGGTTGTGGCCTATATTGTGCCTGATATTGCTACTGTGGTCTATAATATGGCTGTTGGTATTGGTTCTGATACCTAGCTTGTGGGTAAGGTTGTTGATAATTCTGTCTAATAGCCTGCCTATTATAGGGACAATCTTGAGCCGTATGGTTTGTGTTCTTCCTTTCAATAGTGCAGTATGGGGTATTCCTTTCTCTCATGTTATGGTTGTGCATTGGGCATACATTAGCCATGTGGTTGCCTCCGCAAGTATAACACCATTTCAATGGGGTGACTCTCTGTGTTTGTCTATTTTGGACTCCCAACTTCTTGGCAACTTGCTCAACTATCTCCTCTATTTCCGTGGAGATCTTCGAAGTATGACTAGTAGAACAATCAGAATCCTTATAGAGTTTGGACAATCCTAACTCCTCACCCAAGTTATCTTCTATGTCAATGCACATCGGCACACACTCTTCTATGGATCTAGGCTCCTTCAAATACATGTATGATCTTAACTTTGTGCTCAGTAAACCATCTAAGAAAAAAGCCACTTGTTTGGCTGGAGTGGGTAACTCTAGAGCAGGGCATCTTTCTAGGTACTGTCTGAACCTTCTACCTGCTAGTCGCACTGTTTCTTGGGGTGTCTGCTTGAAACTGTGGATCAAAGATGATGTGTTATGCCTGATACCACTCTTGGAAAATTCTACAATGAATTCGTCTAGCAGCTGACCTATGTCACGATAGTTGCGACTACTCAATGGTTGAAACCAAGTTAAGGCAGTGCCCTTAAGAGTCAAACCAAATGCCTCATACTGGGTGAACAAATCCTCAACCTGTTCAGCTCTTAACACTTGTTTGAATTCAGCCACATGATCATAAGGATCTCCTGATCCATCAAAATAATTCTTCATTGCCTTGATCACTTGAGTGGGTCTAAGGGTTCTTGGGTGCTCTCGGGGTCTAGGCAATGGAAAATCCTGTTCATCTCTTTGTTGCCTATGTGCTTGATGTCTCTCTCTTTCAGGTCTTTCATTTTCAAATCCTGATCTATTTCTGCCCACCGTGTGTGCAAAACTTACCTCAGGTCTCTCTCTAGTTCTTTCTCTCTAGGCTTCATGAGCTTGGGATGATCCTACTCCTGGGAGGCCATGGGAAACAATGGATCTTGGTGGAGGGAAAATCAATTCACTCTTCCAAGTATATGCATGTCTATCATGTTCTGTTACCAAGAACATCTTCTCTGATGTGTTATCTAGGTAGACAACTTTGCCTGGTACCTCAGGATCTTTGAATTCATAGATGATAACTATGCCCAATTGGATAGGTTGATCTGGCTTGAATCTCCAAAAGGCTTCCTCTGTTTCTCTATTCAAGAATAGTTCTATGCTTTTGATGTCTTGAGGGATCCAATCTGGTGTGATCACTCTATTCAGAACTGACTTACCTCTAGGAGTCTGGGGTCCTTGTCCTACATTTCCTTGTTCTAGGTCTCCTATCTCATTCTCATGAATGACATTTCCAAACTCATCGGTCCTATCTGGTAGGTTGATGACTACATACATGGTTCCTTCCTTATCAATGAGTTGATCTGGATTTTTTAGTTGGACCACTGATCGCCTCAGGACACCCTCATAGATGCGAGCATCTAATCGGTTGGTCCGAATATATTCCAATTGTGTCTTATAGGGACCTTCTGGTAATTGTAAATAGCCAGTGCCTTAGTTGCCTGCAGGTTTCCCCATGCTGAAAGACATTTCTGAGTCACTTGTGTCTGAACTTAGTTTGTAAGGATGACCACTTAGTTGTTGTGCCCAAGACTTAGATGTATGGTTGACACTAGCCTCAAAAGATCTAATGCTTTGTTTATCCTTACCTAGGTGTCTACCAGATCTCAGGCTCATAAGCTTTGGTCAAGAGTCCAAAATTTCCCCTTGGTATGGTTCAAAATCCTTTGGAGCCCCCTTGGTTCCCTAGTCCCACTTGAGGATCAACTTCAAATTATCCTATCTAAAAATCAACGTGTTATTCTTATAAAAATCAACGCGTTATTCAAAATCAACGTGTAGGATTCAAAACGAGCTTTCCAACAAGCTATAGAGCTCAAAAAATGGACTTTGGATGAAAAAGTTATGTCAAATCAGGCTCCTAGGGTTCAAAACAGGCAAACTGGACCTTTGGAGAAAATCGCGATTTTGTGAAATCAAGAGAATCGTGATTTTGTGAACTTCAAGAGAATCGCGATTTTGTTAACCTCAAGAGAATCGCGATTTTATCAACCTCAAGAGAATCGCAATTTTGTGAGCTTCAAGAGAATCACGATGCTATGTAATCAGAGAATCGCGATTTTGAGAATCGTGATTGTCAGCACAAAATTGTGTTTCATAGAATCGTGTTTTTCACAAAATCGTGGTTCACAGAATCGTGTTTTTGAAAATCGTGATTTTGAGCAGAGAATCATGTTTTTAGAGAATCGTGATTTTGTCTCAGAGAATCGTGGTTTTCACAAAGTCGTGTTTTCATAAAATTATGTATTTGGCTGAAAATCGTGATTTTTGAGAATCGCGATTGTGAGCAGAGAATCGTGTTTTCACAAAATCGTGATTCACAAACTCGTGTTTTCAAAGAATCATCTTTTCACAAAATCGTGTTTTTGCTCAAAATCGAAATTTGTGAGAATCGCGATTTTGAGTAGAGAATCGTGTTTTTGAGAATCGTGATTTTGAGCAGAGAATCGTGTTTTTGAGAATCGCGATTTTGAGCACAACCACAGACTTGTGATTTTTTCAGAATCGTGTTTTCTTGGCTGAAAATCGTGATTTGTGAGAATCGCGATTTTGAGCACAACCACAGAATCACGATTCTGAGAATGACCACAGAATCGTGTTCTTTTCAAAAGGCTTTTAGGCGGGAAACAGAGAATCACGATTTTCAAAAAATTTGAATTTTCACAGAATCGCGATTTTCATCACAGAATCGTGTTTTTTGGCGGTGTCGTCGAGATTTTCTCTCCTCTCTCACTTGTGAAGGCCTACAAAAAACATATTTGGTGAAGGTAGCCGGAATTCCCCGAGAAGTCCAGGATGCATCAAGGATGTCAAAGGAAGCTCACATACAAAGTTTCAAAGAAATCAAGAAAGTCCATGGTAGCGGTCAAAGCTGGTCAAAGTTAGGAAATTAGGGCAAAAATTTCATTGTCACCAAATTAGATGAAAATCCATATACTTGTAAAGATTGTCAAAGGCAGTCTATAGCCCAAATTTCAGCAGAAAATGGATTTTGTAGCACATTGATATGCTATGTTCATTTTGTAAAAATGTAATTTTTCTAGTTTGACCCTACAAATTCTTGTATAGAAATTTATGTTAGCCATATGGTTTGGCATGTATAAAGATCATATGTGGCTACATATTTGTACAAATTTTCAAGGCTATCAAAGCTTCCTAGACACCTTAATGCCACCTTGCAAGCTTCCAAATGTAGTCAAACTTGTACAAGGGAGATTCAGATGGGAGTCTTTTCTGCATATTCCTGAAGGAGATCTTTGGAAACATAGTCCTACTAAGTTTCATCTTCATCAAAGCCTATTTGGAGGGTCAAAGAGTACAAAGTCCAGTTTTCAGGATCATCGCAGTTTTCTAGTTTAAGCAAATTGAAGGGTTGAAGGGCCACCACATGGCGAAAGCTGATTGAGCCATGTTGTACGGTCAAGATGAGCTCATATTCAAGGGTGGGGATGCACTAAAGCATAAAGGAAGGAGGATCCACGAATTTTTTCCATAAAAGAAGACCTTTTTTACAATCAAAGATCAATAATGCATTTCTCCAAAAATAGTGGCTTATCTTATCCGAATTGATGTCAGCACTGATCCGACGGTCCAGATCATCCCCAGATCCAATGGTGGAGAATGAGGGCGCCTAAATTTCACTCCTTTACACTAGATTTGATAGAAAGAACAATTCCAAGCCATTGATTTGATTAATCAAATGGTTGTAATCAAAAGTAGTGATCCTAGAGTTGAGAGTTGATTTCTCTAGATCCAAGGGCCCAAATTCATTCAAAAAACTATATAAACCCCCTCCAAAATTCTAGAGCATCATTGTTAGGCATCCATAGGGCTCATGCTAGCTTACGGTTTCCTTGAGACAATCACCCTCGGTTGAGCGAGTGAGGATCCAAGGTGAGCTAGTATGAGTATAGAACCTAGTTTCAAATTTAAGTTAGAACTCCTATCTAGGATAGGCTCTTGAAACCAGCATCCCTATCTTGACTCACCCTCGGTGGAGCGTGTGAGTGAGTTAGAGCTGATTTTAATGAGTCTTAGACTTCTTTAGTTAGACGTTACGAGCCTAGACAGACATAGGGTCACTGGAGTGGAACTCACCTTCTTACGTGTGACATTCGGTTGAACTGTCATGGTTTGAGGGTCGGAACCACCTTTGATCAGTAGACTACTTAGCATGACGTACCACGACGATATTTTACATGTAACTTAATTCAAATCCTTTTAATTCATGTCACTTGTCACTTGTCTCTTGTCTCCTCTCTCAGTCTCTTAAGTATTTTTACATGTCTTCTATTTCTTCTATGTGTGAGAAGGCTCCGCAGTATTGCGTTGAACCAGTGAGGATGTTTCTTTGAGCTTGTGAGTAAACTCTATCATCATAATTCACTTGCATGCATATAATCCATACATACCCATACATATTGATTAGTTTCTGAAAGTGTATAAGAAGCTCCAATATTGGACCATTCTTCCTTTCGAAACTGGTTTATGTGTAAGGGTTCCATCTATTCTCGTCATGCATACATATCATCCAAAGAAGACTATGCATATGGATTGGAATTAGGAAGTGTTTAAGAAGCTCCTTCAATGGACCATTCTTCCTTCCGAATTTCATTCGTATGTATGGTTCTCTTTCATTCTTATCATTCATGTTCATAAATCTAACTTGCACTCCTACATTCCTATTCCCATAATCATTTCAACATCTCTCTCTTCTCCATACTCACCATTAATTTCACTTTCATGTCCTTAAAGCTTCCAACATTCATTAGCTTCATACACCCTGTGTGTGCCACGACCGGACCCGATCCACCCGGATTGCGATCACCTCCACATTTGAACCCGACGTGAAACGCTTCGTGGCATTTGCTTCTGATCTTGTTGGGAGGTTGTGATCCATATCCTTTGTTTCATATTTTTCATCCTCATCATATCATCATCATCAGTCTTGAGTGTTGCACTGGATTTCTCACAGTATCGTGCACATCTTCGTCGTGAAGTAAACGCATTTGTGAGAGATCTAGAGCATCGTGCATCACTTGCTTATTCACACAAGATGGAGGAAGGATTCAAATCCCTTATTGTTGAGAAACAAGGCCAACGAATAGTCTCTTCTATGTTGAAAGAGAAGGGAAAATTCAATGGCATCAACATCACAAGCTACTTAGATTTGTTTGAAGAGCAAGCTATGATTTTTGGTCTTCCCGAAGATCTTTTGATATCATTCTTTGAACGAATTGTTGATAGCTCTATCATAAACCGTGTCACTGAATATGATAGTCTTCCTTGGAGTGATTTTAGAAAGGAGATGCTCAAAGAATTCTATCTTGAAGATTATAGCCAACATAATCGGGATGGATTCTTACGATGGGTCAATTCTCCAAAGCCTAGTAGCTCTATTACTCACTTACAAAATGAGTATATTAGACGCTATGAACAACTTCCTGATGAGGATAACTTTGGAACCTGACCTTGTGATCAATTTTCTTAAGCTTCTTCATCCTGAAACTCGTAGGGAAGTTGAACGGCGATTAGAAGAACCAGATAAGCGCTATGGTCTTACTGACAATTGGCAAAAAGTGCGTAAAGTAGTAGAGGCTGTAGCCCATAGACATCAAAGACAATCCATGCTTTATGAGCAAACTAGTCTTCCTCAAGCTAGCCTTCCACAAACTAAGGAGCAAGTTAGAGAACAATCCCATGCTATGCTTTTTGACTCTACTCCGATTCCTCAAATGATGGAGCCTACTCAAGGTTTTAAAGTAGAGCCAAATAAAAGTGTAGTTGAACAATCTCAAGTGGATATTCTCACTAAGCAAATGGAAAGTCTTATTGCTACACAATCCAATTTGGCCAAGACTATAGATGCTTTACAATCTAGTTACACCAAAACTTTCCAAAATCAAATGAACCCAATGACTTTTCAAGAGCCTAATCAACATGTTATAGCTACCAATCAAAATCCACAAATAGCTCCTACTCAAGCATATCAAGTTCCTCCAATGCATAATCCTTCAATGCAAAATCCTCATCCTCATGTGCAAAATCCTCAAATGTATCAAAACATGTATCCTCAAGCTTCTCAAATAGCTTTTCAAAATCCTCAAAATCAAAATTTTCAAAATCATCAACCGTATAATATGGAAGCTCCTCTTGCACCTCAAGTACCACATGTTGCTCCCCAAGCTCCTCAAATACATCAATTGCATTTTCAAAATCCTAATTATCCTGTTCAAGCAATACCTTATCAACAAAATCCTCAATTTCAAAATTTCCCACCACAAGTTAATCAAAATCCTCAAAATCAAAATGGTTTTGTGCGTGGCCCTCGTGGGTGTCCTTGGTGTGATTCGTTAGAGAACTTTTTGAGAGATTGTGAATTATTGAAGGCTGCTAAGGAGCAACGACTAGTAATAGACATAGACAAGAGAATCTGTGACTATCGATCTAGGCTACCTTTGCAAGGAAATTATGGTAAGGGAGGAATGAAAAAACATTATGAAAATATAACCATAATGGACGTAGGAACTAGTGGAGTGAAACTAGAAGCTATTGATGAACAACAAGTAGAATCAAGTAAACCCACAAAGGAAGGTGATTTTTCCATAGAGGCTTTAGTAAGAGCACGGGATGAGATTAGGAGAATAACGGCTTGGGAGTCACCAATAGAAGATCAATATCTTATTTCTCACACATCCAATGTAGAAGAAAAACGAAAAAGAGATGAAGCTGAGCCTAGTGAAAGAAGAGTAACACGAAAACAAACCTTAGAGGGAATAGAAACAATCATAGAGCAGGGAGAAACATCACAATCCAAAGATAAAAAACAAGAAGCACAACCCAATGAACAAAAACAAGAGGAGAAACAAAAAGGGAAGAAGACAAAGCAAAGAAAAACAGAACCAAAGCCTTTGGATAAACAAGAACAATCAAAACAAACTGAAGACCAAACACGAGAACATGAACAAAAACAAGACCCTGAGCAAAAACAAAAGAAACCAAAGAGAAAACCTAAAGCCATCTTGATTTCAGAAATTGAGAGAAAAATAGATCCTATGGAGATTTTAGATGACATTTTGCTTAAGAGTCAAGTGACTATGTCTTTAGAACAAGTTTTCTCTATTGCAAAGCCTGTTTTTAAAGATAACTTTATTGGCCTAATTAAAAGGAAGAGGTTTCCGCTTAATCTAGATACTGAGATGCAAGATTCTCTAGATCAAGATCAAGCTATGAATGAGGCCTTAAACTTTGATGAATCTGATGAAGAGGACTGATGATGATGAAGTAAATGTTAATAGAAATTTCTTAGGACCTATTCAACCTGACCATGAAAATCATGAAAACAATCCTGAAAGTCACTTTAAAAGAACATTTTGGTCTAGAGGTACATCAGAGATGCATGTTAAAATAGGAAATGATAAGAACACTATCACTGTAAATGCATTAGTAGATTCCGGCTCCGAAATCAATGTGATTTCAAGAGAAGTCTATGATAAGTTTCGATGGCCCATAGATAAAGATTGTGGATGGCCTATGAGAACTGCAGATAATGGTGTAGGTACCCTGTATGGAGCTTGTGCTAGTGTGCCCATATCCATAGGAGGAATCATAGAAGAGTTTCACTTTTTTATTCAAGATAATTGCTCCTATGAAGTTCTCTTAGGTCAACCCTTTATTTGTGAGAGTCGTATGGAAACTAAAGCCATGGATGATGGGTCTACCTATGCTAGATTTAAGTCTAAGGATGGAATGCAATCACTTCAAGTCATGACAGTAGGAGTGAATCATCCTAGGAATCGATTGTCAATTAGAAAGAAACCTATTGTTACTCAGGGTCATGAGCATGCTTGTAGTGATTGTGCACCTCGATTCATGTTTGGAGCTACATATGATCAAAATTTCGGATAGAATCCATTGTCGGGACAACAGTGGATATTGGTTTGACATCTCGCATCCAACCAACATGTACAATAGTTTGTCACTTTGTTTTCCACATTCTAGGTTAGATTTTCTTCATAAGAGTCAATTGTCCAAGTCTTTTATCCAAAAAAGCCAAAAAAATTATAAAAACAACAAAATCATGGAACATGATGAGAACATTGAGCATGTGATTGAAACATCTCATTGTTTCTCTACTCTTGAGGAGTTAGAGTTATGTCTTCAACAAAATTCTAATTCCCATATTATTCTTCTTTCTTCCCTTGATGAGTATGCTCTAATCCAAGAGTATGCTCTCAATGTTGACAAGTGCTCAAAATTTAACCAAACATATGATGCCTTAGTTGAAACAAAGTACAAAACTGTAGACAAAAAAATCAAACCCATAGCTCAACCATTACCCCAAGGAAGTAATGAAAAAATTATTGATTTGAAAAATGATCCAATTCTTCGGGATAAGAAAAACATAGGACATACATTCACGGATGAGACAATCAAACAGGTGAAAATTGGTAGAGATGATGACTTTCTTTTGCCAACAGAGAGAGATAAATTTGAGAGAGTTATACGGAGCCATGGAAAAGCCTTTACTATGTATCCTCATGAGATTGGTTGTGTAGATCCTAAGCTAGTTTCACCCATGATAATCTTTACTATTCCACATATTCCATGGAATCTTCGCCCTATACCTGTTCCAAAGGCTCACTTACCTGAGCTAATGAAACTACTTAAGGAGAAGATAAACATGAGAATTTTAGAGCCATCTTTTGCACCTTACTCAAATAGATGGTTCACTGTGCCTAAAAAGAATGGGAAACTACGTTTTATTCAAGATCTCCAACCCGTCAATAAAGTCACCATAAGGAATGTAGGAACAGGACCCATTGTAGATGAGTTTGCTGAATCATTTTCAGGACATTCTATCTATTCAATGGGTGATTTATATTCTGGATATGACCAATTCCAGTTAGCAATTGACAGTCGTGACATAACCACAATGAAAACTCCTTTAGGCTTAGTGCGAATGTGTACTTTACCTCAAGGAGCCACTAATTTTGTGGCTCATATGATGAGTGCTATGAATATGGTCTTACATGATTTTATCCCTCATATAACTATGCCGTTCATTGATGATATTCCAATTAAAGGGAGTGAGGAACGTGTAAAGGACATTACTTTAGATTCATCTGGATGTCGTAAATTTGTTCTTGACCATATCTCTGATTGTGAAAGAATATTTCAACGATTTGAAGAGGTAGGTCTCACATTTTCCATAGAAAAATCTGTTTTTGGTGTCAACGAGGTTCTTATTGTTGGACATTTATGTGGCCATTATGGTCGAAAGCCATACCCACAAAAAGTTGATGCCATAAGCAAGATTTCTGAAACATGTAACAACGTGAGTGAGGTACGTAGATTTCTTGGTGCTTGCATCTTTTATGTTATTTGGATCCCACACTTTGCTCATGTTGCTAATTGTCTTTATGACTTGTTGAAGAAGAAACGAAAATTTATTTGGACTGACAAACACACTCAAGCTATGCGTAAATTGAAGAAATTATTGCTTGAAGCTCCCATCCTTAAGCGTGTAGACTATTCTGCTAACAAACCTATTATATTGACTGTTGATACTAGTCCTATTGGTATAGGTTGGGTCATAAGTCAAGATGATAGTGAAGGGAATAGATATGCAATTAGGTTTGGTGCCAAAATTCTACATGAAACACAACGAAAATATCCACAGATCAAACGAGAACTATGGGGTATGGTAACAGCTTTGAAAACAGACAAAGAATATTTCATTGGTGCAAATGTCAAAGTTGAGACTGATTGTTTGCCTCTCATTGGAATGATAGCCAATTGTTCATCTCCTGATATAGCCATGCTTAGATGGATCTCATATATTAAGTTCATAAATCCTGAGTTAGTTCATATTTCAGGTAAGTCAAACTCAGTTGCTGATATGTTATCGAGAGCTAGATTTGATGATGATCTTGAAAGTGATCTAATAAAGAATGTGAATTTAGTTGACTATGTTCCACATATATATGAGTATGAGAAATTTCATGAGTCTGAGTACGAAGATGAATGGAGAGACATAGGAAAGTATCTCAGTACACTACAACCATTACCTAGCTGGACTACGAATAGATTCCGTAACATTAGGAAACGAGCTTATAACTTTTTCCTATGTAATGGTTATCTTTGGAGACATGCTAAGGGTAAGGTTAAGAATCCACAACGAGTCCTAGGAAAGAGAGGTCTTCAATTGCAAGTAATGAAGGAAATGCATGAGACATTATGGGCAGGTCATAAAGGATTTTTTGGAACATATGAAAAAATTAGAAGTACCTATTATTGGCCTAGGATGTATGTTGACATTAGTAGCTATGTTTCTACATGTTCTACTTGTCAACTTCATTCATCAGTCAAACATAGAGATCCGTTGCATCCTACTTATCCACCTTGTATTCACTACAAGTGGGTAGTAGATCTTGTAACTATGCCTAAAGGTATCGACAAAATGCGTTACATTGTACTTGCAAGAGAAGACTTAACTAATCATGTAGAGGGACGTGCACTACGATCTAAGACCACTTACAATGTTTGCAAATTCTTGCTTGAAGATGTCATAAGTCGCTTTGGGTACATAGAGAAAGTAGTTGCCAATCATGGAGAGTTAAATGCGAGAGAAGCTAAAGAGTTCTTTGAGCGTCATGGTATTCGTTTGTCTCTCACTACTGCATATAACCCAGAGGCCAATGGTAAAATAGAGAGAGGGCATCCACCTATTGTGAAAGCCATATCTAAAGCATGTAATGGTGACATCAAACAATAGCCTAAATTCTTACCTTTTGCACTTTGGGCAGATAGAATGACATGCACACGTACTACTGGATATATGCCTGCTGAACTCATGTATTATCAAAAACCATTGTTTCCAATTCAGTCTCATATTTCTGCATGGTCAAATTTTCCTTGGTCTGAAAACATGTCTACTGATGATTTTTTGAGTTTGCGTATTAAACAGTTAGAACAAGGTAAATTAAGACTTGATGATGCTGTTGAAAAATTAAGAGAATCTAGAATGAAGAACAAGCATTATTTTGATAAAACTCATCGATTGCGTCCTAAGCCAATTGAAGTAGGAGATTGGGTGCTCATTTATGATAGTACATTTGACTCTCAATATGATGCACGCAAAAAGCTCACTCAACGATGGTTTGGGCCATACATAGTATCAAAAGTCAACAACAATGGTACGTATGCTCTTTGTGAATTAAATGGTGTTGCACTAAAAACTTTGATTGCAGGTAAAAGGATAAAGTTATTCAAGAAGCGTGATAATGACGAGTACATTTTGGATGAGGACATTGAAGAAGATGACAACAATGAGGCCAATTCATAAACAGGAGTATCCATGTTATAAAATATATATATATATATATATATATATATCATTAATTTTCAAGTTCATGTTGCTTTGTTTTTTTTCAAGTTCATTCTATTTTTTTTCCATGCTTGTTTCATGCATGTTTTTTTCAGTCTTTGCATTGCATTGCATATCCACATCACTTGAGTCAAAAAAGACAAATGATGATTTCTCTACTTGTGTAAAATTGTATCTTAAGTAGTAACTTATCTACTAAGAAATTGGTTATAATCTAGGATTGTGGAAATATAGGGCATGTAGATTTGGAGGTTTATTTTGGTGACATGGCTTTCATATATAAACATGCATATGTATCCTGTATCGAAAGCATAATTGTTGAAATCCTAGCTCCTACTATTGCATGTTCTACATCCTTAGTCTATCTCATAGCACTTGTATCGGAGTTTAAAGGACTATTCTCCGTCATCAAAAATGGTTGTACCTTGTATCGGGGTTTAATTTTTCCCCATCATCAAAAAAAAAAAAAGTTGCTACATGTTACCAAGAAGTTTACACTTTCTTCCACCCCAAAAAAGTGATCGTAACCATAAATTTGCCGAATCATCATCATCATCATCATCATCATTAAAAAAAAAAAAAAAAAAGCAAGCCAAAGGAGGATAAAGAGGCATAGTAGAATAAATCACGGGCTATGTAGGCAGATTTATGCATTAGTGGAGTTTAGTTAGATTTCCTTGCATGTTATTAGAGAAAGAGCATATTCATATTTATGTAGGAAAGGAGTTGATCTAAAATAAGCTAAAGATGAAAGATGTCTCTTGAAAATCCTAAATCTTTGTTTATAATCATATTTAAGGTAGATTGCTTTATGAAAAAGGTACAAAATTTTGTTCAAGATGAGAGGAACTGATGCTTAAAACGACTCAATACATCCACTTCCACTTCATATTGATGCTTTTTTTTTTTCTTTCTTGTTGCCAATGTTGCTTGTTCATTTGCATATATGTTGCCTCTTTGTTCATGCATATTCATGTTGCCTGTTTCAATTCTTTCTTTCATGCAAATTTTGCTTCATGTCAGGTTACCTACTTATTCATGCATATAATCAATTTTCCTTCCATGTTTCTTATGTTTCCTATAAAAGAATTTGATGCCTGGAACATTTTGTTTTTCAGAGATGCTAGAGTGGCGCTTCCGGAGGAATCGCAGGTTTAGTGGGGGCGAATGTCGTCGAGATTTTCTCTCCTCTCTCACTTGTGAAGGCCTACAAAAAACATATTTGGTGAAGGTAGCCGGAATTCCCCGAGAAGTCCAGGATGCATCAAGGATGTCAAAGGAAGCTCACATACAAAGTTTCAAAGAAATCAAGAAAGTCCATGGTAGCGGTCAAAGCTGGTCAAAGTTAGGAAATTAGGGCAAAACTTTCATTGTCACCAAATTAGATGAAAATCCATATACTTGTAAAGATTGTCAAAGGCAGTCTATAGCCCAAATTTCAGCAGAAAATGGATTTTGTAGCACATTGATATGCTATGTTCATTTTGTAAAAATGTAATTTTTCTAGTTTGACCCTACAAATTCTTGTATAGAAATTTATGTTAGCCATATGGTTTGGCATGTATAAAGATCATATGTGGCTACATATTTGTACAAATTTTCAAGGCTATCAAAGCTTCCTAGACACCTTAATGCCACCTTGCAAGCTTCCAAATGTAGTCAAACTTGTACAAGGGAGATTCAGATGGGAGTTTTTTTTGCATATTCCTGAAGGAGATCTTTGGACACGTAGTCCTACAAAGTTTCATCTTCATCAAAGCCTATTTGGAGGGTCAAAGAGTACAAAGTCCAGTTTTCAGGATCATCGCAGTTTTCTAGTTTAAGCAAATTGAAGGGTTGAAGGGCCACCACATGGCGAAAGCTGATTGAGCCATGTTGTACGGTCAAGATGAGCTCATATTCAAGGGTGGGGATGCACTAAAGCATAAAGGAAGGAGGATCCACGAATTTTTTCCATAAAAGAAGACCTTTTTTACAATCAAAGATCAATAATGCAGCATTTCTCCAAAAATAGTGGCTTATCTTATCCGAATTGA
Organism: Ceratopteris richardii; assembly: GCA_020310875.1. NCBI lineage: Eukaryota > Viridiplantae > Streptophyta > Polypodiopsida > Polypodiales > Pteridaceae > Ceratopteris > Ceratopteris richardii. The sequence goes on along the minus strand of CM035443.1, from coordinate 27,012,405 downwards.
TGTCAGCACTGATCCGACGGTCCAGATCATCCCCAGATCCAATGGTGGAGAATGAGGGCGCCTAAATTTCACTCCTTTACACTAGATTTGATAGAAAGAAAAATTCCAAGTCATTGATTTGATTAATCAAATGGTTGTAATCAAAAGTAGTGATCCTAGAGTTGAGAGTTGATTTCTCTAGATCCAAGGGCCCAAATTCATTCAAAAAACTATATAAACCCTCCTCCAAACTTCTAGAGCATCATTGTTAGGCATCCATAGGGCTCATGCTAGCTTACAGTTTCCTTGAGACGATCACCCTCGGTTGAGCGAGTGAGGATCCAAGGTGAGCTAGTATGAGTATAGAACCTAGTTTCAAATTTAAGTTAGAACTCCTATCTAGGATAGGCTCTTGAAACCAGCATCTCTATCTTGACTCACCCTCGGTGGAGCGTGTGAGTGAGTTAGAGCTAATTTTAATGAGTCTTAGACTTCTTTAGTTAGACGTTACGAGCCTAGACAGACATAGGGTCACTGGAGTGGAACTCACCTTCTTACGTGTGACATTCGGTTGAACTGTCATGGTTTGAGGGTCGAAACCACCTTTGATCAGTAGACTACTTAGCATGACGTACCACGACGATATTTTACATGTAACTTAATTCAAATCCTTTTAATTCATGTCACTTGTCACTTGTCTCTTGTCTCCTCTCTCAGTCTCTTAAGTATTTTTACATGTCTTCTATTTCTTCTATGTGTGAGAAGGCTCCGCAGTATTGCGTTGAACCAGTGAGGATGTTTCTTTGAGCTTGTGAGTAAACTCTATCATCATAATTCACTTGCATGCATATAATCCATCCATACCCATACATATTGATTAGTTTCAGTGTATAAGAAGCTCCAATATTGGACCATTCTTCCTTTCGAAACTGGTTTATGTGTAAGGGTTCCATCTATTCTCGTCATGCATACATATCATCCAAAGAAGACTATGCATATGGATTGGAATTAGGAAGTGTTTAAGAAGCTCCTTCAATGGACCATTCTTCCTTCCAAATTTCATTCGTATGTATGGTTCTCTTTCATTCTTATCATTCATGTTCATAAATCTAACTTGCACTCCTACATTCCTATTCCCATAATCATTTCAACATCTCTCTCTTCTCCATACTCAACATTAATTTCACTTTCATGTCCTTAAAGCTTCCAACATTCATTAGCTTCATACACCCTGTGTGTGCCACGACCGGACCCGATCCACCCGGATTGCGATCACCTCCACAGCGGGAACTTCAAATTTCTGAGCGTCGAGTAATAGCGAGCTCCGCATGTGCAGAAAATCATGAAAAAACACAACGCTTGCACTCTCTTGCACTTCCTAACTCCTCCTCGCACAATAATGCATGAAAGATGGTATGAAAATCATGAAAATGCACTTAAAAACAAGAAATTTCTATGAAGAAGAAGATGGAGATGGTGATGATGATGAAGATGAAGAAGAAAAATCAAAAAATGAACAAAAATGACAGTTTTTTTACCTTCCAACGTCGCAAATCTACGATCTTACCATCACAATGCTCGTCCTCGAAGCTCTCTCCCCGGCAACCGCGCCAAAATTTGGTGTAGCTCAAGCGTAAGCACCACCTCCTTTACTTGTCAATCCGCGGAGACCTGAGGACCGGTATGAAGACCACGAGCAAGTGAAGGCACAAGTGCGTGAGTGAAAGCACACAAGCATGCACACACATACACGCACACGCGCACAGGGTAAGATCAAAGAGAGGAACAATGGAAAGCTTCAATTGCAAAAGAGTTCTCTTACAAAAGGTCTATTCTCTCACAAGCTAACCTCAAAAATGAGCTCTCTAGCTCTTTCTATAGTTTTTTGACTAGTTTTGGCCCTGTCCAGACCTAGTGTCCGGCCTAATTAAAAGTTAGGTTCCAGGGCTTATTTGAGGGCTCAAACGAAGTCTAAAAATTATGAAAATTGGTAGGATGATACTTCTAATACTCCTCAAGCTCAAGGACTCCTTGGCTTGAACAAAATGGAGTTACAAAAATAGAAAATGGTATTTACAATGGTTTTTAGTGATGAAAATCACTATTGTTGTAGGGGATTCTTCTGAAAATTTGAGATACACTTCTTGGAGCTCCCTACTTGCTCCATTTCCTTGTGTGTCCACCTTTTGATGTGATTCCATGCTTTGTCCTTGAATTTGAGCTTCAACAAGCACATAAAAGAAAGCCCAAAAATTTTCAAATTATGGGCACAAATTTTCTTCTTCAAGTTTCTATGAAATACATCATGAGCCATGTAAATGCACTAAAGGAACCCTCTAGATGCATAAATCCAAAATGTTGTAACATAATCCTTGTAATATAGTAGGAATTTAGTACTTTTCAATAAAAGTTCCAGTCTCTTGTGTGAAAGGACCATTTTTAGGGCACATGTATACAAGTCACTTGATGATTCTTTGTAAAAACATTTTGCCATTGTGTGAAATGAAGCTACATTTTCGAATTTACCTCTTCTCTACTAAATATCTTCTTCTCCAAGTGTGTTCAACAGTGTTATCTACCTTATTCCTTCTTATTTTCATGACTATAATGTAATCTGAAGCTTGGTGAGCTATGGAGTTGTAGTATTTCCCACCATTTACTATTTCGCTCATAACTTGAAGCACATTTATCATATCAGAGTGAAAATGCTACAATTAGATGCATCTCATCGAGAGCTTTGAAGAAAAACTAGACCATATTCAAAGTTCTAAGCTAAGAGATTTGTGCTTATTGTTCTTACAAGTATCATGATATGCATTTCAGGAGATTAATTAGTAGGAGAGGTAGCTGAGCTAAGTTACATGCGTTGTAGCATTGTCACTTCACTTACCATTATGTGTGCACATGTCTCCATACACTTGATATGTCTAATTTCATGGATTGATAATTAAACTTGCATTAATCCACCACTATATGCACTTGTGGGGTGATTGAGGTATAGTCTCAGTTGGCACAAGTCCCTAAGAATCTACAACTTAGGTACACACATTTTTGGCATTGTTGCTAGAGAACTAGTCCAATCAAGGTGCCTACATGATGGTGATAGCTACAAAGTGAAGAAGTCATGTGAGTAGAGGTAATCTCAGATAGTGACAAGTCACAAAACACATTTGCAATTGTTAATTCATAGGGGTGTGTGTAATGGGTTATTAGAGTTAGGAGTGAGGGAGTGAGAAAGAGTTAGGGTTAGGAAAGAGAGAAACTTAGGACTAGGGTAGGTATGTTACACCAAAAAATCCCAAAAAAGTTGTTCTTTTTAGTTCAGACTTAGGACATTGGAAAGGCCAAAAATACCCATTCGCGATATGTGAGAAGTCATTGTTGCAAAGACTGGTATCATGGAGCGAGCAATGATCGGTATTGTAGAAGAAGTATTGTGGAGAGCGCACAAATTATTGGATTGTTGAGGGCAAGATTTGGAAGATAGGATCTTAGAGGTGAGGGCTTTGCTTCCATAATTTCTAAAAATCAAATGAGTACTCACAAACATGACACGAAAATGTATTGGTATTGTGGGTTGGTAAAAAATGGGTTTGGAGTGAGATTTTTCATCCATAGTGGGTGAAGAGAGAAGAGGAGTGTGTGAGGTACACTTTGCACAAACTTTTAGGAATTTAGATCACTTTTGGCTACGATATCATGGTCGGTTGAGTCTTGGTATCGTGATATCAAAACTCCCTAGTATCACGATACTTGCCAAGTATTGTGTATTCCCTCCTTGAGTATCACGATACTAACAAGGTATCGTGTATCATCAAGTTGATGTATCATGTATCATGAGTTGAGCGGTATCATATCATGCCAAGTGTTATCATGTGTTGCATACGTGATGTATTGTGTATCGCCTACATTTGGTATCGTGTATCATTTGAAGATAGGTATCATATCGCTACAGGATTAGTATCATGTATCTTTATGAGTATCATGTATCGCGGAGTCGACCAAGTATCATATCGTTCTAGGTGACATCGTGTATCATGAGCATAGTGGTATCACATATCACACGAAACTGGTATTGCCACCAAAGGTATCATGTATCGCCACTAAATGGTATCGTGGGATTGTGGCCATATTAGTATGGTATCATTTAGAGTGGTATCATCAAGAAGTGGTATCGCCTCAAAAGGTATCGTGTATCATGGGAAACCTAAGTATCTTGAAAGAGAAAAATGAGAGGAACACTAGAAATTGGTAGAAGCCTGGAGGGGCAATTGAGATTAGAGAAGACCTAACACCTAGGTGGTGAATGAACTTGAGGTCTGGATGACAGTTAGTCTATTGAAGAAGTGTCATATCTTCTACGAGAAAGTGCAGTCCAACCAAGCCATCAGTTTATTTACGCAAACACTTCGAGTGACTTTGAGGAGGAAATACCCATGGCTTCCGAGGACATGCATAGTTCAGTACCTAGAGAAAGCTTCATGTCTACTATAGAAGGAGAGTATCGGACTTCCCTACAATATTTTTCTACTAACCTACAAGGAGTACCCATCTATCTTGACCGTTTAAACAGATTGACGACAAGAATGATAAACATTACGAAGGTAGAGATAGTCCTTAGACTAGTTGTTAAGTATGAGGGTGGTGTTTACATGGACAAGATGGGCCACATATATATAGTAACCAAAACTCCTAACCAAGTTAAGGACAGAGGAAGTTAGAGTGTTGAAGGCAGCGAAATCTGGAGAAATAAAATAAGAATAAAAATAAAAAGACGACTATGCGGAGATTTAAAAAAGGACGTGTCGCAAGAAAAGGGGAAGTTATAAGAATGGAGTTAGCAACAACCGTAAGAAGAGGGAGAAGGTAGATGAAGACGCGACAACAAGAAGAGGAGGAAAGGTACGAGAAGTAAAGGCGCAATGATCAGAAGAGAAACGAGGGTGCAAGAAGTGAAGGTGCGTCAACTGTGAGAAGAAGTAAAAGAAGAAGAAGTTCCTTTGCCAAGACCGGAAAAGACCAGGTTCTACAGGAGAAACCAGTATGCAGATAATGATTAAATGAAAATCTTTGCGGCTTAATCAAACTCTCATAATGAAGTTCTAATCTTTACAAAACAACAATCTGTATTTTTGGTGTTACGTTTACCAATGAATGATCAACCAAATGCCTGTGCAGCAAGGTTATAGTGTTGAAAATCTTCTATTTTTGGTTAAGTCTATTTGAGTGACTCAGACTATACTGTGTCATAGTGCAAATGACTTGAAAATTTATGTGAGTACAAAAGGAAACCTGTGAATCTTTTGCAAGTGTAAAGTGTAGCAAGACTGTGTAACTTCTGAATTAGCAGAAAACTATCTGAATGAACGTTTCCGGTGATATTCCGGTGATATTTTGGTGATATTTCGGTGACATTTTGGTGACTTTTTGAGACGTTTCCGGTCGAATATCTAGGGAAGTAAGGATCAGTGCACAATGGGAAAGATTAGTAAATCTGATTTCGCTAGTTAGAGGATGTTGTGTTGAACGGTAGAACCCTCAACACATTTGGCGATCCTACTGTATCGCTGAAGATGCCTCAAGAAATGAATGAGGGGCCGGTGAAATCGCTTTAGTAGAGTATATTTTACGAGGGCACAGGCAAGAGCAGCGAACGTGGAGACATCCTCAGATTTTTACGAGTGGTACGAGGCCCAGGAGCAGGAAGCGGTGGGCAGTGACGATGACCAGGGGGAAACAGGTGTAGTAGAGGCAAGGTTAGTGGGCGGCATACTTGGCGCGTTATTCCTCACAGAAACAGCTGTAGGGGTAAGAGGACGACTCCAGTTTGACCCACTTGCAGGGGCGACCGGTCATAGAACTCGGGGCACACCTCAACTGCAACCAATGGCTCAACCACCTCCAAATCCCAAAGTCAAGGCCGCTCATTTCAGTGGAACCTCTAAGGAAGATGCTGATTGCCATGTAGCTTAATTCGAAATCAAATGGACAGCGAATGGATATCCAGCTATCTATGGTGATGATATTAAACTTCAATAGTTTGCAGCCACGTTGGAAGGACGAGCTATGAGCTGGTTCAGTCAATATGGCATTACCCAAATTGCTACGTATGATGATTTAAAAATCGCATTCTTGCAACGGTTTCGAAAAGAAAAGACGCCTTCCGATGTATTAAGGAAGTTGCGGGCTATTAGACAAAAGACCATGCTAGTGGAAGACTATGCTTAATGGACAGGCTCCAAGGGAATGAACGACCTACTGATGAGATGTTGGCAGGATTTCTTTTGAAAGGATTAAGGAGCACCATAAGACATGCGGTGGCCAGTGTGGACATTGCGAATGGTTTTGATGTATTAGTATTAGCAGTAGCGCGTGTTGAAAGAAGGTTTGGACGAGCAAAAAAGAAGCAGTCTGATTCTGGTTCAGAGGTTGAATCGGATTCAGAAATGGAGTCGGGTAAGAGTTCAGATGATTCTGATAGTGATGATTATGATGATGAAATAGTGAAGACAAAGCATTGTAAGCATAAAGCTAAACACCGTAAAGAGGGGGAAATGGATTCGTAAGTTAAAGAAACATGGATATTCTATACTGGCTCCAAAGGAAACACAATTTTGTGATATATGTGACAAAGAGGGACATACAACAACTCAGTGTTGGTATAACCCTAAGCATAGAGGGCAAAGTTCTTGGCAAGACAATCAAAATCTAAATGACATGGCGGCCAATCAGGCTATTCCTATCCAAGGGCGAGGTAACTTCCAGAGACAGCCACAGGTAAGACCCCCATGGAGAGATCAAGGAAATCAGCAAGGAAATAACCAACAAGGCAATCACCAAGGTCGACCACCAAGGGTAATGCCTTGTGGGTATTTTTCAGCTCCTGATCATTGGATAGGGCCGAATTGCCCTTTGTGGGTAAAGCATCGTGAAGAAAGAGGTATACCTGTCATTCGGTATAACCAACATAATCAACAGGGACTACATCAACAATAGGGGCAGCAGGCGGCTCAAGCAAATGCCATGCTGATTGAATGGCCAGAACAAGCGGATAGGACCCATGATGCACCCGGTACATCTTCTCCAATGCATGGTAACAACCATGGGCCGTGTGATGGTAAGCAATGTGGGAAAAATAAAGAGGTTGAAGTATTGGCGGTCACTAGATCAAAAAATAAAGGCCCTATTGTTTGGCACGAACAAAGGAAAATTCGAGATAAGGATTTGGAGCAGGTTCGAGACGAGCCTGCTAATGTGGTGAAGGGGGATGACCGGATCGAGAGACAACAGGGTGTGAAGTTGGTACCGCCCATGATGGAGCAGGATAAGGCTCAATGTCAACAAGACTTGGCAAATGACTGGTTTGATGATATCATTAGTGCACTGTTACAATTGTCTTTGGATCAACTGTTATCTTTAGTACCTGTCCTTCGCGAAAAATTGTTGAGAAAGCTACTTGGATATCAGACCGAGCCCGAGAGTAGGACGATCCCGTCAATTTCGGCCAACAGTATTGATCCAGCAGATGTGGATTTTATTGTACCAGTAATTCAGGTGCAATACAATCAGCGGAGCTTTGCCCAAGTATTGCTAGATGGAGGATCAGGGGTAAACATATTACGTGAACATATTTTTATTCAAATGGGAAGAGGGGCATTGGCTCCAGCACCTTTTCAGGTTAAGATGGCTGATCAAACACGAGTACAACCTGTTGGCATTCTGAAGCAACAACGAATTATTATTTCTGGCATGACATTCATGGTCAATTTTGTAGTCATCCGAATGTCGGAGTCAGCGTACCCGTATGAAATGTTGTTAGGAAGACCTTGGTTTTGGCTTGCTAAAATTAAGCAGGATTGGGGCTTGAATGTAGTAATGATTACCAAGGGTAAAAAGCAAGTGACAATTCCCATGCGTGGGCGGAAAAATATTTCGGTACAGGAAAAACCATTGATGGCTCAGACTATTAATTTAGCAGATGAGATTAAAGATGACGAAGAGGAAAAGTTTTTGCAGGCAAACCCAACGGTGGTGCCGGTATTAGAAGTTGATGTGGAAAGAGTATTAAGTAAGGATTATAGTGGTGGGCCAAACGTAGAAGAGTCACTTCCAAGGGAACAGGTGGCAAGTGCCCAGTTACAAAAAATATTTGATCAATGTATGAAATCTTCTGGTGCAGCCACAGATGGAACAACAGGAGGAAGAGATAATTTTGCGAACGGCAAGGATTTATGATCAGAAGTATGCAGGTTCTGTGCGGGTGAAGGAGGAAGAGCTTCAAGGTTAATTTAGGAACCGAAGCTAAACCCAAGATGGTGCGGATTGGTAAAACATTGGAAGGAAAGTTTAAGGAGGCTCTTATTTGCTTTCTTAAAGAGTATGTGGATGTGTTTGCTTGGGATTATACTCAAGTAAAAGGTATAGATCTGCAGTTGCATCAACATAGGATTAATCTGAAGGCGGATGCAGTACCTATGGCACAACAAAGATATAGAATGAATCCTAATTTTGCTAAACAAGTGAAGGAAGAGATTGATAAGTTGTTGGCAGTCGGATTTATCAAACTAGTGAATCAAGTGACTTGGCTATCTCCTATTATAGTGGTCCCTAAAAAGAACGGGAAGCTCAGAATTTGTGTTGATTACAGAAAGCTAAATGCGGCAACGGTTATAGACCCGTTTCCTATGCTGTTTTGTGATGCAGTATTGGATGCAGTTGTAGGCCATGAAATGCATAGTTTCTTGGATGGATTTTCCGATTATAATCAGATCACTGTGGCTGAGGAGGATCAGCATAAAACAGCATTTATTACCGAATTTGGTGCTTATGTGTTTACCGTAATGAGTTTTGGTTTGAAGAATGGACCCCCATCATTCAATTATGTGGCGCATAAAGTGTTTGAGCCTTATCTTCAGGACTTCATGCAGGTATTTGTCGACGACTTTTCAGTCTTTGGTGAGATGATTAAGCACTTACTACACCTGAAAGCATGTTTTGAAAGATGTCGGTAATTTAGGATGGTATTGAATCCATTTAAAAGTGTGATTGCGGTACGAAGTGGGATTTTATTGGGCCATGTGATCTCACAAGCAGGAATGGCTATTGATGTTAAGAAAATTGAAGCTATCAATACAGCTAAAGCACTGACTAACGTTAAAGAAGTAATGCGGTTTGTAGGCCAAATTAAGTGGCATTCCCGATACTTAAGATATTTAACAAACATTTCCTCATCACTGATGCATTTGACCAAGAAGGATGTTCTGTTTATATGGGCTGAAGCTCAAGAGAAGGCCTTACAGTTATTAAAAAAGATGGTGTCGATAGCACCTATTTTGCAACCACCCGATTGGTCAATGCCGTTTCACATATTCGTTGATGCATCGGATGTGGCCGTAGGAGCAGTTTTGATGTAGCAGAAAGATAAAGGATGGTATAGACCTGTTTATTATGCTAGCAGGGTATTGGCTGCGGCTGAACGAAATTATCCGGTGACTGAAAGAGAAGCTTTGGCGATGGTGTATGCCCTTAACAAGTTTCGGCATTATTTGTTGGGCAATAAAGTGATTTTTCATGTGGATCATCAGGCTCTAGTTTATTTAATCAAGAAGCCCTTATTAACAAGCCGATTAGCCAGATGGATGCTTTTGTTACAGGAATTCGATTTTGTAATTGTGCATACCCCAGGGAAAGAGCATGCGATGGCAGATTATTTTAGTCGATTGGAATCACGAGAAACACCCACTAGTGTACTTGATGTATTTCCGGATGCTGAATTGTTTACGGTGCAAGCGGTCGAGACAGATTCCTGGTATGATCAGTTACTAATTTTCCTAACAGAATGGGTATTACCACAACATTTTACACCTGATCAGAGAAGGAAGTTTGCTCTTAAAAGTAGGCCGTATTTGGTGATAGCTGCGGCATTATACAAGAAGGGCATGGATCAGGTTATCAGGAGATGCGTACCAGACTATGAACAATCAGCTGTTTTACATGAAGCACATTCCGGTTCAGCAGGAGGACATTTGTCAGGCAATATTACCGGAAAGAAAGTATTACAGGCGGGGTTATGGTGGCCGACGGTGTTAAAAGATGCGCATGAGTATGCTAAAGGATGTGTGATTTGCCAAAAGTTAGGCCAACCTACTAATTCTAGTCGTATGACTGATCATCCGGTATTACCGCTGGATCCTTTTCAAAAATGGGGCATGGATTTTGTGGGACCTATTAAACCTACTACTCAGCGGGGTAATAGCTATATATTGGTGGCGACAGATTATTGTACGAAATGGGTGGAAGAAGTAGCACTAAAAGATAACAAGGCAGAAAGTGTGGCCAAATTTCTTTATCGTAATATTATGACCAGATTTGGGTGTCCGATTGAGTTAGTGAGCGACCTAGGTACTCATTTCCTGAATGAGGTGATTTTAGAATTAACAAGACTTCATCAAATAGTGCATAAAAAGACTACAGCCTATCATCCTCAAGCGAATGGGCAGGCTGAAAGCACGAATTAAACTTTAATGCGTATTCTCAAAAAGTTGGTACATGAAAATCAGAAAAAGTGGGATTTGTTTCTTGACTCAGCCTTGTGGTCATTCAGAACAGCATTTAAAGTGACAACAGGTATGACACCTTTTGGGTTGGTATATGGATTGGAGACAGTAGTATCCATGGAGTTTGTAGTTCCAAGTTTGAGGGTTACGGCAGAAAAGATGTCGCCTGAAGTCTTAGTTAAACACAAAAGTAAATACCTTTTACAGATGGACGAGGATCATTTGATAAGTACATATATTACGGAAGTGATTCAAAGGCGGAGACAAGCCTGGGTAAATAAGAATGTGAAGTTTAAGATATTCAAAGAAGGCGATTGGGTGATGGTGTATAATTCTAAGCTAGGACCCCATCCAGGAAAGCTCACATTGAGATATAGGGGCCCATACCAGATTGTCCAAGATTTGGGTCAAGGCACTTTTCGTGTGGATGTGTTTGGCACATGGTTGGACAAGCCAATAAATCGATTTCGGTTGAAATTATTTCAAGGGAAGCCACCACATTTGGTCTGGTTATCTACTAATGTGGTGCAAGTTGTACGTCGCTCAGAACAACACGTCAGCAATGTTTATGATCATCACATTAACAGAGTGTATTTTTCTACATTTTTATCGGTGGTACAGTGTTTTTTGACCTTGTGTTGGTCTAAAGCTACATTGAGTAAATTTTTATGATTACAATGGACACATGGTTTACAATTGTAGTTCAACAATGCGTTATCGGTTAGCTCAGGGTCAATGATGAATAATGAAGCATTGTTGAATCAGGGTAGACAAGCTAAGGAATATGTTGGGTTTGCAAATACTGATATGTTCGAACTAAGTATGCTTTGTATTCCGAGTCAGTCGATCCATAAGAGGCAGAGGCATGGAGGAGAATATGAAAACGAAGTTAGTAGTCGACCAATGATTAGCTTGCAAAGTACACTCTGTCAGAACTGTATGGTTAAAAGTTTTTTCACTATACAATGCAGTATTGAGAGGATAAAATATTCATTTCATCTTCTTGAGGTACGAATGAGTGTTCTATTTCATGATTCTTTAGTTTCGTTTAGCGGGTTATTGATAAGTGGGGTAATCGATTGTGGAAGATTTTTATGATAACCCACACTACAATATTATTGAGTCGCATGAAGTGTTATGTGCATAAGTACGTTTATCATTACAGAAAGTGGTAGTTCAAGCATTCGCATTTGTGGAACGAATATTTTTGGTTCTACATAAAGGCTTCCAGGATAATATTTTTCTCAGCATTTTCTGTATTAGTGCTTGAATTAGGAGTCATGAGAGGGTGTATGAGAAAGAGAGAAGTGACAGTGAGAAGGGAGGAAACCACATCGGACGAGAGTGATAGCTCATTACAAGGGGAAGCTGAAGGTGCAATTTCAAGACCATCTATAAAGACTAAGGGTGTGCATACGTTTATGGGGTCATTCACAGATTTTAAAGTAGAAGTAGACACACAGTCTGATCTGCAAAAGAAGTGGCTCAGAAGAATTGGATTATTACAGTTTGCTATGTTGCCATGGGAACGTTGGAGATGCAATTATGAGGTAAAGAGTCAGTTAGAGATTATGTGGAAAATGAAGGGTCAGCTCTCCTTTCAAGTAAAATTTTCACCAGAATTAGTTGCAGAAGTATTTCTATTGCCTATATACGATGATGTTGTAGTTCCCAAATGTTCGGAGGAGGTTTTGAAGAAAGACTTTGGACCCCGAGAAGGAAGACGGCAGTACTATATGATGAGGAATGTAAGCTATAATCGAAGGGAACAATTAAAATGGTATTTGGAAAGATTATGTTTTATCATTAAATATGATTCTATGTCTAGGGAGAATTTTGCACCTTTGGCCTATGCAGAGGCAGGAGAAAAGGTGAGTTGGGCTCATTGGATGTATGATCACTTATAGAGTGAGATTTTCGTTGGGGATAGGCATAAGACGCAAACAAATAGTCGATTATCAGCATATTTAGCTGCTTTATTCGAATTTGTGCAGTTCGTTGAAGATCAGAAGATAATGTGGCCAAAGCAGATCAAATTTTGTGGTCATCAAGCGATGACTAAAGAGCAGGAACAGTTAGAAGTGAGACCGGTACGGAATAGACATTCACAGACTTCGAAAGATTTTCTTTGCGCTGGTGATATGGCACAAGAAAGGAACCAGGTTAGTCAAATCATTGAGTCTGATATATATGAAGCAAAGATACAAGAAGATATTTTGCTGACAGTGCCAGATAGTATTGAGAATCCGAAAGCATTCGGAACTGCTTTTAGGTTGTCTAGGAAAAGAAGAGTGGAAGAGCAATTACAGGCTGAAGGCGAAAAAATGTTGAAAGATGATAATATTTCAGATTATGATGTGTCACGGATGACAAAGAAGTTGCAGGAAGTGTCAGATTTTTTAGTTTTTCAGGAGAGAAGATTGTTTTGGCATGAACAAACTAAAATATTTATTAATAAGACTGATTACAAGTCTTTGCAGGAGAAGATTAAAGAACTTCAGGATGCATTGGATAAGAAGGAATGTATGTTGGACGAGTTGCAGCATGATAAGAAGCAATCGGTGGTAGAATTGGCTAGTACAAAGAAGTCTATTCAGGAATTTGAAGAATGGCAGATGACTGTACAAACGTAGATTCAAAAAGAAATGATGAATTTTTCAGCGGTTAATGCCACATTGCAGGCGGAACAGGTAGTTCTTGCGTCGAGAATAAAAGTTTTGCAGGAATTACAAGAGCAAATATTAAAGGAGGAAGGTGTGCAGTTAGATGCTGTGTTAATGACAAAGATGGACATAGGAGAAGTGAAGCAGCATCTGCATAAATATGTTCAGCACATCTGGAGTGTTTTTCAAAGTCGTTGGTTAGGTATGATTAAGATGCAATATGCACAGGTGCAGACAAGTTTTGTTTCCAAACATGAAACAAATTTAGTATGTATAATTTCAAAACAGCAAAAGCAGATTGAAGAACAGACATAGATAATTGCAGAAATGCGGGAACAATTGTTGAAAGAGAAACTAGAAGAAAAGGTGGAGATATTTGATGCAAATGTTCTAGAAAAGCAGGATGGTGCCGAAGAAGATATTGATAAGTTGAAGAATCAGAAGTATAAGAAGAGCAGATTTCCAAACAGTCACGAGAGATATATGATCAAGGGATTGTGAAATTCGAGTTTAATTTTTGACAAAATTACCCACCGGGCTGTGCCAGGTGTTGAAGGCAGGGAAATCTGGAGAAATAAAATAAGAATAAAAAGAAAAAGACGACTATGCGGAGATTTAAAAAAGGACGTGTCGCAAGAAAAGGGGAAGTTATAAGAAAGGAGTTAGCAACAACCGTAAGAAGAGGGACAAGGTAGACGAAGACACGACAACAGGAAGAGGAGGAAAGGTACGAGAAGTAAAGGTGCAATGATCAGAAGAGAAACGAGGGTGCAAGAAGTGAAGGTGCGTCAACTGTGAGAAGAAGTAAAAGAAGAAGGAGTTCCTTTGCCAAGACCAGAAAAGACTAGGTTCTACAGGAAAAACCAGTATGCAGATAATGATTGAATGAGAATCTTTGTAGCTTAATCAAACTCTCATAATGAAGTTCTAATCTTTACAAAAAAACAATCTGTGTTTTTGGTGTTATGTTTACCAATGAATGATCAACCAAATGCCTATGCAGCAAGGTTATAGTATTGAAAATCTTCTATTTTCGATTAAGTCTATTTGAGTGACTCAGACTATACTGTGTGAGAGCGCAAATGACTTGAAACTTTATGTGAGTACAAAAGGAAACCTGTGAATATTTTGCAAGTGTAAAGTGTAGCAAGACTGTGTAACTTCTGAATTAGCAGAAAACTATCTGAATGAACATTTCCAATGATATTCCGGTGATATTCTGGTGATATTCCGGTGACATTTGGGTGACTTTTTGAGACGTTTTCGGTGGAATATCTAGGGAAGTAAGGATCAGTGCACAATGGGAAAGATTAGTAAATCTGATTTTGCTAGTTAGATGATGTTGTGTTGAACCGTAGAACCCGCAACATAGAGGGATAAGGAACTCCCAAGAGAACCAACAATGGAGATACTATGACTACCCCTAGAGGAAAGTTAGTGGTCATTCAAGTGCTAAGAGAGGATCTAATACCTCAAGATGACTATTTGTTGGATATGTACTTAGTATATGGATCAGGTTTGCTCCTACAAATTGATTCACCTACACGAGGGGAAGGGATAAATCCAGTAACTATATACGAGTTGAGGGATCAAGAGGATGTGTCTAGAGTTACATACCTAGACCAGAACCAAAGGAGATATTGGCGCTAGACAAAGTGGATAGGTCGTGACTAAAGTATATGGGGTTTCGTATATTCCCTCCTCGAGAGTAGTCAACTACCTTAGAAAACCCCTTTGGAAACCACCAAGGCATAGAAAACACGACATCAAGACAAACTAGTCAACACAGTGTTCCTATCAGACCTCATGTACAAGTTGCTATGCTAGGAGTAAATCCTGATAGCCATGCTAGCTAAGGAATAGGAAATATGAATAGGCCAACCTTTAGGGCAAGACACCTCAAGACATAGGAATGGGAATGCATCCAGCAAGACCTTGAGTTCCCATCCTAATTAGACCTTGAGAGCCAAGAAGGGGACTGAGACCGATCCAAGTGGCCAAATGCATGCGGAATCATAATGATAGAACAAGAGAACCTTAGGACCATATAGTAGAATTCAAACAAGTATTGCGAGCAGAGCAAGTGGATTACTTTTTTGTGCAATATGAATCCTTTGGGCTAACCCTCAAGGGAAAACCTTGACTTGGTTCCAACCCTTGGATCCAAGTCAAGGTTCCAACCCTTGGACCCTCGGAATCATAATGATAGAACAAGAGAACCTTAGGACCATATAGTAGAATTCAAACAAGTATTGCGAGCAGAGCAAGTGGATTACTTTTTTGTGCAATATGAATCCTTTGGGCTAACCCTCAAGGGAAAACCTTGACTTGGTTCCAACCCTTGGATCCAAATTTTTTTGGCAATATCAAACAATTCTTCAAAGAATAAATAGGAGAATTTACCAAGTGAGGGATTAAGAACAATTCATCATCCTTAATCCATACTTTCAAATAGGCTCCCCATGAAACAGTGAAGAATGCAGCTCGAAGATTTAATCAATGTGTTGATCGATGTCTTGTGACAAAGAGACCTTCCCAGCAAAAAATGATATCTTTATTTCTAGATGGACTAACGAATGGAATGTTGGGAACCTTAGTATACATAAACCAATTGCAGATACTGAGTGAGTGTCTCCAAGAGTGTATAGATTTGGAAGACAATTTAGCATATGATCTCAAACCTACACAAAATTCTACTAAATCCGAGGACACGAGAAGCAATGTGAGTTCTAGTTCATGTAATGTAGAGAAACTAGCAAAGTTGTTAGCAAAAAAATTGGGATTCAAAGGACATAGGAACTACCAGACCACCCCCCCCCCCTGTGAGAGTAGTAATGCTAATAAGTACATTGTGTAGAGGAGACTACCCATCCCATTTCTACACAAGAGGACATTTTGGGATGTTATAATCTTATCCCTACCATAGAAAGCCAACTCAAGGACCTACCATGTACTCTCACATTGAGCAAAAATGTACCAACCACAACATGGAGAATTGCCCATTTAATAGGCAGCCAAGACCAATGGTACAACCACAACATAGACCATATGGATATCTGCATAGGGAACAAGACAGAAAAGCTCCTAGGTATAACACTTACCCAGGACCATAGGGAGCACCTAGACCATAAGAACAGGAAGGATACGGCCAACCACAATTGGTTCTAGGACAACAACCACCCCATCCACAAAATGTAGTACTAGTAAAGAACACCCAGCCGCAAGAAAACTTAGAAAGAGCCATGGTACCAGCAACACTATTGACCACCTTAGAAACTACTAATCAAGATCTCAACTTTAGGGAATATGACCAGAATTATGATCAGCAATACAATGGATATGAGGGATATGAAAATTTCTATGGACCAGAGTATGTGAATCTCATGTACACAACACTGAAGGTCCCAACTCCAATGAGACCACCCACTAGACCACCTGACCCAAGAGGACCATGCTATAGGTGTGGAGGAGATCACTTTATAAGGGAATGCACTTTTCCATACAACCCACCACCCTCGAGGTATGGGAAGACTATTGTAATGACTATGGCAAGGAACATCTCTTTAGAGATTGCCCTAAGAACCCCAACAAGGTTCCCTCTACTAACTAGATCAATGTGATAGAAGTGATTGAATCATCAAGAAGTGATAAGGAATACACAGTGCCACTAAAGGCTATTACTCGAGCCCAATGCAAGGGGAATGTGACAAACGGAATACTATTTGTGTGTGAGATGGATAGAGGATTAGTACCCGAAATTCATGTAGTTGAGGATTCAAAAGACCTAGAGGAAAATGACAAAACAAGGAAGACTCTCAGATGGAAGGCTAGAAGAGAAAAAACTCAAGAATAAATGGATGAAGAAGAAAATTGAAGAGGAAGAGAAAGCTATAATGGAAAGGAAGTAGCATCAAGAAAAAAAGGTGAAAAGAAACTCTCATCAAACAATTAAAGAATCTACACCCATGGAGGTAGGATCAGTTTTAGCAGACCCCATGCCAAAAGACTTGAACATGTGGGTGAAAACTTATCAGTCTAGAATTGAGACGGGACCTACTATAGAATAGCATGATAAACTCTATCCTAGAGGAGACTTGGAGAAGGGAAGACTTTAAATGTGTAGAAAACTGATAGAAATAGCTCAAACGACACTCGAACACACCATCCCAATCCTCCCCAAGACGAGAATATAGGAAGAAAAATTCAATAAGTGCTTGGAAGCGAGCAACCTAAAACTAGTAAAGAAACAAAAAGAGGAGAATAAGGAGGAAGACAAATGGAGAAACAAAGAAGAACAAGTCTTAGTGATTTTAGAATTAGAGACAAATTGGTCACACAACCTATGAGCCAAAATTCAAGAGGAATGGTAGAAACAGATTGGAGATTCCCTACCACCCTTCAAAGAATTAGAAGCTTGGGAAATCAACCTGTAACAAACTTGGAAGAGGTATATGAGGAATTGTCCATCCTAGATCAAAATCCGGAAGAAGTGAATAGAATATCCATGCTACCCAAATACATGGGAGAGTACAAGAGAAAATCAGAAATATTTCATGCTCCCACCATTAAGGGCGAGGAGAAAGGATCATGAAATGGAACCTCACAAAATGTATCAGAACTCAAGAAAACTAAAATACAATGTTCATTAAAGATTGAAGAATTATTGCAAGTGAAACCCCAACAATGGAAATAGTTGGCTAAAGAATTGAAGGTTAAAACTAAAGAATCTACAAAAGAGAGAAAAGAAATGGAAGCTCTGTCAACCATCCAAATCCCAATAGATAAAGTAGGAGAATTTAGTAAGCGAGACAAGGGAAATTAATGTCTACCCATCACCTTTAATGGGTACATGACTAAAGCGATCTTAGACATTGGAGCGGGTGTAGGCATAGCCACCAAGGAGATTTGGGAAAAATTGGGAAAGCGAGCCCTAAGACCCAAACAGATGAAACTCTACCTAGCAGATGGTCATGTTGAAAGACCCTAAGGAATTTTAGAAAAGGTTATGTTGACCACAGGCGGAGTGGAATTTGAACATACTTATAGCCATATGCCAATTCGGAAAAGCTAGCAATTATGAAATGATTTTGGGATGACCATTCATGAGAAAATTAGGAGTTGTGCAAGATTGGGGAAGAGATGCATTGTACTTACAACACCAAGGTACGACCACCAAGATAAATTTACATACCTTTGCCTATGGACATGTACCCCCATTACAATGGAATTGAGTCCATCAGGAGGAAGACTACTTATCAATTCACAGTGTAGGATCTCGTGATCAATCATGGATGAAGGAAGATACCCAGTTATGGATGTGTAAGGAAGAGAAAAGAGAGAAAATTAAAGTACAATTATGGCCAATAGGGCACCAAAATTACAAACCTATAGACGACCCAACATACATGCCTCAAATATTTCCTGATGAATAATTCAAACCACACAAATGGATGGAAATATTAGCTACCCTAGATGTGTGTGTAAATGAGGAAGTGCTGACCATGAATGAGTGTGTAGATGAAGAAGGTTATGATGTAAATCTTTACATGGTAATCCTCCAAGAAATGGAAGATGAAGCATTATTAGAGAAGGAATGGAGAAAGGATTATGAGAGTATTGAAATGGGGCCAAAATTTGATTCATGGGAATGTAAAAGAAATTAAGTCTAATAGAGAGGTAGAGGTACCAAGAGTGTTTGCCATACAAAAGTACCATGAGAAGCAAGACGATGAGAAAGCTCAAGGATGAACACACCACCAGATCCTTTTGAGGTTCTAGAACATTTCAAGTGATATGAAATAGAAGAACAGAAAATAGCATTTCAAATGCCACAAAGAGAAGCCCAAGAAGGAGAAGCATATGATAATAAGGAACAAACAAAAAGGTTGATAGTAACTATGGAAGAGGATAGGAGAGATGTACCTACATAGGGAAGGATGTATCACCAGCAGAGGAGCAAGAATTGATTGAATTAATCCGAGAATTTAGAGACGTATTTGCATGGATATACAAAGACCTCAAGGGAATGGACCCTTCCATTCGCTCCCATAAAATCTCAATGACTCCCGCGGCCAAACCTTTGAAACAAAGACCATACATATATAGTGATGTGTATTCGGCAAGATTAAGGAGGAGATTGACAAAATGTTAGCTATGGGATTCATTTATGAGATAGAGCATACAGAATGGGTATCATGCCTGGTGGTAGTGCCCAAAAAGAATGGAGAACTTAGGGTACGCATCAATTTGAAAAAGGTTAATGCAGCTATCATTTGTGATAGTTACCCATTACCCATAATTGACCACCTTTTGGAAAGAGTAACAGGCAAGGAGTTCTACAACTTTCTTAATGGATTATGAGGTTATAAGCAAGTAGCCATTGCCACATAGGATCAACATAAATCAGCATTTTGTGCTGAATGGGGAGTGTATGCATTTTGAGTGATGCCATTTGGGCTCACAAATGCTCCAACAACTTTCCAAAGATTGATGTGTCATGTGTTCAAAGAATTTCTAAGAAAATCATGGACGCATATGTAGATGACAGATGACTTATGCACATATTCCTGTAAAACTATTGAACACATTCCCAAGCTACGCAAGATATTTGAGAAATGGAGACAATATAGAGTGTGCCTGAATCTAGAAAAATGTGTCTTTGTGGTAAGGCAAGGAAAGATTTTGAGACATATTGTATCCAAGAATGGTATCTCCACCGATGAGGATAAAATAAGGGTCATCTTGGATTTTCCTAGACCAAAGAATGCAAAGGAAGTACAAGCTTTTATGGTCCATTCTGGATATTATCGAAGGTTCATCCACATGTACACCATAATTGCAAAACCTTTGTATGGGTTGCTAACACAATTCACATGGATGGAGGAGTGCAAAAAGGCCTTCAATGAATTAAAGCGACGATTAAGCTCAGCACCTATCTTGAAAGTACCCAATTGGAATAAGCCATTCCATATCCATGTGGATGCATCGAACTTTGCAATTGGATGTATACTAGCTCAAAATGAGGATGAAGGAAAATTAGATCACCCTAAGCTAGTAGATAATTGAATCAAGTGGAGAGAAACTACACCACAACTAAAAGAGAAGGCATAGGCATGGTGCATTCTATCAAGGAATTCTGACATTACCTCCTAGCCAAAAAATTTAAGTTCTTCATTGACCATCAAGCATTATTGTATCTTGTCAATAAACCTTGCAATACAGGAAGATTAATGAGATGGTTCCTATTACTCATGGAATTTGATTTCAAAGTAGTAGTGAAAAAAGGGAATATACATGTAAGATTTGATCATTTATCGAGAATGAGACATGGAGAACCACCTACTGGAGTGGCAGTTGATCTACTAGATACATTTTTGTTCAACTTAGAAGTGTGCCCTAAATGGGCAAAAAAATTGATACCAATCCTCACACATGGACCACACCATAGGATCAATCGAGATAATAGAAAGGATTTCATGCAATCGAGGAGTCTACATATTATGGCGGGTAGTCTATACCACAAGGAACCTCATGGCATATTACTATGGTGTGTAGAAGATGCCAAACAAAAGAATCTACTCAAACAAGCTCATGTGAACCAATGGAAAACACATAAGGGCATTCATGGAACCACTAGGGAATTGGAAAGACTAGGGGTATTCTAGCTAGACATGCACAAGAACGTACATGAATACATTCTGAATTGCCAAGAATGCCAAGAGAATACCCTTGATGACCATTCATCCTTACATTTCTCTACTATAGCACTAGAATGGAGTAAAGCATTAGTAAAGTTGTTGAAATCACAGATTCATGAGGAAGGAGCAAGTCTAGCAAGAAAGAGGGCTTTGGAAGAGATAAGTAAAGATTACACTATAATTGGAAATCAATTATTCAAAAGGGGAAAGGATGACCAACTATGATTGTGTATTCATGAAGGAGAATATTTACCCATACTGGAGATGGCACATGCAGGTGCATTAGGAGGTCATTTTTAGTCTAAAAGACTATAAAAATGATTCTCTTTGCAGGATTATGGTGGCAAACTCTACATATGGATGTGAATATGTATGTAGGAAGTTGTGAAGTGTGCCAAAGAACCAAATATCCTATAAGAAGAGACGACATGCCTCTAAGAACCATGATCTTTGCAAGGCCATTTTCCAAATGGGTTATTGAATTCATATGGCTTATAAGCTCTCTTGCAAAAGGATCACATGCTGAATATATTATTGTGGCCACAAACTATTTGACGAAATGGGTGGAAGCAAAAGCAACGAAGGAAAATGATGCCCAAACCTAGACAAAATTTTTATTCAAAAATATCTTTACACATTTCAAGCTACCCATAGAAATTGTTGGCGATAGAGGGACACATTCCATCAACGAAGTGATTGAATCACTAATGAATGAATTTCTCGTGATTCACAAGAAGTTAGATCCCTATCGTCCCCAAGCCAATGGACAAGCTAAGAGTTCCAATAAAGTACTATGCACCATCTTAAGTATAATAGTTAACAATGGAAGATCAAATTGAGAGAAACAATTGCATCATGCAATATGGGTCTTCTGTGTGGCATACAAGATCACCATTGGAACTACTCCTTTTAATTTAGTATATGTGCAGAATGCACTTTTACCAATTGATTTTTTAGTCCCTATTTTACGAGTGGCACAACAAAATGAATGGATGCACATGCTCCAGGACATCCTTATGAAGTCCAAGCCAGTAAAACTACCTCTTAACAAGATCATAAGGCTTGTTAACTCCTGGGTATCCTGCACTAGGTGTGCCATGACACTCATAAAAAATGTGTTGCCTCATCCCAAGAACTCTAATGAAACACACCTTGCCTTAATATAACAGATATCCATCATGGATACTATAATTCTTCCACTTGAATCCTTCTTGAGTACCCAACGACACTCCATCTTCATTGGAAGCCCATGTATCATGATCCCCATTCTCTATGGCTTCCCAAATCTTGGAATATGTAGGATCAAGCCTACATTTCCTCTAATCGACTCAAGTAGCTCACTAGTGATATGAGCAAAACTCGGTCAATTGAATCAACCACTACATTAAACTTTCCCTTCCTATACCTAAGCTCATAATCAAACTCTTGAAGGGTCTCTGCCCATCGGGCCATACAATCTTTAAGGTCTGTTTGACTAGAGAGCCACTTAATGCTCTCTTGATCAAAGACTATCATAACTTTGGCACCATATAGATAATGACACCACTTCTTCAAAGCATGGACAATTTCATATAGTGCCTCCTCATAGAAGGAGTAATTATTTTGACTTGGTTCTAATTTCTTACTCTCAAAAGCTATTTGTTGAGCATCCTCAACTAAAACTCCTCCTATAGCAAAATCACTCACATCAGTCTCAACCACAAAGGGGGATCTGCTATATGTAAAAGTGGAGCTGTAGCAATTGATACTTTCAATCTCTCCATAATTTTCCTCTGTTTGTCTCACCAATGAAAGGATTTCCCTTTCCCTTTAAGTTGTTCCATCATTGAGACAACAATTTTGGCATAATTCGTTAATGAATCTTCGATAGAAGTCTGATCAATCTAGCAAGATATGTAGCTCTTCTAGGTTTTTGGGATGTGGCAATTCCATAATAGTGCTTACTTTTTAGGATCCATCTAGATTCTGTTTTGGGAGAGTATATGCCCAAGGTACCTAACCTCTGTTTTGCAAAATTCACACTTTGAGTCCTTGGCAAAGAGTGAATTTTTCCCTAACACTTGGAATACTTTCCTTAAGTGTTCCATGTGATTGTGTTCTAATCCACTATAGATTAGAATATCATCTATGAAATCTATTACCAATTGCCCTAGATAATGCCATAATACACTATTCACGAGCTTCATGAAAGTAGCAAGAGCATTGGTGAGACCAAAATGCATTAGCAAAAACTCATAGTGCTCATATCTAGTCCTGAATGCAATTTTAGGGACATCCTCTACCCTAATCCTTATATGATGATACCCCGATCTAAGAGCAAGCTTGGTAAAATACCTAGCTTGATGTAATTGATCAAATAGGTCTTCCAAACCTAGGCATTGGAAACCTGTTTTTGATATTCTCTATAATCTATGCATAATCTTATAGATCCATCCTTCTATTTAACCACGAGCATTGGTGATGCCGAAGGTGAGTTATGAGGTCCACTGAAGCCCTTATCTATATAGTCCTGAATTTCCCTCTCAAGCTCCTCATGTTGAGAAACACTACCTTAGAAGGTGTTTTACAAATAGGGTTAGTGTTAGTAACTACCTCAATAGCATGGTCAATGTCCCCTCTCTCAGGTGGTAGCCCTCTAGGTTAGTCAGTGGGCAAAACATCTCTAAATTCAAACATAAGATCTTTAAAATCTCTAAGAATACACTCTTGCAAGAAAGAATCTTAAAACGTCTTGTCCATATTTACATTTCTATCATGAAAATATACATTAGATGAAATGTTTGTACAATGCTGAAAGTCTTGACTGTTGAGGAATCACTCACGAATTTGACATACAGACAGACATAAAAGAAAAAGGAAAAGGAAGGTGGAATCTTCAGAAAATCAAAAGCCTTAGTTGTACAGTGTGCGGAATCAGTCCGTTAACCAGAATCAAGAATTGTATGAGTAATAGAGCAATAAACCGTGGTGGGCGCATAATGCACGCATAACGTGAATTAAAGAATGGGAGCGTGGAAGAGCGCAGAAGGAAAGTGTATATATATACACCAAGGATTGAAGACTCAGAGAGATGATGAAGATGTTGATGCCGAGGATGATGCTGAGGAAGTGATAAGACGCCATAGATCGCGTATATATGACAAAAGAGAGAGTGAGTGAGAAGTTCTCAGAAGACGCCATAGATCACGTATGTACAGATGAATAACAGAAACCTGGAATGTCAGGTATTCATCTGAGAGGGATGGTAATAATAAACTACTCAGTGTAGGAGAGTTTCTACAGCTTGAGCAAGAAGAGGCCAAGCTAGTTTGTACACATCTTCTCTAATAGAAAACACATGTTCATGTGGATGTTTGCGCGCACTGTTCGCATGCGACGAATCTGAGTTTTTCGTGTTACGGTAGAAAGTTTGTTAACCATTAACAGTTACAGTTCGTTACTAAACGCGTCCCTCGGTACTCTCTCAGTAAACGAATGTCTCGGTCAAAGGTATTTCAGTAAACGCATTTTCGGTTAGTTATAGTTTTGTCAGAAAGCGAGTTTTCTGGTAGAACAACGAAGCATATCTCGCAGTAGAATTCGAAGCTTTGTATGAGAGATAGCTCATCTTGTAGCTATACGTCTCTACTTTAAGCTGATCATAGTTTTCGGTGAAATGGATATGTACACACAGTACAAAGTCTAACCGAAAAGTGGCATTTCAGAACTGTGAAGTTTTCCCTAAACTTCAAGAAGAAGTTCATTCAGTGAAGGAAGCTCACGCATCACTTCCTTACTTCGCATAAATTCATCTGAAGTAATCACGAGCAGAATTGAAGTTCATTCTGGTGATATTCCGGTAAAATTTCGGTGACGTTCGAGTGACAGTCCGGTGAAGTTCCGGTGGATTTTAAGTCGCAGTTTAACATAGTTAAGCGACAGTAATCTTGCTAAGCTACTGTTGATTAGAGAGGTGTTCTATATCACTCTAGCTTAGTTCTTTATTCGGTGGCGCGGCAATTTCCGCAGGCCTGACAAGGTTCAAGCCTTTGCCGTGACGACTTCTGCAACAATGGTATCGAAGCGAAAGTTAATCGCCAACATTTGGTATCAAAGCCAGGCATATCCATCAGAGCCAAAAGGCTCTCAAGGCAAGCTAAAGCAAGCAAGAAGATCATGGCAGATCATGTCCAAATTGATAAGCTGGACAGAGATAATTATCCCGCGTGGGTAATGGGCATGGAAGCCTTACTTATGAGTAAAGACTTAATGATGTATGTGACTAGAGAAGAAAAGAAGCCGACCTTCGAAGATGATAGCCAACCAAAAAAGGAAGAGCTAGAAGCTTTGAAGCTGTGGCAGAAGAAAGATGCAACGGCAAGAGCCTACATCTACAACACTGTTTCAGATCATCTACTACCGCACATTAGAGGTCTGGAGAAAGCAGAGAACATATGGAGCGCATTGGAGGACCACTTCCAAAATACTACGAAAGCCAGAAAGGCTAGCTTATGGTCCGAGTTCACAACGTTCAAAAAGAAGCCGAGTCAAAGCATTAGTGACTACGTCACTAAAATGAAGGATCTAGAAGATAGTCTTGGATCCATAAAGAAAGATGTCGAAAATCACAGATTGATAGCACAACTGCTAACAGGGTTAAGAGGAGATGAAAGGTGGAAACCCTTCGTACTCTCAACTGAACTTTCCTTAAACCACTTTGTATCAGATTTAAATCAGTTGCTTGGTTTGATGCTCACATATGAGCAAGTTCTGAAAGGAGATGGAGATAAAGGACAAAGCTCTGCAATGTACATGAAGAACAAAAATAAAGGAGATAAAGATAAGTCAAAAGATGAAGAAGAGTCGGGCGCTCAGGCTTATTATGCTAGAGGTAAAGGCACCGGCAAAGCAAGAGGCTTTGGAAGAGGAAGAAGTAGTCAGAATACCAACAAGAAAGCTTGCTGGATTTGTGGACTAAGTAATCATCTGGCGCATGACTGTTGCCACAAGCAACAGGGATCAAATCAAAATCAGAACAGTAATAGCAGAGGCAGAAACGGAAGATATCAAGGTAACTTCAAAAAGGGTAGACAGAATCAAAGAGGAGGCTACGGTAGAGGTGGAACAAGAAGTTGGGGACAGGGCCAATCCTACAACACCACCTACAACAACTACGCAAATGACACTCAGAATGAAAATCATACATCATTGATGATGAACTCAATCAGCACATCTGATAACGAAAATCTAAAGATATTTTACATTGACTCTGGATGTTCTAATCACTTGTCAAGAAACATAGAACTGATGTCAGAACTGGAAAAAGGAAGTTCGAGTCATACTGTTCAAACAGGTGACAATACAAGACATAGCGTACATTCAATTGGAAAAGTGAAGTGTAAGAGTGGAGCAGATTTGCTAACCAATGTTTTGTATGTTCAAACAATACCGAAAAATTTGATCAGCGTAGGACAGATAGTTGAGAAAGGGTTTCAAGTCAGATTTACAAACAAAGGCGTATTTGTAGAAGATCCCGAGAACGGATATAATCAGATCGTCTCTGGTAAGAAAGAAGGAAGACTCTTTACTTTAAGAGTACAAGGGAACATTGGCCAAGCGTTGCTCACACATGATGAAAAGGTGATTACAGAACTTGATCTCTGGCACAAGAGATTAGGTCATTTCAATGAAAAGGGAATCAAAGCTATGATAACAAATCAGTCTGTACTGGGATTACCGAACGTACAGAACCAACATATGATTCACAAATGTGAAGCTTGTCAGATGGGAAAAGCCCACAGGTTACCTTTCCAGAAGAAAGGATTCAAACATGAAGATGTGCTAGAACTCATACATATAGATGTATGGGGACCAACAAAAGAAGGATCAATCAGCGGATCAAGGTATTATGTCCTTTTCATTGATGATGCAACAAGATGGATAACCCTTTATGTTTTGAAAGAGAAATCAGAAGTGTTTGGAGCCTTCAGAAATTTTCATGCATATGCTGAAAGACTCACAGGTCGAAAGCTTAAAAGACTGAGGTCTGATGGAGAGGGAGAATACTTCTCCCGAGAATTCAATGACTATCTTTGGAATACAAGAATTAAGAGAGAAATAACCTGCAGGTATACACCACAACAAAACGGTGTAGCAGAAAGAAGGAACCAAACTCTAGTCGAGTTTGCACGAGCTATGCTGAAAGAAAAGAATTGTCCAGATTATCTTTGGGCTGAAGCCGTAAATATAGCTACATACTTGGTAAACAGATTACCGTGTACAGCGTTAGAAGGAATGACCCCTTATGAAGCCTGGTGGGGAAAGAAGCCAACACTTGATCATTGTAAAGTGTTTGGATCACTAGCGTATGCTTATGTACCATCACAACTGAGACATAAGCTTGAACTGAAAGTAGAAAAATATGTGTTCGTCGGATATGATGAAAAGCAGATGGGTTACAGGTTATGGAGTCCTCTAACCAAACAATTTACTATTTCCAGAGATGTAACATTTGATGAACAGAAAAGCTGGTATGCAGATCAGAGTCATACAGCTGAAGAATTTGAAGAAGGGATAAAAAGAAAAGAGAAAGGTAAATCAATCGTGCTGGTAAATAAAGATGAAGATTACACGCAGGCAAGTACGTCCAGGACCGGATCAGGTATAAGAAACGAAGATGAAGACGTGTATTCAGATGCACACGAAGAATACGAGCTAAGGAGGTCAAACAGAGTAAGAAGACAACTAGAAAGGTACTCATATGATACATCGTATACAACTCAAAAAGATTATGCATATATGGTCAAAGATGATGATGAACCTCAGAGCTATGATGAAGCTAAAAGCAAGAAGCAATGGCAAGAAGCAATGGAAGAAGAATTCAGCGCGCTGGAAGAAAACAAGACATGGGAGCTTGTTCCTAAACCAAATGGTAAGAAAATAATCGGAAATAAATGGGTTCTCAAAGTTAAGAAACTTGCAGATGGAAGGATAGCTAGACATAAAGCGAGACTGGTTATCAAGGGCTATGCTCAGACGCATGGCATAGACTATGACGAGACGTTTAGTCCGGTGGCAAAGATGTCAACCATAAGGACAGTGATTGTTATAGCAGCATCAAAAGGACGGAAGCTGAGTCAACTAGATGTAAAGAATGCATTCCTAAATGGATATATATCAGACGAAGTCTATATGGAACAACCAGAAGGTTTCGTAAATTCCAGATACCCAGAACATGCGTGCAGACTAAGAAAAGCACTTTATGGACTGAAGCAAGCTCCAAGAGCGTGGAACTACAGACTTGTGAAGTATCTCAATGAACTTGGATACCAAAGTTCAAAGGCAGATGCAAGTCTACTCATCAAAAGAACAGAAGAAGGAATGATCTACATTTGTATCTATGTAGATGACATAATAATTATAGGTACCTCAAATGCAGGAATCACAGAGGTGAAGAAACTGCTCGAAAAGGAATTCAAGATCAGTGACCTGGGAAAGTTATCATACTTTCTAGGTATGGAAATCACATATACAGATCATGATGTATACGTTACGCAAAAAGGGTATCTCCTAAACTTACTAAAGAAGTTAAATATGGAGAACTGCAGAGAAGCTTCAACACCGCTTGAAGTAAATCATAAACTCAGTAAATATGATGGCACAGAATTCAAAGATATGAAGAAGTATCAGTCGTTAGTAGGAAGCTTAATTTACACTACGCTAACAAGACAGGATCTTAGCTATCCGGTGGGAGTTCTTTCATAGTTTATGCATTGTCCGACAGATCAACATTGGGTTGCAGGACAAAGAGTTCTTAGATATATCAAAAGAACTATAAAGGAAGGATTATACTATCCTTTTACATCAGATATAAAGCTGAAAGCATTTAGTGACTCAGACTGGGTAGGAAGTCAAGATGACAGAAGATCGACACATGGGTATATGATATACCTAGGAGATAAGCTAGTGAGCTGGTGCTCAAAGAAACAACATACAGTAGCGTTATCATCAACAGAAGCCAAATACAAAGGACTCGTAGAAGCAGCGAAAGAAGTAATATGGATGCAGACCTTGCTCAAAAGCATGGGTATTGATCAAGGTAAACCAATTATACATGGAGACAATATGAGCTCTCTATATCTTGCAGCGAATCCGGTGTTTCACACAAGAACAAAACACATTGAAATTCAGTATCATTTCTTGAGGGAAAAGCTAATGGAGAAGGAGATAGAAATAGTCTACACTCCTACGAGAGATCAGATAGCAGATATCTTGACAGAAAGCTTGGATGGAACAAAGACAAGCAGATTCAAAGAAATGGCAGGTATAAAAGAAAGAAAGATATATGAAAGACCGGAAGAGGTCAAATTAGTGATTGAGGGGGAGCTGTTGAGGAATCACTCACGAATTTGACATAGAGACAGACATAAAAGAAAAAGGAAAAGGAAGGCGGAATCTTTAGAAAATCAAAAGCCTCAGTTGTACAGTGTGCGGAATAAGTCCGTCAACCAGAATCAAGAATTGTACGAGTAAAAGAGCAATAAACCACGGTGGGTGCATAACGCACGCATAACGTGAATTAAAGAATGGGAGCGTGGAAGAGCACAGAAGGAAAGTGTATATATATACACCAAGGATTGAAGACTCAGAGATCGCGTATATATGACAAAAGAGAGAGTGAGTGAGAAGTTCTCAGAAGACGCCATAGATCGTGTATGTACAGATGAATAACACAAACCTGGAATGTCAGGTATTCATCTGAGAGGGATGGTAATAAGAAACTACTCAGTGTAGGAGAGTTTCTACAGCTTGAGCAAGAAGAGGCCAAGCTAATTTGTACACATCTTCTCTAATAGAAAACACATGTTCATGTGGATGTTTGCGCGCATTGTTCACATGCGAAGAATCTGAGTTTTTCGTGTTACGGTAGAAAGTTCAACGTACAGTTTGTTACTAAACGTGTCCCTCGGTACTCTCTCAATAAACGAATGTCTCGGTCAAAGGTATTTCAATAAACGCATTTTCGGTCAGTTATAGTTTTCTCAGAAAGCGAGTTTTTCGGTAGAACAACGAAGCATATCTCGCAGTAGAATTCGAAGCTTTGTATGGGAGATAGCTCATCTTGTAGCTATACGTCTCTACTTTAAGCTGATCACAGTTTACGGTGAAATGGATATGTACACACAGTACAAAGTCTAACCGGAAAGTGGCATTTTACAACTGTGAAGTTTTCCCTACACTTCAAGAAGAAGTTCATTCAGTGAAGGAAGCTCACGCATCACTTCCTTACTTCGCATAAATTCATCTGAAGTAATCACGAGCAGAATTGAAGTTCGTTCTCGTGATATTCTGGTAAAATTTCGATGACGTCCCAGTGACAGTCCGATGAAGTTCCGGTGGATTTTAAGTCGCAGTTTAACACAGTTAAGCGACAGTAATCCTGCTAAGCTACTGTTGATTACAGAGGTGTTCTATATCACTCTAGCTTAGTTCTTTATTCGGTGGCACGGCGATTTCCGCAAGCCTGACAAGGTTCAAGCCTTTGCCGTGACAACTTCCGCAACAGTGGTATCGAAGCGAAAGTTAATCGCCAACACTGACGATACAACAAAAAGATCTCTTGTACATGTTGAAAATGACAAAGACTATACAACTTTAAAGATGAGATGAGAGATGCACTAGGTACATCTCTCTCTCACCATATACAAAATTTACCTCCAGTTCTTTCAAACTCAAGGGTGCTATTTTGGTAACTGCATTTAAGTGTGTCTCCCAACCCCCATAGCCACTCTCTTCCTAACACAAGGTCTATCCTCTCCATATTAGCGATTTGGAAATCTATATAGTCACTATAATCTTGCATCTTGATTTCCAAATTGAATACCATAGTATCCCATATCCTCTTGTCTTCCCCTTGCATCATAGTACCTATGTGTTTATGTGCACTGGCTTGCTGGGGAATTTTTAACTTTTGGACAAGAGCATAGTTTATGAAGTTATGAGTGGTAGAGTCATCTATCATGACTCCCACCCTTATCTCGTATACACTACCATGAAGTTTAACCAATTCATGTGGTCCAAAATAAGGTGACCATTTGACTGATTCAAACAACAGGTGTGCCCAATATCCTCGTGCATCACCTCCACTCCCTTCTAGCTAGAGCTGCCATGAATAGGAAGTGTTTGCACTAGGTAGACCACCTTTTTATCCTTATCAAGGGCCTTACTACTCTTTGGTCGTCTCTTCTTTTCTTCCCCCTTCTTAAGTGGATAATTCCACTATGAATGGCTAGGAGACAAACACCTAAAGCACATGTTCTCTCCCTCTTGGCTCTCAAACTGCTCGGTAGGTAACCTAAGCCCTTGGGATCTCTATTTCTTAATGAAGATTTTTTTTTCCTCAAAGGTACTTTCTTCTTGAACTTAGTCATGCTAAGAGGTTTGAGGGGCTGATGTGTCTCCAGAGGAGTATATTGAGGACGGTTATGGTCCTCATAAATCTAGGCAAATGTCTTAGGTGAATTTCTTCTTACCTTCCTCTTGATGGCTTTATCTAAGCCCCTAATAAACCCTCTTGTTTTCTGGAAGTCATCCAATCCCTTAAGTTTCAAAATGATCTCCCTATAGTGGGATATGTAGACCATCAAAGCCCTACCTGTCTGGGTGATTGTATCCGACTCATCAAGTTCCTCTTTTCCTCATTTTCAGGCACAAGCTCTCTGAGGAAAAGAGTTTTAAATTGAGCTTAGTCCATAGGGATAGAATTAGCCTCCTTAAGACTCATCCACCACTTATAAGCACGTGGGCCAAGTGAGAGATGCGCCTCTAGTATAGGATAGTCAGGTGGGGTGCCATTTAGTTGATGCGAATCATTCCACTTTTGAAAAAAAAGTATAGAATCCATCCTTGTTTCTCTCAAGGTCATCTGCCGTAAAGGTAGGTGTCTTCAAGTTTTTCAAGAGGGGAGCTTCCCTAGAACTCTCTCCTTTGTGCTTACTAGGAAAAGAAGAATCATTCCTAGCCATGTCTACAGGAAGAGTAGGAGTTTCTCTTTCCTTCGTAGCTAGGAAGCAAGTGACATGTGTCTCAAGTGAGATCATTTCATACTTAAGCTATTCAGTGAGAAACCTCATGCTACCTATGTCTCTCTCTAGTCTAAGGGTCTATTCTTTTAACTCTATGAATTTCTTGTGAGTAACTAGCTCATCGTAGAGTTCCACATAAGAATATTCTTCTTCTTGTGGCTCTTTTCACTTTACCATTTTCTCAACTTCCTACTCAAGGTCTAACTCTTCAATCCTATGATCAAAGCCCTCTAGTTGTTCTTTAGGTGGAGAAGTGCGGTCTAACATTTGTTTACCCTCAGAATCCATATTTCACTCCCCTCGTTTACTAACTAGAATATGTGAAAGAAAGAGAACTATAATACTAGAGCACTTCCGTACAAAATGAAGATCCTAATGTGAAATCAAAGCGATTTTTGAGGCGTGAATGTGTTGATCTATAATCCTTGCCAGGCCCAAACAAAAATTCAAAATGTCCAATTGGCCCGAGGAGATTCTAGTCACCAAAAACTAGTACGAGCGATGCCAAAAACATATAACAATAGACTCAAATAAGAAAATTGAGTCAAACTGAAGCACTTTTGGATTTCACCAGTCCTTGCGAGCTCTACTTCAAAAATAGAAATTCTAGCACCTCTACTTCAAAAATATGAAGCTATTAAAAGTGAAAAAAGTCAATTCGGATGCCTAATGATGAAAAACTAGGCCTGAAAGTGGTTTTCTAGTTTTTGATCAAGTGCTACATAGGGATTTTGGTTGATCAAATCTTCTCAAAATCAATCATCATTTGTTGCTAAGCCGATTTCAAAAGTGTAGCTTTCTAACATGACAAAGATTTCTCAAATCGAATGTCGACTCACCAAGTTATGAGCTCAAGAAGGCGCATATCTTAGGGGTAGTAAGTGAGAGTGCAACTCCTGATGAGGGGGTGATTTTGGGAGCCCAAAATTGAGTGTTCCAAGCACTTTTTAGCTATCGCAATGACCCATACACCATCTCTAGAGCCCACAATACATGTACATTTACTCTGATATTGTCGCACTATCCCTCATGGGCTCGATCCTCATGAATCCTACTGCTCTGATACCACTATGATGGGCCTCCTCCCAATGATAGCCTCCATTTTTGTAGCTCTATGACACAAATTTCAAGGAGTTCCCTTCAAAATCTCTACTCTTGCAATTCAAACATGGAGATCTCAAGTCTTTCTTGCCACCCATCCACATGTCAATTCCTAATTAATTCCCCCCTTTAGGTGACCTACAAAAGGAAACCTTACATGGCTTCACACATGGGTGCCACATGGCACTCATGTGTGAGCCCATCTAATAGGATTAGGATGTGGTTTGCACCTCCTGAATGGTGGGACCACTTATGCGAGTCTTATCAGATATGGTTGTGGGATGGGTGATGTTTCTATTGGTTGAAGATAAGAGATGGTTCCATGCATCCTCTTCATCTGATGGGAGATTGATACTCTTTTGTCCTTGAATAGTTACAACTGAGTACGAGTGAGTGCTCTTTCAATTGGAATATCATGTGCTAAGCACATGTAGACAATCCTAGAAATTGCAACAGAACTGTTGAGAAGTTGCATGCAAGGCCACTTGGCATTGGTTGCATAAAAATGATCCATTATCGAGTGTCATAAGTCAACACAAAGTGACATGGTTTGGGCCAAATAGAGACTGAACCGTATTTTCCTATGTAGCTACCTAAATCATTCTTGGTTTAGAAAGCAAAAGTGCTACATACACATTCTAAGGGGCATTGATATATTAAAGACACCTAATATATCAATGCCCCTTAGAATTAGGGTCTCTTTATCTAAGGGTATGTGTGTCTAAGAGATCTTAAGTGCTTCCCTTACTAGCTTATGTGGTAAGTTGAAATTCTTTAGGGTGATAGCCAAATCTCTATGCATTGATCTCAACTCGTTACTTGGGAGAGATTATGTCTAACATTGGGGATGCATGACGTATGTATGGCTCAGTGAGGGCTTTACTAGAAAGAGAGGGAGCCTTCTCCTCTGGTGCACAAAAAAGCGCATTGGTGGGATGACTCCCTCTTGGATTGAAAACATTTATGTGACTGATGTAGTGTTTGGCTATGGTGTTATGACTAGTATTTTGGTGGGCTCCTGCATGTCTGATCATGTCCCTCTAGTTGTCACCTTTAGGGAGGCCAAATAGAGACTGAACCATATTTTCCTATGTAGCTACCTAAATCATTCTTGGTTTAGAAAGCAAAAGTGCTACATACACATTCTAAGGGGCATTGATATATTAAAGACACCTAATATATCAATGCCCCTTAGAATTAGGGTCTCTTTATCTAAGGGTATGTGTGTCTAAGAGATCTTAAGTGCTTCCCTTACTAGCTTATGTGGTAAGTTGAACTTCTTTAGGGTGATAGCCAAATCTCTATGCATGGATCTCAACTCGTTACTTGGGAGAGATTATGTCTAACATTGGGGATGCATGACGTATGTATGGCTCAGTGAGGGCTTTACTAGAAAGAGAGGGAGCCTTCTCCTCTGGTGCACAAAAAAGCGCATTGGTGGGATGACTCCCTCTTGGATTGAAAACATTTATGTGACTGATGTAGTGTTTGGCTATGGTGTTATGACTAGTATTTTGGTGGGCTCCTGCATGTCTGATCATGTCCCTCTAGTTGTCACCTTTAGGGAGGCCAAATAGAGACTGAACCATATTTTCCTATGTAGCTACCTAAATCATTCTTGGTTTAGAAAGCAAAAGTGCTACATACACATTCTAAGGGGCATTGATATATTAAAGACACCTAATATATCAATGCCCCTTAGAATTAGGGTCTCTTTATCTAAGGGTATGTGTGTCTAAGAGATCTTAAGTGCTTCCCTTACTAGCTTATGTGGTAAGTTGAACTTCTTTAGGGTGATAGCCAAATCTCTATGCATGGATCTCAACTCGTTACTTGGGAGAGATTATGTCTAACATTGGGGATGCATGACGTATGTATGGCTCAGTGAGGGCTTTACTAGAAAGAGAGGGAGCCTTCTCCTCTGGTGCACAAAAAAGCGCATTGGTGGGATGACTCCCTCTTGGATTGAAAACATTTATGTGACTGATGTAGTGTTTGGCTATGGTGTTATGACTAGTATTTTGGTGGGCTCCTGCATGTCTGATCATGTCCCTCTAGTTGTCACCTTTAGGGAGGAGGCTACTCAAAGATCCCCTATTCTTCACATTCTTGAGGATATCCAAATTGATGAGAGCTTGTGTGAACAAATTGTAGTGTTTTGGAGCTAACTATAGTGGAAGAGGGTTCTAGGGCCGAGTTCCTCAATGTAGTTCTTCAACAAATTACTTGTCTTCTGCATGAGGTGAGAACCTTGTGGCTTGCTCATCTCCAAGACGCTATATGGTGCCTTCATAGAGGGGTTGCCTCTCTACATGTATTGTTGAGGGACACCTTGATTGTGACTAGGCTAGTACCCAACTTTCCCAAGTGCAACAAGAGCTATGGTAGGTCGACGATTGGTGGTCCACCTTCTTCCACAAAAGGCAGGCTTCTCATTGCACTTAGGTGTGTGATCATGTTTTTGGTGAGTTTTTGGTTTAGATGATTAGCACATACGAGGGGTCTTAGATAATTAGAGATTGCACGTTTTAGTGGATTAAGGTATTGTCCCACCTTCTTGGGGAGTGCCACTAGTCCCTTCCCTCACTATAATGCACATTTGGGGTGGAGGATCATTCAATCGCACTGAGCCGCCATCCCTGCTATGACTCAAGCTTGGTAGTGCCATGGTCTCTTAGAGGACTTGCTTTGGTCCTTTTGGTGGTGCATCTAGAGTAGCGAACAACCTCTTTGGACTATTATTTTTTAGTGATTGGTTGCCCACAAGGGCATTGGAACCTTGTTGAGTTATGAGGGATATCCTCCACACTACTCAGATTGTGGCTATCACACTAAGTCATCTAAGCATCAAATTGAGTATAACTTATATGTCTCCATCTCTTATTTATAGAGGAATAGTACTCTAATCCAAGCATCAAATTGAGCCCAACATAAGACTACCTTGTATTTTTCCATCTACAATTGTTTAGATCACCATTGAAGTCTACTTTAGGAACACGTGGATGCACAAAAACCATCATTCTATACTTGTAGTTCTAGCTATGCAAATTACACAACTCAGAGGTGCCTTTTGCAATTGTCAAATTCAAGAATAATTAGCAAAACTTAAAAGACTTTTTTTAAATATCAAGGGTGTGTTGTGGTGTGGTAAATATGGCATATGTGCCCACACAAGATAACATCGTCGACCTTTTCACAAAGTCTCTTCCGAGGGAGGAGATTGAATCTTTTTGCAAAGCTTTGTGATTACTTCCTTTTGTGGATTGATCTTTTTCCACATAGCTTGGCACTTCCTTATTCATGGGTGCCAACTCATTGTTCACTGCATCACTCTTAAGGGGGATTTGTTGATCTATTTCACTAGTGATATGTGTGAACACTCTTTAGTAGGTTTTTTCCCTCGTCTTTCATTTACACCTATAACCCTAATGGGTGACTCATCTTTGGACATTCAGTTGGTAATTCATTCAATTATTTTGTGCTCCAAACTTCTTCTTCTTCTTCTTCTTCTTCTTCTTCTTCTTCTTCCTTCTATTTTTGCATGGTTCTGCAGACCTCAAACTCCAAGAACTTATCTTAGGATGATCGTCTTGAAGATCCTCAATATTTTGACACTTTCTTCTCAAATTATTAATGAATTCATCTATAATTTCTCTTTTCCTTATGCCCAACAACTCTTTTAAAGACATGGAAATTACTTTTCTCATAATTTTTTCATTGAAGATCTTTTTTAAATCAATGTGTTTCTTTCATTTAGACAGAAGGCTTTAGCTAGCTTTTTTCTTAGCTACCTTTTGAACCTCTTTTTGGAGCAATTTTTTTTTAGATTGTCTAGTAGTTCTTCTATGTTTTTCTAATTCCAAATCAAGTACAATGAAGAGAAAAACACAAGTTGCAACCTGCAAGGAAATTATATCTCTAATCAACGATATTGGATGAAATCTCAACGGATTGACCATACATAAAAAAACACTTATGGATTCAATATTTTTCTAGCCCATTCCTATACATAATGCATGCCTAGAAATATTAACTGTTGATCCACAATGAATCAATATCTTAGGACTCCGATAATTGAAAGTGCTTGAAAGGAAGAGAATGGAAGCAATCTTTTGCCTTGAGTAATGAAGTTGGGTTCAAATTTCTTGTATAGAACTTGCCCTTTATTATTTGAAGCCTTTGGTTGAGCTTATAAGTTTCAACTTAGTGCAATGAAACAACTTGTTTCCTTTTCAATATCATTATGAAAAAGTTGGTGCAAAACACTACTTGCACATGAAGCAACTCAAAAATCTCTCATAATGGATCAATGTGCTATTCAAAATTCTTAGTGCTCTTAGCCTGCTTACAATCGGTCAAATTCCTCTTAGAGTATGCTTCCTTATAGATTAGAGATGCTATTATGCACTAGTTTATAGGCAAAGCATACATTAATTATAAGCTTAACATCTAGAGGTTGTCACCTGACAGAGAAAAAGAAAGAAACATATCTCATCGTGAAGAAACCAAATGCTATAAGATTAAAAAAAAAATCAAGATAGAAACTATTACATTTGCAATGAATCCTTAATCATGAGCATTGGACTTTTAAGTAGCGAGAACCACGCTCTACACCTCTACTAACTTGGGAGAAGATGGCATAGAGGAAAGGGCAATGAGCAAGATGTAGATCAAAACTAATTGTACACTTCTAACTTAAAGTACAAGTACATAGAGCAATTATATGTACTCATTTGTGTCTCCTCCTGGTATTCTAGGACTTCTACCAAACAAATTGAACTCATAAACTACATTGCAATCAATTAATTGTGACATTTCTCTTTTCCTACAATGTAGGAAATGAGATATAAACTTCAATTTCGATTGAAGTGTTGGTGGGAGGCTTCAACCACTTGAATCCTCATTTTATGGCTTCAATTATATCCTTAATATGAAACATGTGAGTATACAAAAGGAGGTGTCTAAAGCCTTATGATTAGCCATAAGACTAAAGTTCATTTGATAAACCAAATAAGCTTAGTTTTTCCATGATGAGTCCTTCTTCAAGCATGTTGAAATCTTGTTGTTCTAAAAACTCCCCTCAAGCTAAAACCATGCTTGAGTCCTCAATCTAGAATAAATTGTATACTTGTAATTACTTTAAATATGAAAACCTTTACTCCATCTAGAGATTTGGTCATCATATGTACCACTTGCTTATCTATTGGAACAAATGATACGTTGATATGTTTTGCTAACAACTTCTACATGATAAAATGATAATGATCCTCTATATGTTTGGTTCTTGGATGGTATGCAGGGTTAGCTGCTAGATGCATTGAACTAAATTTGTGTCCAAAAATATGAGGTTTGGATCTCACAAGTCCTAAATCTACATGCAATTACTTCAACCATATAGTCCTGCATGGCTAGTGTCAAATCTCTATATTCAGCTTTAGTTGAGTATAGTGTTATTGTAGGTTGTCTCTTGGATCTCCAAGACACAAGTTTAGATCCTACAAATACTAGAACTCATGATGTACTTCTCTTGTTATGCTTTAATCCTATCGAATCTACATCAGAATATAGTTTGAGGTCCAAATCACATCTATAAGAATAGAATATACCTTCACTTATAGTGCCTTGAATTGTTTTGTCCCAATCACATCATTTGATGTCATAATTATGTCATCTACATAAACACATAAGTAGATAAGTTCATTATGAATCTCCTTAATGAATATGATGGATCTACATTACTTGTTTTGAGTCCTTGATCCTCCAAGCATGTTACCAATCTGTAGTTCCAAGCTCTAAGGGATTGTCTTAGACCATATACTACTTTATTAAGTTTGCAAACATAATTAGGAGGATTAGGTCTTTCTTACCTAGGGGGTTGTGTAATATGTATGCTCTCACTAATTGATCCATTGAGGAAAGCATTCTTTACATCAAGTTGAGATAGCTTTCAAATGCTTGCAGCTACAACACTTGGCAAGGTTCTAATCATGGTCATCTTGGCTACAAGTGAGAACGTTTCTTCATAGTCTATGCCCCGTGTTGAGCACATCCTTTAGCAAGCACTCTAGATGGTTATCTGCAAATAGAGCCATTTGAATTCCTTTTTAGCTTATGTAAGCATATGCAACCTATAACCATTGTGCTCATTTGCATAGGAACTAATTCCCATGTGTCCATCTCTTTTAGAGCTTCAATTTCCTCTTTCATGGCTTTGTCCCAATAAGGGTTACCTTTGGCTTCTTCATAAGTAGAGGGTTCTTCTAAATTTAAATCTTTGTCCAAATAGATGGTATGTTTATTAACAAACGCTCAATCTCTTTGAAGCTTTTGCATGGGTCTTCCACATATGCTCCATGTTCATTGAGCCTAACTTGTAAGATTTTTTCTAGAATCTTGCTTACACTTATTGAAGTAATTCGATGGCAATGCACCACGATGCGCTCTCCTTCTCGAGAGCTCCAGGTTGATATCCTCAGAGTAGAAAATCTAGATCCTGAGGTCACACACAGTACTGTGCATAGATGTTGTAGAATACACAAAAAAACATAGTACACAAAGAGCACGAAGACATACTTCTTAGGTCTTACAAATGCAATAGAACTTACAGTCTATGACTAACTAGGCCACTATATGTTTTATTAAAGAACATATACAAATAAGTGTCTAGTGGCCATTTGGCTTTTCACATGGACACTAATAGTAGCAATCTCCACTAAAGGCCAATATGGCCAAAGTAACTATGGGAGAAAAAGTAAAGAATATCTGAGTGTAAGTATACAAACTATACCTCCCACCTCATGGGCATGTTACACAGTATACAAGTGACTGTGTAAGATCATGAATGAAGTATCCCCCATCAAGAGACAATAGTGTCAAAAGTTATCATGTGGTAGAGCTTTAGTGAAAGCATCTGCAACATTATCTCGAGTGTGAACCTTCTCAAGAATAATGCGCTTAGTGGCTAAGCAATCTCTAATGAAGTGATACCTCACCTCAATGTGCAATTGCATGATAGACCGAATTCTTAGCCAAAGCAATGGCACTTTGACTATCACTGAGCAAACAAGGTACATGCAAAGGTAAACCCATATCACAAGCAAGATGAGAAAGCCACAATGATTCCTTACATGCCTCACTTGCTGCAACATACTCTACTTCTATGGTGGAAACAGTTGTACATTCTTGAAGACGAGATCTCCACGAGATAGCACCTCGAGAAAAATGAAAAATGTACCCTGATGTAGACTTATGATTGTCTACACAACTTACGATTGGCTACACAACCAGCATAGTCAGAATCTGTGTAACCAATAATGGATGCTTTCCCTCTACCTAAGCATAAACACTTGTCCTTAGTGCCACTCAGACATCTCAAAATCATCTTGACTACTTCCCAATGTTTCTTGCCAGGATTAGACATATATCTACTCACAACTACCATTGCAAATGCAATGTCTCATCTCGTAGCTACCATAGCATACATGAGACTACCAACAGTAGAATGATAGGGAGTTTTGGTCATGAATTCCTTTTCCTCATCTTATTTGGGGCAATCATCCTTGCTCAATTTCACATATGTGGGTAGAGGTGTACTCAATGCCTTTCCACCTTGCATATTGAACCTGTGAAGTACTTTGGATATATACTCACTTTGAGACAATTATATGCATCTTTTACTCCTATCACGAGTAATGTGCATGCCAAGAATATGTTTGGCATCCCCGAAATCCTTCATATCAAATGTCTGACTCAACTTCTTTTTGAAAATTGACAAGTCATAAGAGGACTTCCCAACAATCAAAATATCATTGACATAAAGTATCAAGCACTATCTGATGTGAATTTCAGCTTATATATCGATTTACATGGTAAAGCTTTCTTACGATTTGGCAAAGGTACTAAATCCCACGTACCATTCTTGTGAATAGAATCCAACTCACTCTTCATGGCATGCTCCCACTTGACATGATCCTCTCTCTGCATAGCCTCTTTGTAGCAAGAAGTCTCACCGGTGTTTGTTAGCATAACAAAATCTAAACCTGGAACATATCTATCAGGTGGATGTGAGACATGTGTAGAGCATCTCAATGGTTGCTGAACAGGAACATGTGCAAAGTCATCTGATCAGACATTCTCTTGAATGTCCCTATGTGCAGCATTTTTATGCATGATAACTAGACTACTAGTATCCTCAAACACCACTCTTCTCACTTTAACCTCCTTAATGGGCTATTTATGCATCTTAGACTCATTGAAAATGACATCACTACTTCTGATGACTGACCATGTTTTAGGATCCCATAAGCCATATCCAAAGTTTCCTTCTCAACCATATCCATGAAAAATGCATTTCTTTGACTTATGGTCCAACTTTTCTCTAAGAATCTTGGGTATATGAACATATGCTTCACAGCGGAAAACTCGAAGATGATCATAATATGGTGGCTTCCCTATCCATAACTCTTGTGCTACTTTCACCAGTGAAGTAATTTGATGGTGATGCATCACAATGCGCTCTCCTTCTTGAGAGCTCCATGTCAATATCCTCAGAGTAGAAAATCAAGATCTTGAGGTTGCACACAGTACTCCGCGCAAATGTTGTAGAACACATAGAAAAGCACATTACACAGAGAGCACGAAGACAGACTTGTTAGGTCTTACAAATGTGGTCGAACTTATAGTCTATGAATGACCAGGCCACTATATGTTTTATTAAAGAGCATATACAAAGAAGTGTCCGGTGCCCATTTTGCCTTTCATATCGACACTAACGATAACACTTGTTAGGTTTTTAGTAATAATGGGTTCATAGAGATCCTTACTTAGAATGTTTGTTTTGTGATTGGATGGTTTGATAGCTCTGATCCTTTCGACATTGTCCTTGGTATCATCTCTTATTTGTATCTCATGTTTATGCTTAGGTGTTTCCTACAACATGATTTGAATAACCAGAATCTATGTATAAGAAGTGGTCATCTTCTTTACCTTCTTTATTGCTCAAGTTCATTAGAAGTAATGATTCTTCATGTGATTGATCCTCTAAGAAATAGTTGTTATCTCTTCTGATATTGTTTCTATTATTTTTGTTGTAGCTTTGTCCACCTCTGCCTCTTGTATTGCTAAATGCACTTCTAGCTCCTCCTTTCTATGTTCCTCCATTGAACTAGCAATTTTGACTAGTGTGGTTAGACTTGTTAGAGATGGAATAAGGTAGAACTTCTTGTCCTTTAGTCTTGTCCTGCTTTGCTCCTTTATTTTTTCTCTTCCATTTTCCTTTGTTTTGATAATTGGATCGGGAAACTTCTTCATCATCATCATCCTTCTTTTCCCTTTGTTCTTCTTTTCCTTCTTATCTTCATAAAGAGAGTTTTTAGAGTTACGTTTGAAAGAGTTACCTTCCTTTATGTTGTTGTTGGTGTCTTGGTTGAAGAGTTGTCGAAGAAATATTTTGAAGTCAGGTGTCTACACATCAATGATGAGGTCATAGCTAGTTGTGAATGATTGCCATTGCCTATGATTCCTAATAGAGTTTGGGATCTACCTCATTATGACTTCATCTTCAATTTGCTCTCCGATTGATGCTTTTTGATATGTAATCTCCTTGACTTTGGTAACAAAATCAGTAGTATTTTTCTTAGATGTCTTCTTGATTTGGTTGCATTCAGCCCACAAGTGATTCTTCCTAGCTTTGCTTGCTAGCAAAGAAGAATGTCTAAAGTGCATCCCTAATTCTTGTGTTGTTTTACAAGTTATATTGTGTGAAAGTAAGAAATCAGAGATATAGTTTAGGATGTAAGACTTGGCTTGAGCATCTCTTGCACGCCATAGTGTCAAACTCTCAATCTCTTCTTGTGTAGGGCCTCCTCTGGATCTTGGTATAGGCATGCATTCATCCCCCTTTACTACTCCATATAGTTTTCTTCCATATGGATAGGCTTCCATTCTGATTTTCCATCAAGCTTCTTGATCCTGAAAGGAAATCCATAAGCCATCTTGAAGAAGATAACTCTGATACCACTGAATGTTCTTGAAAGGAAGAGAATGCAAGCCTTGATTAATGAAGGTAGGTTCAACATTCCAGTGTAGAATCCAATATTTATCGTATGGAGCCTTTGATTCACCTTATAATCTTCAACGTAGTGCAATGAAAGACCTTCTGGTATTTGCAATATCACTATGAACAAGTTGGTGCAAAACAAAATACTTGCAGATGAATCAATTCATAAAGAACTTTATAATTACATATGAATGTGCTACTTGAAATGCTCAATGCGCTCAACTTATTACAATTGGTTAGACTCCTCGTATATTATGTTCCCTTATAGAGTAAAGATGCTATTATTCACTAATGCCTCATTTATATGCAAGGAATACTCTAATTATAAGCGGGCATCCAAAGGTGCTCACCCCAACTTTTAGGGAGTAGAAATAATAGACCCTGAGACAAGGAAAGAAATGTATCTCATTGTAGAAAAGACCAAAATGCTAGAGTTTTCTACAGAAATTCAAAATATAAACTAAGAAATTTCTAATGAATCATTAGTTATGAGCATTGGAATTTTGAGTAGGCACAACCAAGCTCTACAAGTGTACTAACTTTGGAGAAGATGACATAGAGAAAAGGGCAATGAGCAAGATGTAGATCAGAACTGATTGTATTCACTTCTAACTTAAAGTACAATTACATAGACTACTTATATGCACTCATTTTTTCTCCTTGTCGTACTGCATGACTTTTACCAAACAAATTCAACTCATAAACCATGTGAGCATGATTTAGTTGTGACATGCATGTCTTTTCCTATAATCTAGGAAATGTGATATCAACTTCAAATTTGATTGAAGTGTTGGTGGGGGACTTCAACTAGTTGATTCTTGGTTTCATGGCTTCAATCACATCCTTAGTATAAGAGCTAA
This sequence comes from Ceratopteris richardii, assembly GCA_020310875.1. Taxonomy (NCBI): domain Eukaryota; kingdom Viridiplantae; phylum Streptophyta; class Polypodiopsida; order Polypodiales; family Pteridaceae; genus Ceratopteris; species Ceratopteris richardii. The sequence goes on along the minus strand of CM035443.1, from coordinate 26,968,429 downwards.
TGTTTTGGTACATAAAATATGTGAGTATACAAAATGATGTGTGTGAAGACTTATGATTAGCCATAAGACTTAAGTTCATTCCAAAAACAATGTCCATGATGAGTCCTTCCTCAAGCATGTTGAAATCCTGTTGTTCTAACAAGTTCTTATACCAGACCATACTTAAGGAACGAATGTGATTGAGAGTGGCATCAAACTTGGGCTATACTGCTATTGAATCCAATGCTTCAATAGACATAGACCATGTTTAGATATTTAAAAATAATGTATGAGAAAACACACATATGAGGACCAACAATTGGCCTAAACGAAGAGAAACTCGGATTTGTGCCAATGCATTCCATTTTTTTGAATCTAGAGATCCTTTCAAGTGTATTGGATCAAAATACTTGGTGTGGCCTATGAATGTGTAGCTTCTTCAAAGGATGAAGAACAACTAGTTTAACCTTCAAAATTTTCACCTCGGGGAGTTTCATCATTTGGGTGATTTTGAGTAATTAATGGAGCTTTCATTACTAAAAGTATAACTCTACCAAAATTAGTATTAAATTTTTTTATTGATATTGGAGGACTACTAGAAAGTACCATAATTCTACTAGAATCTATCATAACTGAATTGGTCAACACCGAACTTCATACGAAACAAGGTCATTAGAAGTAACTTTGTGATTTGAGAACCTTTGGGATTCAAGGCATGAATCTTGGTGGGGTAACTTTGTGGATTCATAATTTGTTACCCCTATATTGAGTACTTGCATTGATATTTTAGAGATGGTTTCAAATGAGGATGATTAAACAAGTATAATAATCTCTTAAGGAGTAATATATACTAAATTTGGAGGATTCCCACGAGGTGATCTAGATCCCCATATGAGAGTGTCTGAAATTAATAAAAAATGTCCTTGAGGAGTCATGCATGCTCACAAAAAACTCACAATACAAGGCCTAAGTATTTCACTCCACTTTAGTCAATGAAGTGGCCCATTCCTGAGTCTGAGGTTAATGATTTCATGATGTGTGAAAAAATAAGAGAGGATTTTTTTGCATTACTTTAGGAAGAGTGTTGCATAAACTTTTGACTTGTAGCAAAATAAAGGCAAAAACCACACTGAATTGTGAAAGACTATGGCAAGAATTTTAAAAATCCCTTGAGGACAAAATTGTATCAAAACACTCTACTAGAAGACGTAACCACTCAGTGGTTCATCACTAGATTACTACCTTGATTGCAATAGATTATGATGACATGTTGCTTTGGAGGAATGACCTTGGATGATGTAAGCGATACTCCCCTATGACCAGAAAATAAAGTGGGAGTCTTGTAGAGTATCTAGAGTGGTCAAATTTAAAGAAAACATTTAAATATGGGTTAGAGGAGCCGTTAAAACACCCTATTGCACTAAATGTCAAAACCTAGGGCATATAATCAAAAATTGCATGTGTAATTAAATAGAATGTGCCATATATAATAGTAGTGATCATGCTTTTACTACTTGTATGTATAATGCAAAAGTGCAATAGCATTATGCAATTAAAAATGCTATAATTGAAGAGGTTGGTGAGTTGACATCTAGCTATGATCCTCCCCATCAATGCTCACAAGCATATCCTTATTATTCAAAGTGATAATATAATAATATTCCCCAACATCAAAATTTTAGGTACGAGCAATGGAATAATCACAATAATAATAGTGTGACTACTAATATCATAGCAGTATGATGCAACTTTTGTGGTTAGTATTATCATATGAAAAGAAATTCTAAGGAAGCCTAAGACTATAATAGAAAAAAGAACAAGAAAGAAGGTCCCAAGAATAATATGGTGGTCATCACCTAAGATGACTTATAGATTATGATTGTGTAGGCCATATCATGATGAACATTACAATCAATCACCACTCTCTTTGAACTATGTTTGAAGGGAGAGCAAAAAGTGGCTACTAAAGCAACTACATGGATTAAAGACATGCCTCCAAGTTTTCCCACACACCCACCAATCGATGATAGAAAATAAGGCAACAAACAACTCAAGAACCATAGGAGTAGATGCTATGTAGTGACATAAATATTCAAGGAATAGATCCATGTAAAGAGAAGTGAATGGTACAGATATAGGATTTGGCATAGTGGAATGTATTGGAGCATTGACAAATTGCCACTTATTGGCTCTAGTGCCTATATTTTGAGGGACTATAGCGGGAGCTTTTTCCAAGGAACACATGACTGAGGATTCACTAACTTCTATTGAAAATTAAGTCTCAATCATGAAAAAAGGCTCAACCACGAGTTTTGCAAGTGGACCAATCAAAAAGGAGACCCAAAGTCATGAATAAAGTTAGAATCTCCACCAAACTCAATCAAATTCAAATCTCATCAAATCAGCCACCAAAAAGTGCACCTAAACTCATTCATGGATGGTTAGCTAGATTGTAGGAAAATTAAAGGTCACAAAACATGGAGCTTTTGTGGAAGATCCATGTCAAGGCTTCAAAAAGATAGCCCGAGGTGAGAAGCATGGTAGGCTCTTTACTTTTGAAGTAGGAGAAACCAGGAACATAGCTCTATTCAACTTTGGGTCTCAAACCCTAAGTGAGCTTGAAGTGTGGCATAAGAGACTTGCTCATAAGAATGAAAGAACCTTGAAGGATATATGCAAGGATCAAAGTGTCTTAGGACTGCCGAACATATCAAAGAAACACATATTCAACAGGTGAGATGCACCACAAAGGCTACATCCACAACAACTTATTGGACTTAGTACATACAGATGTATGGGGACCAAGTCAAGAACCTTCATTGGTAGGATCAAGGTATTATGTCTCATTTATTGATGACCATAGTAGATGGACTGTTCTATACTTTATCAAGAGTAAGAATGAAGTGTTTGATTGCTTCAAGAAGTATCTTGTACATGTGGAGAATCATACAGGTAGATCACTAAAGAAGCTCAGATTTGATGGAGGGGGAGAATACTTCTCCAAAGAGTTTGATGAGTTCTTGCAAGACAAAGGTATCAAAAGGGAAGTGACTACCAGGTATTCTCCTCAACTAAATAGAATTGCAGAGAGGAGAAACAAGACATTGGTTGGATCAGCCCGAACAATGCTTGAAGAGAAGAAGTTGCCACATTATCTATGGGCAGAAGCTATTTCAACTGTTGTGTACCTTGTCAATAGACTACCATCCAAATCACTTCAAGGTATGACTCCTTATGAAGCATGGCATGGAAGAAAACCTAGTCTTGGACATTGCAAGGTTTTTGGTTGTTTAGCTTATGTTCATGTACCATCACAAATAAGAGGTAAGCTAGATGAAAGGGCAACAAAGGCGGTGTTTATTGGATATGATTCAACTCAGATGGGTTACAGGTTCTTCAAAATTTCAACCAAGCAATTCACTACAAGTAGAGATGCTGTGTTTGAAGAACACATGTCTTGATGAAGATAAACAAAAGGCAACACTACCATATGATCTTGATTCTGACTCTCATCAATTAGGAAGCAAGCATGATACACAGGTCCAGGATCCAAGAAGTGATAGAGATGATGACCAAGATGAAAGAGAAAAGGATTACAAGCTATGGAAGTCAAGAGGCAAAGCAAAGATGCAAGAGGTTGGAGAATGCTCCAAACAAGCACCTAGAAGATCAGCAAGAGAGAAGAAACAACCAGAAAGGTAGGATATGATTCCACATTTGGTACGAAGCATTCAATATACTTGGCAAAAGACTCTATTTCAGAGGAACCCTCAACCTATAAAGAGGCAAAGCGAAACTCTAATTGGGAAAAGGCCATTGAAGAAGAGATGGATGCATTGCAGGAAATGGACACTTGGGATTTGGTTCCAATGTCACACCGAATCAAAAAGTAATTGGTTGCAGATGGGTATATAAAGTTAAACGAAATTCAGATGGATCATTTTGCAGGTACAAGATTAGTTGCCAAAGAATGCTCACAAACTCATGGTATAGACTATGAGGAAACATTCTCACCAATTGCAAAGATGACTACAATCAAAACATTGATAAGTGTAGCTGCTGCAAGGAATTGGAGACTCCTCCAACTTGATGTTAAAAATGCATTCTTAAATGGTTGGATAAGTGAAGAGGTATACATGTCACAACCACCAGGTTTTGAAAACCCTAATCATCCATCTTATTTTTGCAGACTTAAGAAAGCATTGTATGGATTGAAACAAGCTCCTAGAGCTTGGAATTACAGGTTGGCTACATATCTTCAAGATCAAGGCTTCAAAGCTAGCAGCTCAAATCCTTCTCTATTCATCAAAAGGGATCACAATGAGGTTATCTATCTATGTGTATATGTAGATGATATTATTGTGACTTGTGATGATCTAAATGGCATTCAAAGGATCAAGAGACACATGCAAAAGGATTTCAAAATCAGTGACCTAGGTGAGCTCACATATTTCCTAGGTATGCAAGTGATATATACAAATGAAGGAATGTATTTGACTCAAAGAAGATACATTCAGGATATTCTTTTCAAGTTCAAAATGGAGAACACTAAACCTGCAGGTACACCTTTGGAGATGAATCATAAACTAAGTGTTTATGAAGGTGAGAAAATTGAAGACATTAAAGAGTATGAAAGCTTGGTAGGTAGCTTGATATATGCTACTCATACAAGGGCAGACATCTCATATAGTGTGGGAGTGCTTAGTCAGTTCATGCACTCATAGAGAAGACCACACATGGATGCGGCTAAGAGAGTACTTAAGTATCTCAAAGGTACAATCAACAAAGGTATATTCTATCCTTATTCTTTAGATTAGGATATCACAATCTAAGATGCAGATTGGGCAAGAGCTAAGGATGATAGAAAAAGTACATCTGGTTACTTAGCATTTGCAGGTTTGAAGATAGTGTCATGGAGTTCCAAGAAGCAACCAACAGTTGCTTTATCCTTAATTGAAGCAGAGTATAGAGGCTTGACCATAACAACTCAAGAGGCAATATGGTTAAAAGCACTGTATACAGATTTGGGACTTGTGAGTTCCAAACCTCACATATTTGGAGATAATGTAAGTTCCATGCATCTAGCGGGAAATCCTGCTTTCCGTGCGAGAGCCAAGCACATAGAAGTCCATTACCACTTCATTAGAGAGAATCTCATGGCAAAGGAGATTGACATTTCTTTTGTTCCAACTGGAAAGCAAGTAGCAGATATGATGACGAAGGCACTTGATGGAATAAAGCTTTGTAGATTCAAAGCTATGGCAGGTATTCAACCTATCAGAGAATGAAGACTCAAGCATACTTTAGCTTGAGGGGGAGCTCTTGGAACATCAAGCTTACACTATGCTTGAGGTGGATTTGATCTACATCAAAGGCTATCACATCGAAAGAATATCCGTTGGAGAGTTCGTTTTCATATGCTCATTTATTGTATTTTTTTGAGAGATTTTTGATGGTTCATTTACCATTGTAAAAGCCTTGATATTTACACATATAAAGGTAGAAATATATAGCCCAAATCCCACAAATTTGTGGTGGTTGAAGTTGCATTCAATCAAGCAATCAATCACCTAAAAGTAGATCAAACTAGATCTTCACTTTTCCTAGATTGTAGGAAAGTGAATTGATTCCCTCGAACAACCATTCCCACCTTCATTTGAATTCACATTTCTCTTATAGAAGTCGTGGAACACTCCTAGATTCTATATGAAGACTTGAAATCACTTTTACATTACATGGAAGCAATATACATACACTTGTGACCATCATTGTATTGCTCCTTCAATTCTCTGCATCATCTTCTTCGTCAATAGTAATCTTGCAGAGGCTGCTCCTTTCTCTCCAGAGCTCCAAATTGAGTGGAAGATGGCTCATTGGAAAGGTAGTAGTGTCTACTTTATGCTTATAAACATTTATAGCATTTGTTTAAGTATATTGGGAGAAATCAGGGTTTTTCTGTCTCAAGGTCAATCTCTATGTATTCCTGAAAAATAAGAAGTACCACTGGTGAATGTCGCATTCATTCCTATAGCATATTTTGCTTATTCGTTATACTTTTGTGCATTCCATACACTCAACCCTATTTTTATCACTTCCATAAAAGGATTTTTTCTAATTGTAAGCATGCTGGTTGCTATGGGCATTTGAAGTTCATTGTCTCTTCCATGGATAGTAAGTTTTTTGAGCTAGTCGACCTGCAAACCTATCTATTTTCTATCGACTCATTCTCCTTGATGCTCCAAGGTACATAGTGTGTTTCTTTGCACTTATTGCATTCCTATAAGTTCTATTTGAGTCTCCATAAGCTCAAGGGCTGGTCTTGTGCTGGTTGGCTTGACCAAACTTTGTGGCTTCGAAACACACTTTTCTACCTTCTACAAGCTTCTCCAAGTTCTTTCATGTAGGACTACAAGCTCATGGCAAAAGGAAATAAGAAAGAAAGACTCTTCACCATGGAGGTAAAGCCATCAGCCCCTCACACTGTCTACTTGTCAATTGGAAACAAACAAATTGCAAAAATCGACTTATGGCATAAAAGAATTGGGCACATAAACTTACAAAGGATGAAGGACATGCAAAGGAAGGGCTTGGTGAGTGGTCTACCTCATCTTACATCTCAAAATATGCAAAATTTGTGCCATGCTTGTCAATTAGGAAAACAAATCAGATTTCCATTCAAGAAGGGAGCACATGTGGGCAATGACGTGTTAAATCTCATACACAGAGATGTATGGGGACCTACAAGGGAGCCATCCATTGGAGGTAATAGATATTTTGTCACATTTATAGATGATCATTCAAGGTTTTTTTGGATGTATTGCATGAAGTCAAAGTCAGAGGTGTTTTACCACTTCAAGAGGTTCAAAAACGTAGTGGAGAAGGAAACAGGGAAGTATATAAAGACTCTCAGATCTGATGGAGGGGGCGAGTATGTTTCAAATGAATTTTCAGATTTTCTACATGAACATGGCATCAAAAGGCAATTCACTTCCAATTATACACCTCAACAAAATGGGGTGGTAGAAAGGAAGAATAGATACATCGCAAAAGTGGCTAGATCTTTATTAAATGAAATGAATGTCCCTAACTCTTATTGGGTTGATGCAACAAATATAGCCATATACATTATGAATAGGTATCCAACCTCAAGCGTACATGGAGTTACACCTTATGAAGCTTGGTGTGGTAAGAAACCCAATCTTTCACATCTCAAAGTATTTGGTTGTGTGTGTTATGTTCACATACCTCAAGAATTGAGACACAAGTTAGACCCGAAGGCAGATAGGTGTATATTTCTTGGATATTCTTCAGAGAAAAAGAGTTTTAGATGTTATAACCCTTGCACCAAAGAGATTAAGGTATCTAGGGATGTATTATGTGATGAGTTTCTGCCTTGGTATGGTAGCAAAGATGTGTTACAAGTTGACGATGCATATGAAGCCGAGAAGAAGTTCAAAGAGCAACAACAAAGCATGGAGATAAGTGGTCCAACCACTTCAAGCCCACCATCAGAGAGAGTACTACATTAGCTTGGCATGGAAGGACAAGGAATGAAGCTCATTCAAGTGAAGGAAGTAGCAAAGGAAAGGAAAAGGCAAATGATGAAGACCATCGATGGGTAGACACGGAATCTACAAGTGATGAAGATATGGAGAAATTAAAAACTCCAAGATTTAAAGCATATAAACCAAGGAGGAGGATATTCCTACCACCTCATGGTGAGGTAAGGTCATCCAATAGGGTTAAATACCCTGTACAAAGGTTAACTTATGATTCATTCATTGCAGGACACTATGCCTACATGAGTCAAGTTATAGCTTGTGAAGAACCTAACTTTTTTGAAGAAGCAAATAAGCATAGGGAATGGATTGAAGCCATGGAGGAGGAATTTAAAGCACTTGAAGAAAATGATACTTGGTCATTGGTGCCAACAACAAAGGACATGAAATCCATTGGCAATAAATGGGTGTACAAGGTAAAGAGGCATGCAAATGGGAGCATCTCTAGGTATAAAGCAAGGCTGGTTGCCAAAGGTTTTGCTCAAAGCTATGTCATAGACTTTGAGGAAACATTCAGCCCAGTAGCTAAGATGTCCACCATCAGAAGTTTGATTGCAATTTCAGCTTCAAAAGGTTGGAAGATGTACCATTTGGATGTGAAGAATGCTTTCCTAAATGGAGAGCTTGAAGAGGTAGTCTTCATGGACTAGCCCTAAGGCTTTGAGGATGAGAGGTTTCCACATCATGTATGCAGGCTAAAGAAGGCTCTTTATGGACTCAAGCAAGCCCCAAGCGCTTACTTGTGGAGTACTTAGTAAAATGTGGATACAATGAGAGTCATGTAGACCCATCACTCTGTGAAGAAGGAAGATACCAAAATTGTTTTCATTTGTATATATGTTGATGATCTGATCATTACAGGGGATGATGGAGCCAACATCAAGGAAATAAAGAGGAAGCTTGGATATGAATTTAAAATCTAAGATTTAGGGATCTTAAGGTACTTCCTTGGGATTGAAGCACTATATAAAGAGGAAGGTATATACTTGATGCAAAGGAAATACATTCTTGATCTTTTGAGATGTTTGGCTTGTGTAATTGCAAGCCCATTGCAAATTCATTAGAAGTAAATGTTAAACTAAGTGCTCATGAAGGTGAAGAAGTGAAGGATGTGACCATGTATAGGTCAATAATTGGTTCTCTCTTGTATGCTAATATGACAAGGCTTGATATTGCCCATGTAGTTGGAATCTTATCTCAATTTTTGCAAGCACGAAAGTACCTCTTCTTGCTGCAGCCAAAAGGGTACTTAGGTACCTCAAAGGAGTAGTGAATGAAGGTCTATATTATCCATTTGATGATGGATTAAATGTACAAGCTTATTGTGATGCTGATTGGGTAGGTTCCAAAGATGACAGGACGAGCACTAGTGGATATGTTATCATGCTAGGGAAGAAGACCATCTCATGGATGTCAAAGAAACAACCATCCATGGCTCTTTCATCCACCGAAGCTGAGTATAGAGGCTTAGCACAAGTCTCATGTGAGCTTATGTGGCTCAAGAAGTTGTTTGTTGATCTTGATTTGCAGGTTAAGAAAGTACCTATTTTTTTGTGACAACGTAAGTAGCATATGCTTGGCTCAAAATCTGGTGTTCCATGCAAGGTTGAAGCATATAGAATTGCATTACCACTTTATTCGAGAGAAGATTATGTTAAAGGATGTCAAGGTGGAGCATGTCAATACAAAGGACCAATATGCAGATATGTTTACCAAAGCATTGGATGGAGTAAAGCTACAACACTTCAAGGCATGCATTGGAATGAAGGACCTAGGCATTGAGACTTGAGAGGGAATGCTGAAAAAATCAAGTCTCAATCATGCAAAAAGGCTCAACCACGAGTTTTGCAAGTGGGCCAATCAAAAAGAAGGCACAAAAATCATGGAATAAAGTTAGAAGCTCCACCAAGCTCAATCAAATTCAAATCTCATCAAATTAGCCACCAAAAAGTGCACCTAAACTTATTGGTGGGTGGTTTGTTAGATTGTAGGAAAAGTAAAGGTCTATATAAGCATCATCCCACCTTTGTTTCTTGAGTTGTATGCATTCCACAAGTTTCCCACTTAGTTTAGTGAAGTCATAAACTCCAGCAAGCAGTCCCCTTGCTTGCTTACTCATTTTCTCATGATTTTGTTGCGCTCTATCTAGAGGTGTAGTTAGGCTTTTTGGAATCTGATTGTACCAGATTGCAAAGCATTGTTTGCTCTCTCATTGTACTCATTTTCATTGATTTAAAGCTTCATTTGGTCTCTCATATTGTGCCCTGAAGTTTTCCAAAGTTTCAAGTTATTTGGCTGAGTGCATTGTGAGAAAATTGCCAACTTTGTGAAGGTATATCTCTGCAAATAGGCACAAAGTGTTGCAAATAGGTAGCATGTTTTGCAGAGGGTGGTTATCCCATCTGGGATATCCATTTGGAATGATTTAAAGCTTGTTGGGTAGCTCTTATATCTACTACAAGTCTGCAAAATTTCATTGTAAGTCTTTGTACTGGTGTAGAGAAAAGTTCAGAATAGTGAGCATATATCACTGCTTGTGGACCTAGTGGAGGGCAGCCATCTTCCATTTTTGCATTGGGGTGTTAGAATCATCCCCCATCATCTTCCACCATAGAAAGACATGGTAGATACAACCATGGATCATATCATACTATTTATTATGTTTTTTCATAAGAATACAAAGTTAGCGAAGGTACTTATGGATGGAGGCTTGTGTCTGCCTGTGCTTTCTCTTCGTTCCGACTCCCTTCGTAGGATTCCTTGTCTTGCAACTCCTTCAATTCCTTTACTACTTGCCAGATCTTCTTTGACTACTGTGTCTGCCTGTGCTTTCTCTTCGTTCTGACTCCTTTCGTAGGCTTACTTGCCAGATCTTCTTTGACCTTGCCAGATCTTCTTTGACTACTGTGTCTGCCTGTGCTTTCTCTTCGTTTCAACTCCCTTCGTAGGCTTCCTTGTCTTGCAACTCCTTCAGTTCCTTGACTACTGCCAACACCCCCCCTCTCTCGCGTCTATCATCTCTAACAGACCCTTGTCTAGCTGTGCGTTGGACATAATATTGGACGACATCGGCAGCGAGGTGGTGTTCTTCTAATCGTAGCCCCCGTGCTAGGTCTGTTAACAATGCATCCCAATTCACTGGTCCTGGTACGTCCGGATGTGGCACCCGCAGTTGGTCTGAATGGATGGTTCTCTCCACAACGAATAAGTGGAGGAGATGTGAGGGCCTGGGTACAAATATTTCTGAGTGATATTCCCAGAATCATGTTACAAACATCTCCTCGAATGTCTGTTTAAGGCAAGCTGGGAGGTACTTTATTCTGGCGTGCCAAGCATATATTACCTCTATTGATGGGGTGGTGCTCATGTCGTATACCAGATCTTGGTTTCCTGTAAGAAATCTAACTCCTGAGAAGTGGGGGTCTTTAATATTCTTGAATGTCCTGAATGTGATTAGCATTAGTTCAAAGATTTTCATGCACATTTGGGCCATCACATCGGGGGTATTCCGTAGTCGAATGCTCCAGTGACGGATGGTAGAAATCATATAATTCACAGTGGGAGGTCCTTGAGGAGGTGCTAGATAAACATAGTTTAACCACTTGGCGCAACCTTTGATGTTTTTGACAGCAATTGTAAACTTTGGCCAGGTGCGCCTGCGGAAGACTGGAACATAACAAGGATTGTATTTAATAAAAAGTGGCATGTTAGTCCAAGTATGAACCATCTCTGGGTAGGTCTCAAGAAGACGGATTCTCTAGGTGGGTTGATGAATGGATCCTTTCTTAGCACTTTCTGGGAGATCATCGGGCCCAAATTGTGTGGCGAAAGTTGGAGGTTTGCCACATCTATGTTGAATCTTTGCATTGTAATCTGCAAGGAGTACACAATATGGCACATATTGATTGTCGCTGGTGCCGATCCATCTATGATGAGACATACTACGGAAATATTCGGACTTTATGATGGTGTCTTCTAACTTTGCCATTGATTGGATTTGAATTGCCACTCGATCTTCATGGGTTGTTGCTGTTTTCTCTAGTGTCTGGAGCCATTCAGGTACTTCAACTTCTAAGGTGTCCATTCCTTCTGAGGTCTGTTCACCACCTGGCATCGGCATAGGAACATATGGTTCCTCATACATTTCGTCCACCTCAATGGGTACTAATTCCTCAAGCTCTGGTTCTACAACTCGAGAGGGCTGCCTTTCATATTCCAGTAACTTTTTCTGCAGCTCCGCCACCTGCTCTGTCAATGCCTTTACTTCCTCTGAAGTGGAGGTCATTTCTATGACTTTGGGTTGTGCCTCCTGTTCCCTGAGCTGGCTACGTAGTTCATCCCGTTCCCTTTCCAAATCATCATGTGCTTCTAATAAATCCGCATAGCTTTCCAAGATTGTTTTCATTGTTTCTGAGGGAACTGCTTTGAATTGTTCTGGGTCGATTTCATGGGGAGAGCCTTCCATGGCAGCTTTCAGGTTTTCTTCATTCTGTGTCTGCAAACGTTTGTTTTCTTCAAGGGCTGTAGCCATGTGTTTTCGGAGTAGAGTTAAATTTCGTCAGACTCTAAGATTATCTATTTGGTACACCTCCAGTAAGGCTTCGAGTTGTTTGACACCTGACTCTTGTGATGGTTGGGGTGTCTCCAGGAGGGTTTGATGAGCTTTCTCGAGAGTGGTGTAGCGTTGATTGAGGTCAGCATTTTCTTCTTCTATACTTATAAGCCGTCTTTGTAATTGTTGATGATTCGTCGTCAGCTGATGATGACGGTCTTCGAGAGCCTGGTACTCACTCTGAAGTTGATACACGCATTGATGTAATGCTATGAATATACTATTTACATTGAACGATGTAGGGAAAGATGAAGATGCAGGGGGGATGGGGAAGGGAAAGGGAGTTGTGAATGCTGTGGAGTCAAGTGGTGAGGTAGGTGGAGGGGGTATGGGAGATTGAGGTTGTGTGGGGGGTGGGAGTGGTGCTGTGGCTGGTGATGTCTCCATTGTGTCAAACGTGTGTGTGACTGTAAAGATGGGAACAGTGGGTGGGGTGGATGTGATATTTGTGAAGAGTGTCGTGAAGGTGGGCATGGTAACTCCTCCGAATTGGATGCCGGGAGAGAGAGGAATTCCCATGACGACTGTGGTAATGGCAGAAATAGGTGTGGTAGGGCCAGGTGGTGAGGTGACATGTGTAGTGAGAGGTGAGGTGGGTGGTGAGAGTGGTTCCTCCTGGTGGTCTTCTGTTTGTGTGTGGCCTCCTGGTTCTAATACATTGATGTGTATTTGTTTGCCATATCGCATGGGACGGGTAGGCACACGTTTCTCAAATCAATTAATATAAGTCATGGCTACATGAACAGCCTCATCTAAGCCCACTGCATCAGCGTGCAGGTTCATTGATTCGATGACATGTCATCCACACCTTCCTCGGCTAACATTTGACTCATGATCATCTTTCCTATTTCGAGCGACAGTTTGTGTTGCTCTTGGACCCGCGTCATGGTTTCGTATAATCTTTTTATTTGGGCTGAGTATGCCGGGGCACTCGCTAGTTCTGAAAGTTCTTCATATTCTTGATCATACTCTTCGTGTGCCTCTTGTTCTTCTATCTCTTCTTCATCATCTTCTACTTCTACTACTCCCGGTTGGGTTGGGGCTGAAGTTGTAGTCGTGGGTTGTTGTCCTTGGGTCTACTCTGCTTCTGTCTCCAGGTTAGATTCATTGATCAAACGGGCGATTTCTTCATCTGTCAGATCAGTAAGTGTGTAACCTTGAGGGAACTCCAAGTCTGAAGGAATAGGAGGGAACACGAGGTTGGGTCCTTCTGCACTTGGTCTGGGTAAGCGAATGGTGAATGGTCGGACACGCCTCGTTTGTGGAGGAGTCACCTCGGGTGTGGTAGTGGCTCCTCTTGGTTGAGCGCATGGTAATTGAACTCCCCCTCTCATCTTCTTCGATGGAGGACCCACCGTTGATGGTCGTCTTTGGAATTCTTGAGCCTGGGACCATACTAGTGCTCTTTGAATTGGCATGTCGTACGCTAAGCACCTGTAAATTATTCTTGTGAGAGCACAGCATCCATGGAGTACATTTTTCTGTTTCTTATTCCACCATTGATGGGCTAGGTGTATTTGATTGATGATCCAGTGCGGTATGTTGATGGTGAGGTTCTCTTTCTCCGCCAAGTACAAGCTGAACCAAATCTTTTTTGGTGGCATCGTGAATCGTTCTTGTGCGGGAAAAGCAAAATGTTGCATAATAGTTCGTAGGTGTAGAGCAATGGTAGGTGTGATTGCTACCATGTCCTTCAATTTGTTGAGGTCTTTATGCTTCATGCTGCCTGGAACCATCGTTTCTTTCTCAGTGGGAATATGCATTCCTTGCATGTTCAATGCTGCTCGTACCAAATTGAGGGTCAGTTTGAATCTCTTGAGTTCGTGGCCTGGCAATAGTGAGGGTAGCACAAAAGTACTATCGCCTCCCTTGGCCCTGCTAGGAGTGATGGTACTGATAAAGTAGGCGCAGCGAAGAAAATCTGGCTTAGGCAAATGTGCTCTGAAGTAACTATCCAATCCCGCTTTGGTCCAAACCGATCGCATTACTTCTGCATTCTGATAGTTTTCAAATTCGCGAGTGAAGAAATGGTAACGTCCCCATTTGTCATTGAACTCAATTTCTGCTTCCCAGAAGTAGGTGCCATCACCCAATGGCCCTGCTACATCACTAAACCAATGAGTGTGTTTCCCCACTTGTGAAGTGTGTCCCTGAGGAGGGTCCTGAATCGGGAGAGCATGCACCGCTTGAAGTTCTTGGGGCCTTTCGGTGAGTGGTGGTTCCAGGAGAAGGGTTTCAATGTCCACAATTTGTGCACTAGACCCTACCTGGGAACTCGTGCCTCCTGCTTCTGCCATCGTTATTACTTGCTTGCTGGTTCTGTGAGAATATAGATCATGCGTTAATATGGTAATGGACAAGATAGAACACTTTTTGTCCCCGTTACAGCATTATCGTGATGTGAGTAATGGGTCAGTGGGTCAGTGAGTGCACGATGACTGTGTGTGTAGTTAATGAATGGATAGTCCTACGAGCTAGATGGAAAGATGCAGTGTATGAGTGATGTAGTTAGCAAGTGGAGATGAATTTAAAAATGGGGTCGGGGGATTTATTACAAGTCTTAGGTTGCCAAACACAATGGATGGCTTTCGGTTTTGGTCTAGTGGAGACTCTGGAGGGTTTTATGAGTAATTCTACTTGGGGATGATGCATTTTTGGGACCCATTTACAAGTGAGTCTGTGCGTGCTTCTGGGCGACTGTGTGTTCGTGCGTATTAAACAAGAGTGGGTAACAGCTCCTTGAGTGAGTGAACCCTGTCGTCTAGGATGTGATTCGTGCGGGACTAGTTGAGCCCGCAAGCAAGCCTTAGGCACCCAAATTTGTCTTGATTGTGGGCCAGCCTTCATCGACTTCTTGGGTACCTAGATAGATTTCACTTTCTCAGAAGAAAGTCTAGAAGTCCTCTTATTAGTATCATGTCGTTGATTACTAATAGGAAGTTGAGATAGTTGTTGTGACTTGACTACAATAGGCCACTCGCCTTTCCGCACCCACAATTGTTTCAATGACTGAGTCATTCTGCTTCGCTCGTTCTTTTGGCCTCCAGCATAGGTAGTCTTCCGTAATTGATCCGCCTTTGGTTGCTGCCTCCCTCTGGCCTTTGGAAAAGAAGGGAGTTCCGTCGAGGTCTTGACTTCTTTATTGAGATCTCCATTCCTCTGCATCACATAGCTTTGGACAAGAGCAGCATGGTCAACTTCATGTGTACCCATGGAAGGACCAGGAGTCTGTGCCTTTTCTAGTTCCTTGAGTGCTCCATTATCTAACTCAACTGTAATTCGACTCTGATTCACCCATACCTGAAGAAGTCCACTTCTTAGGTTTAAGTTGACTGCATGGTCATAGATCCAGTCTTGACCCAAGACTAGAGGCTCAGTGAGATCCTCATCTTGACACACTAGTACCTTAACTGTCGTTGGAACATCTTGAATGGAGAGGGGAAGTTCCACCTCGCCCATGCAAGGGGTTTCCACACCTCCCAATCCTATGAGATATGCTTCTATAGGATTGACTTTTAATTTCAATTCTCGACAGTAGGAAAGTCTCACCGCACTAGTGGCTGCACCTGAGTCAATTAATGCCCGCACAGTTTTTGCACTAACTCCTTGTGCTATCTCTAAAGTCACAAAAGAACGTCGATCTATTATCCTTTGGGAACTTATTCCTGAGACTTCACACATTGCCACATGATATCCTGGATCCTCATAGGCACCTGTCCTAGGTTGATCCCTACCTTGCCGTCTCAACTTCATCCTTCTGATGCGTTCTAAAGCTTCTGCTTGAGCTTCTTCTCGAACTCGTTGTTCTTCTTCTTTGCGTTTCTTAGCAGTGTCGAGTCGACTGAGCATTTCTTCTGTGAGAGGTTCCTGATACAACTTGACTCTGCACCCGCTGATGTAGCTCGGAAGAATATCACCTTCTAAGGTGGCTAGTTGTACTGCTCCACTCGTTGAAATCCTATTTATAATCATAGATCCATAGCCACATTTCTCTAATTTTCTTGCATGTTTCTTCAAGGTGTAGACTAAAACTAGGTCTCCAGCCTTTAATCCTTTATCCTTAACATGGGCATCAAAGTACGCCTTCTATCGTTTCTTAGCTGCATATATTCCTACTGCAGCTCTTAGTCTGGTTTCACCTAATCGTTCAAGGTCAAAAAGTCTCGAAGAGAGTTCATGGCCTGTCCACTCATGCTCTTGGGCTACTCTCAATGTGGGAATCAAGAAGTCCAAAGGTAGCACCGCATTTTGGCCAAATACCATCTGAAAGGGTGTGGCTTGAAGTACCGTTTTATAGGCCACTCGCTATGCCCAAACAGCATGATGTAGCTGTTTGTCCCAATCAGAGCGTTTATTATTCACCAATTTGGTAAGCACATTGCATAGAATCTTGTTTGTGCTTTTGGCCTGGCCATTAGCTTGTGGGTGATAGGGGGCAAACTTCTTGTGTACTACCAAGAACTCTAGGAGCAGATTTTCAATAACTTCATTCAAGAAGTGAGTGCCTCTATCACTTACCAGCTCTATAGGTAGCCCGTATCTAGTGAACACATTCTCAAATAGGAACTTAGCAGTTGTTTGAGCATCGTTCTTTGTCGTAGATTTTACCTCAACCCATTTTGTTAGATAATCTGTGGCCACAATGATGTATTCAGCATGTGAACCCTTGGCTAGGGAATTAATAGGACCTACAAAGTCTACTGCCCACTTAGAGAATGCACGTCCACCCATCATAGGTTTCAGTGGCATCTCATCTTTGCGTATAGGATACTGAGTTCTTTGACACACATCACACCGTTTCACATAGGTGTGTGCATCCATGTGAAGGGTAGGCCACCAGAAGCCTGCAAATAGTATTGCCTTGATCACCTGATCTGGTCCAAAGTGTCCTCCTGCTACACCTTGGTGAGCAGTTTCCAAGATCTTGAGATATTCGCTCTCATGGACACATAGTCTCAGGTAACCATCTTTACCAGCTTGTATAGATTATCACCAATGAGTGAGTAATCTAGGGCTTCTTGTTCTAAACTTCTTTGTCTCGCTAGTATCATATTTGGAGGGAATGTTTTCGTCATCAGGAAGGATACTAGTGGTTCACTCCAATCTGGCACTATGGACACTTGATAAAGAGTGGCATGTTCCATAGGTGGTTTAGTGCACCAGATTGGGCATTCCTTGCACAACTTTTGGACATCAGCTTCCATAGTCGGCCAATGCACTCCGAGTCTCCTTAGTGTCTGTAGGGTTCGTTGCTTTGAGTAGTGTTGCTCTAATGCACCTATATGTGCTAATTGCAACCATTTAGCGTACTCATCCGCTTCCACACAACAAGCCAAGGTCCCTTGATCTCTCTGTTTGTACATGCTTCTTGCCATGATGTGGTACTTCTGGGCTCTTACTACCTCTCTACCTTGAGTGTTTATGACTGGGTGGTTAGGCCCATATGTCAAAACTCGCACTAATGGCTTAGCCCACTGAGGTACAACTTCCAAATTAAACAAGTAAGCATTAGGTAAGTCATCTGATACTCCTTGTGGGGCTTCTCCAGATGTTAGCCTAGAGAGATGGTCTGCTCTCAAATGAGTCCTGCCTTTCCTCACTACTACCTCAAAGTCATATTCCATTAGTAAGAGAAACCATCTGACTAATCTGTCTGTATTACACGGCTTGTTTACCAGGTACAGTAGAGCTTGGTGATCAGTAAAAAATTTGAACTTATTTGCAAGCAAATAGTGTCTAAACTTTTTAACCACGTACACCATGCCTAATCCTTCTCATTCGGTGGTTGTATAGTTTCGTTCAGCAGCATTCAATTGCCTACTGGCATAGGCATTAGGGAGATCCATATTACCTTCACCCGTAGGTTGTGCAAGTACACATCCAATAGCATAATTGGAGGCATCCACATGAACATGGAATGGCTTGTTCCAATCTGGTGTGGTCAAGATTGGTGCTGAACATAATCTTCGTTTAAGCTCATTGAAAGAATTTCCACATTCATTAGTCCACTCAAACTTAGTCAAAAGTCCATACAGAGGCTTTGCTATGATGGCATACATCCAGCTTCTACCAAACGATCTATCTCTTCTTTGATCTTGGCGGCATAATTATCATTATATGTGTATGGCTTTTGCTTAGAGGGTTTGGCATCTGAGGTCATGGGGATTGTGTGTGAGCATATGTCTAGGTCAACACCTTTCAAATCCTTATAACTCCAAGCGAATACATCTCTGTATTCTCTTAGCAAGGCAATCAACTCTTGCTCTTCTTCTTCCGTCAGGTCATGTCCTATGTAAGTGCATCTCTCTTCTCCTTCTTCTATGGCTACTACTATTTTCTTGGTGGTTTCTTTGTTATCATAGGCCTCCCCTGATTGCGCCTCTCGTTTAGGCATTTTCAGCTCCTTGAGCTTTTAATGACTCTCTCCTTGAGCCTCCTTGAGTATATGTCTCATGGTCTTCAATGACCTACAAGGCTTGCATGCATTTTGTGTCTCTTCACATCTTTTTATAGCTTTTGGATGCCTCTCTTGTCTGACCTTGCCCAACTTTGAGACCACCCTAAGTGATCTAGCTCATGCCTTTTGTCCAAATTAAGGTCTTTTGACCCCTTTGTCCACCTAAAGCTTGCATACTTCACACTTTCAACACTCTCCCTCAAGCTTAAGGTGGTAGTGTCCACATCAAGTAAGCTCATAGCTTTTGAAAACTCTGTTAACTTGGCCACAAAAAAGCTTTGGTGAAGATATCTACAACTTGGTCCTTTGTACCTACAAAATGAACGTTAATGTCCCCACTTGCAACCTTTTCCCTTACATAATCATAATGCACCTCAATGTGCTTGCTCCTTGCCTGAGACATGGGATTGTTAACAAGATGTAGGCTAAACATGTTATATCCATAAACTCGATTTGGTCCAACTTTTATACCAAGATATTTGAAGAGCTTCTTAAGCCACATTGTTTCACAAGTAGTGAGGGCTAAAGATCTATATTCATCCTTTGTATAACTCAATGAAACTGTGGACTGTTTTTTTCTCCTCCATGAAATAGCTTTTGTACCTAGCATGAAAACATAGCCAGAAGTTGACCTCCTATTATCAACACTCTCTACCCAATCTGCATCACTTCATGCTCTTAACTAAAGTTCTTAATTGTATAGCAACCCATAGTTAATTTTACTCTTCACATACCTTAACACTCTTTTTGCATGATTGAAATGTGTATCTATGGCTGCATGCATGAACTAGATAGAACTCCAACTATGTAGCACAAGTTAGGTCTTGTGAGTATAGCATAGTTTAATGATTCCACAATGCTCTTGTATAGTGTAAAGTATTCTATCTTCTTACCATCTTCCTTGCTTAACTTGACATTTGAGTCCATAAGTTGAGCTATTGGTTTGCAATCTCTCATGCCAAACCTAAACAACACATCTAGAAGATACTTCTTTTGAGAGATATAGATACCTTCCTTCCCAAAGATCACGTCAATGCCAAGAAAGTACTTTAGCACACCTAAATTTGGGATTTTCAACTCTCTTCCAAGCTTCTCTTTGATGGTCCTTATTCGTGCATCATCGTCACCTGTCACAAGGAGATCATCTACATATATGCATATCAAACATATCTTGTCATTTTTTTCTTTGTATACAAGGATGGATCTGCATCACTTGGAGAGAAACCACATCTCTTCAAGACATCCACTAGTCTCTAACTCCAAGCCCTTGGGTCTTGCTTTAAGCCATACAAGACGTTCTTCAACGTGCAAACATAGGTAGGATTTTGTGGATCTACATACCCTTGAGGTTGTTACATGAACACCTCTTCTTGTAACTCACCATTCAAGAAAGCATTCTTTGTGTCCATCTCGTAGATAGGCCACCTCCTTGTTGCACATAGGGCTATGAGCTCTAATGGTAGCCTTGTTTTCAACAAGGCTAAAAGTCTCCTCATAATCAACCCCTTGTGTCTATGTGAAGCCTCTAGCTACTAGTCTAGCCTTGTACCTTGCGAATCTGCCATCTACATTCCTCTTGGTCTTGTACACGCACCTCTTTTGGACTATCGTCATGCCTTCCTTCTTGGGTACTAGTTCCCAAGTGTTGTTCTCCTTAAGAGCTTTGAACTCTTCATACATAGCCTTCCTCCACTATGGTTTGGTCTTTGCCTCCTCATAAGAATTCGACGCTTGATCTACAATGACATTCATCATGTATGCATAGTGCTTTGCCATGAAAGAACCATATGTATACCTTTGTGGGGGTGTCTTCTTCCTTGTAGACCTCCTGTGTACCTAAGTTGTAGAACCTTAGGGGCTTGTGTCAACTAAGACCATACCTCAATCACCCCACAAGTGCATATAGTCATGGCTTAACACATGTTTAATTATCAATCCATGAAATTAGACATATCAAGTGTATGGAGACATGTGCACACATGATGGTAAGTGAAGTGACAATGTTAGAATGCATGTGACTTAGTTCAGCTACCTCTCCTACTCATTAATCTCTTGAAAATACATGCCATTATACTTGTAACAGTAGTAAGCCCGAATTCAAAGTTTTCTCTTAACTGAGAACTTAGAATATGGTCAATAGTGAGTTGTTTTCGAAGATCTTGATGAGACGCATCTAATGGTCATATCATCAACCAAATTAAAAAACTTGCTTCAAGTTATGCACAAGATCCTCAATGGTGGGAAATACTACTTCAGCTCCACAACTTACCAAGCTTCACACACATTACAATCATGAAAATAAGAAGGAATGGGGTAGACAACACTATTGAACACACATTTCAAGCATGAAACACACACACACAAGCTCTTGGAGAAGAAGATATTCAGTAGAGAAGAAGCAAATTCGAAAATTCAACTTGATTTCTCACAATGGCAAAAAGTTCTTACAAAGAATTGTCAAGTGACTTATATACATGTGCCCTAAAAATGCTCCTTTCAAACAAGAGACAAAAACTTTTATTCAAAAGTACTAAATTCCTACTATGTTACAAGGATTATGTTACAACATTTGGGATTTATGCATCTAAGGACTCCTTTAGTGCATTTACATGGCTCATGATGTATTTCATAGAAACTTGAAGAAGAAACTTTTTGCCCATGATTTGATAATTTTTGGGTTTGCTTTCTTGTGCTTCTTTCATCTACAACACTCTACCCCTCTTTGTCTATGTGGTCCCTTGATAGGCTTTGAATGCATTCCAATAGCAGCATATGAAGACTTTGGGATAATTAGAGAATATATCACCTTATCCGAATCTTCAATCCTAAGCTTTTGTTTGCCTCTTGATATTCCTTTTATCCACACCTCTGTGTTGTTCTATTAATTTTGGTGGCCACACGTGCACTCTTTGGTAGACATTGCATCTCTTATAGTCATGCATTCATTTCAGAGGTCCTGTTATTAAGTCTTCTTTTACATCCTTTGGGACCTAATGCATTCCTTTAACTTGTTTATTTCTTTCCACTGCATGCACCTAGTCATTGAGGAAGCCTTTAGAACTTTTAGGCATATTGTTGCCTTATCCAAGCCTCAGTCCTATGCTTCCGTGATCCCCTTGGTATTCCTTACATTCACACATCAAGGTTGTTGTATTGATTTGGGTTGCCACACACGCACCAGTTGGTAAATATTGCATCTGTTTCTATCTGGTTGATGCTTCAAAGGTCCTATGTTTAATCTCTATTTACACACCTCAGTACATCTTTCTTTCATGTTGTAGCCTGATGCGTGCCCCTGTGGGGCTTTGGGTAGAGGGTGCGTTACCTTTATTGAACAACTTTTCTTTTTGGTTTTCTTCTTCTTTGTCTTTTGCTTGATTCTCCCTCCACACATCCCTCCCCTTAAACTCTATCATCCTTGACACGATTTGAATGGCAATGTGAATATGTTTGAATAGCCATTTGCTCTCTTTGGTTCATCAGATTGCTATCATGAGCTCTTTCCATTGTGTTGATTTCACACCATGATTAGGGGTGTTTCTATGATCTGCAAAGAAACTCAATTCATAGGTCACCAGTCAAGCATTTAAATTGGAAGATAATTTTACAAAGGTTTCTGAGTCCATTTCAAAAAATCGGTGAAGAATACCTCTTCGAAGGTTTGCATGAATGGACTCGAAAAGAAACATTAGACACAAGTATATGGCCATTATTTGTAAGTCTACTAGGCATTGGAGAGAGATAAAAAATTAAGGCATGTATGCCTTGGTTAATGCTGACAAAGTTCAAAAATGTGTATTGGGCATGTTTAAAAACCTTGAAAATTGTGAGCAGCATGCTCAACACTAAGTTAAATCATTGAAGAAGATGAACCGTGTTTAGAGAAATCATTTTTGCAATCTGACTAAAAACTGAGGGAATAGTACACTCACATAGACTTGAAGTTATGGCAACAAATATGTATGAACTCAAATGTATATTACATGGAGAGTACAATAGAATTACTAGTACATGTAGGAGCTCTGAGATCACACTCAAATCTGACAAGAAGCTCTGCTAAGGTGTGTTTTTCGCAGCTAGATAAGTCACACATATATAATGTGTCTTAGAGCCATATTTTGAATTTGAATTCATGCTCACCTAAAACACTTTTCCAAAATTCTAGTAATAGATTCTGTGATGAACTCATGGAGTTCTTTGTCTAACATCAAGTGTCTTCAACCACTTTTGATTCTTTTACTTTTACAATAGGTGAATACTCAAGAAACTACAAAAGTGAGTGCACAAGAGAACTCTTCAACACTTCAAGTATTTTCTTCAACACTACATGATCTTGTGGTACTCAAGCCATCACATAGGCTTGCCAATAACTTGCTCCAACATGTATGTAGGCATGCATGTACATGAGTATTTGTGTGTGTATGTATCTCTTTCTCTCTCTCTTTCTCTCTCTTTATCTCTCTCTTTCATCTCTCTCTTTCATCTCTCTCTCTCTTTCATCTCTCTCTCTCTCTCTTTCATCCCTCTCTCTCTTTAATCTCTCTCTCTCTCTCTCTCTCTCTCTCTCCCTCTCTTTAATCTCTCTCTCTTTCATCTCTCTCTTTATCTCTCTCTCTTTCTCTCTTTATCTCTCTCTCTTTCTCTCTTTATATCCCTCTCTCTTAATTTCTCTCTAGATCTTTTTCTTTCTCTTTCTCTATCTCTTTCATCTCTCTCTCTCTATCAATAGAAAAGAAATCATCAGTTACATCAATGTAAGTTTTTGGATTGCTATTCTCAAAGCTAATGAAACATCGACTCTCATCAAATTCCAAATAATCGATGCCAAAAAATGCATGGGAAACCAAAGAGAAGAGAAATTAGACAACATAAAACATAGAGAAAGAGAAAGGTTGAAAGAGTACATGCATCATTTACCAAGATGCAAGATCTAGAGAGAGAGTGTGTGTAGAGAACGAGATCTCTTTGTGTGTGTGTGTAAAGGACAATGTAGGTCACAATTTAGTTCACACACGCAAGTTTGATAGAAGCACTATTCAGTTCAAAACATGCACAAAATGTTGAGTTTTTGCTGTCGAGTCCCGATATGTTTTAAACACGATGTCAGTATAGGCATCGGTATGAGCACCAGTATGAGTGTTAATAATTTTTAGGAAGTTATTGATGCTCATATTGATGTGCTGATGCTCATACGCATGCCTATAATAGTGCCTATATCGATGACAGCAACGTATATCGAATGTCAATTTCAAACGGTCATACTGATGCTGTATTGACCATCGGTATTCCTAGCATGATTCTTCCAAGCATTTCCACATATCATAGTGACCTTGAGGGTGTACCATCGGTATTGAAAAAATTAGTATGCCCCTCATATGTTGTAGTGACTATGTGATTATCCAACCAAAGACTAGATGAGAGCATTAAGAGAATAGATTGATCATGACAAAAGAGTTAGTTTCATTCTTTCACAACACATTACCAATAGTGTGATAGGACACATTCAAGACTTAGACTCAAGCATGAGAGTTTGGGAAACCTTGGAGAGGCTCTACTCTACTAGTGCTAAAGCATGGAAGATTAAATTCAAAAATGCATTAAACAATATAAAGAAGACCTCAAGGAGTAGCATCAATGAATTCATTCTCAAAGTCAAGGAGATTTTAGATGCATTGAGATCTATTGGCAGCCACCCACATAGATGATGATGATCTAGTGGCTTACACCCTCAATGGTTCGAGGATGATGAAAACTAGAAACCATTCCCCACGCCAATTTATGTAAGTGACACACTTCCATATCTCAATCAATTATTTTCTCTTATTGGAACAAAAGAAATGAATATAAAAGGAGGTTCATTAAGTTCAAGGATGCCGAAGTGTTTTATGAAGGAAAATCAAGAAGCAAAGGATGAAGAGGAAACCAAAGTAGGGGAAGAGAAAGGCTTTGAGGAAGAAAAAGCAATCAAGGATATGATCAAGAAGGCTCTTTGTATAGAGGAAGAAGAATGAAAAGAGGAAGAAGAGGAAGACATCAACAATCAAGAAGAGAAGATGGTCAAGGGTGCTACATATGTGGATGCCATGGACATTATGCAAGGGATTTCTACCAAGGGAGCAGCCAAAGGAGTTACAAACAAGCCTCAACATACAAAGAGCAAGTTAGTTATGCATCAATTATCTCTAAAATTGAAAATTGTCTTATGATGCGTATGCTAGTGACCTTTAATTCTCCAAATATCTGATCTATCTTGATTTAAGAAATCTTCTATATCAAGAATAAACCAAACTTTACACAAAATTCATATTATCTTTGATATGTATTAAGAAATACTTCACTATATGAAGTTTTCTTTAGCTTCAAGAGTCAGCTTCAAAAATGAACTTCAATCTCTGCATATGACTTCAATTTTAATCATTCAAATGATATTCACATGTTCATACTCCATTTGCGCAATCACAGTGACCATTAGTTTTTCAAAAGAGCTATTAGATTTCTACTTTGATCACTTAGATCAAACTTGTGTCAGAAACTCCCTTCTACAAATGATGACTTTGACATGGTCAACTTCTTAAGTTGATTTCTCTCTGTATCTAACCCATTTTGCTAAATTCTTTTGAACAAAGCTTCCTTACCTTCTAACTTAGATTTTGAATGCTCAAACATAAAAAACTTTACACTGAGCACTAAGATCCAAGCAAATCTTTAAGCAGCAAAATGCATGATTTTGAGAACTTCACTTGCAAACTTCTACATATGAATGTTCCTACTTGTCATAGACACAACTGAAGAGAATTAGATAATCAAACTTTGGTCATAGTATGACTAGCTTCTGAATTAGATATGTACAAAAGATTTCCTGATCCACGTGATCAAGCTGAGAGATTTCTAGGAAAGACCAGTCGCTTACTCACGAGAAAACTCTCTACACATCTATCTCTTGAACAATTTGAAATCTATTGACCACTTTTTTCATCTATTCTTTTTCTCTCTTCTATATCACGAATATACATGAGCTTATATATACATGTGACTATAAACTTGTCACTACATCAAGTATTTATGAAGTATTTTTCCAAAGCTATTATACATAAATGTACAAAACATTTCTTCCTAATTCTTCAATTGACTTCATTATTTGAGCTTGAGTCTTTCCTTCACTCCTTCATTCTTAATCTTCATGTAAACATCCATTGATGATTATCTTGCACCAAGAGCTCCCCCTCAATCATCAATTGTGATTACTTGCACCTTCTTTATACCTGCCCATCTCTTTAAACCTTTGTAACTTTGGTCCATCCAAACTTTTTATCAGCATATCTACTACTTGATCTTTTGTTGATGTATACATCACTACAATTTCTTTGTCAAGTACCTTTTCTCTCAAGAAATGATACTCAATCTCTATATGTTTAGTCCTGGCATGAAAAACAGGATTAGCTGCCAAATATAATGAACTCATGTTGTCTCCAAATATGATCAGAACAATTTGATCAATTCCTAGACTTTTTAATGAAGTCTTCAACCAAATTACTTCCTTTGCATCTTCGACCATTCCTTTGTATTCAGCTTCTGTAGATGACAATGCAACTCTATGTTGCTTCTTTGAGCACCAAGAAATTAGCTTATCTCCAACATAACATAGATAACCATGAGTATATCTTCTATCACTTGAATTACCTGCCCAATCTGCATCACTAAACACTTTGAGTCTACTATCATAAGTGAATCCATAATACAAACCTTCATTCAGAGTTCCTTTGATGTCTCTTAGCACTCTTTGTGCTGCTACCTATCAAACTCTGATATGTCTTCATGTCTTTGAACTCTTCTCCTCAATACCTGCTTAGTTTATGATTAACCTCCAATGGTGTGGTTGAGGACTTACAATTCTCCATATTAAACTTCATCATAAGATTCTTCAGATACCTTTCTTGTGTAACATACACTCCATGTTGAGTGAATATAATCTCCATCCCTAGAAAATAAGACAAATTTCTCAAATCACTTATCTTAAACTCATTTTCCATCTGCTTCTTTAGTTCCTTGATTCCTTGAGCATCTGTACCTGTGACAATAATGTCATCAACATAAATACACACATAAATGTATCTATCTTCATTTGCTTTCACTAGCAAACTACTATCTGCCTTTGAAGCTTGATATCTAAGTTCATTCAAGAACTTGATCAATCTGTAAATCCATGCTCTTGGAGCTTGTTTTAGACCATACAAAGCTGTCTTAAGCTTACATACATAATCTGATTCATTTTACTCTTTGAAATGGTTGCTCCATGCATATTTCATATGCAATATATCCATTTAGAAATGCATTCTTTACATCTAATTGAGAAAGTTTCCAACCTTTACATGTAGCAATTGCAATTATAGTTCTGATTGTAGACATATTGGCTACTGGACGAAAGGTTTCATCATAGTCCACTCCATGTGTTTGGGCATATCCTTTGACCACTAGTCTAGCCTTGTATCTAGACACTTTTCCATCTGCAAACCTCTTTCTCTTGTACACCCACTTACATCCAATCACCTTCTGATTCTTTGTCCTTGTCACCAATTCCCATGTCTCATTCTCAAGTAGAGCATCATACTCTTCTTGCATTGCTTTTTGCCAATTTTCCTTTCCTTTAGCTTCATCATATGTGGATGGATCTTCATCTTTCTTCATAATGTAAGCATAGGTTGTCAAGAAAGAGGTATCATAACTATACCTGATAGGTTGTTTTCTATCTCTTGATGATCTTCTAATCTCTGCACTTCTTGAAGTTTCTCCTTCATTTTGTTCTATATCAAACCTTGGTCTATCTTCATAATTTTCTTGCATTTCATTTCTACAAACATCATCCACAATATCTTCTTCATATACCTTCATCTTTGACTTCCCTTTCCTTTTGATTTCTTCAAGATCTATACATACATTATCTAATCCTATAAACCATGTGCTTTACTCATCAAACATAACATCTCTTGAAACAAGAAATTGTTTTTGTGGATGGATTCCACAACCTATATCCCATTTGTTTATCATCATACCCAATGAACATATATTTTCTTGCTTTAGGTTCTAGCTTATGTCTTAATTGAGATGGAACATAAGCATATGCCAAACATCCAAATATTTTGCAATGATCAAGAGTAGGTTTCTTACCCCACCATGCTTCATAAGGAGTCCTTCCCTCCAAAGCTTTATAATGCAATCTATTCACAAGATAAGTTGCAGTATTAATTGCTTCTACCCACATATAGTTAGGACACTTTTTTTCCTTTATCATTGATCTTGCAAACTCTACAAGAGTTCTATTTCTTCTTTCTGCATCTCCATTTTCTTGTGGGGAGTACCGGAAAGTCACTTCTCTTTTGTTACCTGCATTCCACATATATCATCAAATTCTTTAGAAAAGTATTATCCCCCTCCATCTGATCTCAATCTCTTGAGCTTTTGTCCTGCAATTCTTTCTGCATAGGCATGATAGTTTTTAAATGTCTCAAACACTTCAGATTTATCCTTGGTCATATATAGAGTAATTCATCTGGTTGCATCATCAACAAATAGCACATAATACCTTGATCCATTTATTTTATAGTCCTTTGAAGGACCCCACACTTCTGTATGAACCAATTCAAGCATATTTGAATACTTGTATCCTTGCTTATTGTATGATTTCTTGTGAGCTTTACCTAACTAGAAAGCCTCACATTTGTATATCATATGTTGACCTTCAATATTTGGTAGACCAAGCACTGCACCATTCTTTGTCAATTCTTTAATTCCCCTTTCATTAAAATGTCCTAACCTCTTGTGTTATAGATCCAATTTAGACATCTTTTGACTTCCATAAGTAAACAATGCATGTCCCACATTACCTTGGACTTTGAGGGTGACTAATCTTCCTTCCTTTTTTTCTGTGACAATGCTTCTATATCCTTGACTTGGATCTTCAACATAAACACCATCACTTGTAAATCTGACTTCATATCCCTCCTCAACAATTTTCCCTACACTTATTAAATTTTTAGGGATTGTTGGAACATAAAGTACCTTGCTTAGGAGTGTACTTCCACTCCTTGTCTTTAGTGATCCAATGCTCTCAACTTTTTGTTTGGTGTTGTCTCCTATTTGAATTGTGTGTCCATTCACTTTAGTTTCCATATCAGTCATTAAAGAAATATTACCACTCAAATGATTACTAGATCCTGAGTCAATATAGAACACCATTTGATCTTCATTGAGTACTTCATGAGTTGCATTCAGGATAAGAGTCAAGTCTTCCTTCTGATCTGAAGCATAATCGTAATGTGTGTTGTTATAGGACTGAGATTGAAAGCTTCTTCCTCCTCCTCTAGCATATGAGGATCTGCCACCTCTTCCTCTGAAGTTGCCTCTTTGATTTCTGCCTCCTCTTCCTCAAGGATTGAAATTCTGATTATGACTTCCACCATTCTGATGGTTATACCAACAATCATTTGCCAAATGATTTGTTCTACCACAAATCCAACAAGCTTCAATATTATCTTTGTTCTTACCTCCTCTTCCTTTACCTATGAAATTCATCTTCCCATTCATGAAAATTACTTGATTTGAAGATCTTTCTTAATCATTTGTCTACTTGCCTTTAACATTCTTCTTCTTATCCTTTGAATACATTGCTTGACTTGAACCTCTGTCATTATCTCCTTTAATGTCCTGCTCAAATGTTAGCATATGTCCTAACAATTAATTAAGACCAAGAGTAAAATGATCTAATGATAGTTATGTAGACAATATGAAAGGTTTCCGCTTTTCATCCCCTCTTAGACCTGTAAGTATTTGCCTTACCAACTTGTCTTCTTCAATTTCTTCATCTACTGCTCCCAAACTATCTGCAATGTCCTTCATCTTTGTAAAATAGTCAGAAATTGACTGAGAAACTTTCTTCTTGAATGCTGTAAATTCAGCCCACAGTGAAGCCTTCCTTGATTTGGTTGTGTTTAAGAAATGTTCTTCCAAAGCATTCCATATATCTCCTTCACTTTTTAATCCTCTAATGTGTGATAGAAGATAATCATTTATAGCCATGTAAATGATACTCCTGGCTTGAGCATCTCTCTTCATCCAATTCTTCAATTCTACAAGTTCTTCTCTTGTTGGAACACTTTGCTCATGAGGTGTGCTTCCATCCTCATGGACCATGCTGTATATTTCTCTCTATCTAGCTTGTCAATTTGCAAGCTTTCTCCCATCTCTTAACTTCTATGTCTTCAATTACTACGATTTATGGTGATAAAATGTACCTTTGATATGAAGCTTTAATCCTTCTTGATCCTTTGAACTCGTGCTTTGTTCTTCTTCACGTTTTCTTCCAAACGTTACTCTTTGCTCCTTCAATTCACAAGATCTTTGATATCTGCAATAGTCAAGATTCTCCTTGCTTCTTCTTCACCTTGATTTGATCGTTTAGCTCTGATACCACTGCTCGAGACCGTTAATTCTCCAAATGTCTGATCTATCTTGATTTAAGAACTCTTCTATATCAAGAATAAACCAAACTTTACAAAAAATTCATAGTATCTTTCATATGTATTAAGAAATACTTCTTTTTATGAAGTTTTCTTCAGCTTCAAGAGTCTGCTTCAAAAATGAACTTCAATCTCTACATATGACTTCGATTTTAATAATTCAAATGATACTCACATGTTCATACTCACTTTGCGCAAACATAATGACCATTAGTTCTAAAAAAGAACTATTCCATTAGTTCTTCAAAAGAACTATTCTATTAGTTCTTCAAAAGAACTATTAGATTTCTAATTTGATCACTTAGATCAAACCTGTGTTAGAAACTGCCTTCCAAAAATGACGACTTTGACATGGTCAACTTCTTATGTTGATTTCTCTCAAAATCTAACCCACTTTGCTAAATGCTTTTGAACAAAGCTTCCTTGCCTTCTAACTTAGGTTTTGAATGCTCAAACTTAAAAAACTTTACATTGATCATTGAGATCCAAGCAAATCTTTAAGCAGCAAAATGCGCGATTCTGAGAACTTCACTTGCAGACTTCTACATATGAATGTTCCTACTTGTCATACACACAACCTGAAGAGAATTAGAGCATAAAACTTTGGTCATAGCTTGATTAGCTAAGAAATTAGATATGTACAAAATATTTCCTTATCCACATGATCTGGTTGAGATAATTCTAGGAAAGACGAGTCACTAACTCACGAGAAAACTCTCTCCACATCTATCTCTTGAACAACTTGAAATCTATTGAGCACTTTTTTCATCTATTCTCTTTCTCTCTTCTATATCACGACTATACATGAGCTTATATAGACATGTGACTATAAACTCGTGACTGCATCAAGTATTTTTGCAGTATTTTTCAAAAGCTATTATACATAAATGTATAAAACATTTCTTCCTGATTCTTTAATTGACTTCATTCTTTGAGCTTGAGTCTTTCCTTCACTTATTCATTCTTAATCTTCATGTTATCATCCATTGATGAGTATCTTGCTCCAACAACATATGTCTAGAAGCTAAAACAATGTAGATACTACATGGTATACCGATAGTAGTTGTACCAACATATGATTTGTAGCCAAACATTGTTCACTAATCTATATGCTTCAAGTGGTAAGGGCCATGTGGAAATAGGGGAATAATATAGCCAATGAGATCACACACATAGGTGATGTGGTTTTTTATGACAAAGAGCAAGGAAGGTGTCTCAAAGATGTGCTTCATGCACCTACAATCACCAAGATCCTGGCATCCATGGGACAAAGGGCATATAGAGGCTACCAAGTGAGATTCAAAAAAGGAGGATGATTTGTGGAGAACCCCAAACAAGCCTACAAGCTGGTTGCAAGAGGAAATAAGCAAGGAAGATTTTTTACATTAGAGGTAAAATCAAATCCTTCACATCATTTATTCTTTGCTTCTGGCAATAAGCACATTGCAGAGGTGAAATTGTGGCACAAAAGAATTGGCCACGTCAACATTCAAAGGATGAATAAGATGCAACAAAAGAAACTAGTAGAAGCTCTACCAAGTTTTCAAGGTCAAGGAATGAAGAACTTATGTGAAGCTTGTCAGACTGATAAGCAACCAAGAATTCCCTTCAAGAACATTGGATACAATCATCAAGATCCACTTGAATCGGTTAATAAAAATGTAGCAAGATCAAGCACGGAGTATTCCCTAGGATGTAATAGTTATTTTATGACTTTATATATGATTCTACATGCATGGTTTGGATCTATTTCATAAAGCACAAAGTGCACCGGTTGCACAATCCCTTCTTGTGGGTTCTTTTTTACAATTGGGGATCACCCCCATTTTGCATTGGAATGCACACACCAAACTTCGGTAGTTAACTCTATTTAATGACATTTATTGATGACTTTTATTGGCATGCATGAGTCTACCCATTAAACTCAAAATTAACATGTGATATGGACATCCTCCATTTTGATTGAGAATGGGAGTACAAATATTTTGAATTTAATGCATTTCAAGTCGATTCTGGGATACAATGCCATATACTCCAAAAAAAAAGGTATTATAGAAAGAGAAAACAACTATCTCTCATGGAAATGGCAATATTTATGAATCAAAGGTCATGCCTTAACTCATAGTTTTTTGCTTGAGGGTGCAATGTGTCTTGCATATGTACTCAATAGGTATCAGACAAAAGCCATTAAAGTCTATACATCCTTACAAATCTTCGGTTGATTGCAAGCCATCTGTTTCGATTTTGAATGTTTTATTGTTTAGCATATGCATTAGTTCTTGAGCAAAGATGCACGAAATCAGACAACAAGTTCTAAAATGCATTTTTGTTGGTTCCAATTCTACAAGAAAATGTTATCACCTATATCACCTACAAAGTAAACACATATTCGTTAGTTTTGATGTGGTTCTTATGTAAAGCGTTGTGCAGAATTTACATTCATATCCCAAAGAGATATCAGTGAGTTCATAGGATATGTATGATACATCAAAGCCTCTTTTCACTCGAGGGAAATCAAATGTATCTCCTAGTGAGGCAACCTTCAGCCATTTTCTAAGCTACATATTCATGATGCATTAATCAATGAGAGAAAAGATGTTGATGAGGAAAAAACTATACCAAAATAGTTAGTCCAGGATTTGAGGGTGTCACGTAATTCAAAAAGGAGGTGGATGAGCCACACCTTAAGAGAGAGGATTAGGAAATAATATGGATTTCAAGGCAAGTGGTTAGCCCATCATACTCCTAGCTAGGAGGTTGTGAGTTCAATTCCCAAAATTGGTATCAAAGCCTAGTTCAAGAACTTGGGAAACATTAGGGCTGCAAGCCTTAATTATGGGCACTTCGAAAGGGCTTCACCATGAATGAGTCTGAAATTGGGCAAGAATGAATTGGCATGGGCATTTGGGCAACAATGGAGGGCTACAAAGGTCCGAATTAGGTTGAAGCACTGAGATTTGAGGCTAGTGAAGGCACTTAACATTAGGAGAGCACCTATTAAGCTAGACAGAGGGTCCATAAGTGATCATTAAGGACTATGTTCAATTTAAGGAGGAAATAATATCACATAATACTAATAGGATGTGGATGTACCACATCTTAAGAAGAAGGACTAGGAAGTAATCCTCAACCATGGTGTTGGAGCTCAAATTCAAGCACAAGCATGGAAGCACATCAAAGAGATGTACACACAAAAAGAGGAAGCATTTAGGAAGCTCCAAGAATCACATGTCAAATCAGAAGAAATCTCTATAAAAATAGTGATTTTTATCACTAGAAGCCATTGTAAATAACATTTTCCATTTTTGCAACTCCATTTTGTTCAAGCGGAGGAGTCCTTGAGCTTGAGGAGTATTAGAAGTATCATCCTACCAATTTTCATAATTTGTAGACTCCATTTGAGCCCTCAAATAATCCGTGGAACCTAATTTTTAACTAGGCTGAACACTAGGTCTGGACAGGCCAAAACCACTCAAAAAACTAGTAAAAGGGCTGGAGAGCTCATTTTTGAGGTTAGCTTGTTGCAGATTTGAGCTTTTTAAAGAGAACTCTTTTTGTAATTGAAGTTCTTCCATTGTTTTAGTCTTTGCTCTTACTTTGTGCGCACGTGTGTGTACGTGTGTGCATGCTTGTGTGCTTTCACTCACACACTTGTGCCATCACTTGTTCATGGTCTTCATACCGGTCTTCATGTCTGTGCAGATTGACATTTATGAGGTGAATCTCCTCACATTGGTCCTTACCATTGTGCTAGAGTGACACCAAATTTGGTGCCGTTACCGAGGAGAGAGCTTCAAGGATGAGTATGTGACAATAAGACGTAGAGTAGCGATGTTGGAAGGTAAAAAAATCAAATTTGTAGTTCCGTTTTTGAGTTTTTCTTCATCTTCATCTTCACCATCACCACCATTTCCTCCCCATCTTCATCTTCTCTTATTTTTTCATTTTTGACTGTACATTCACCTTGTTTTTAACTTGTGGCTGTGAGAAAGAAGCGCAGAGCGAGTTGAGAGCTAAAATATTGAAGAAATACCCTTGAAATACCCTCAAAATGCCTGAATGTGATGAAGTATTGCCCGGGCTGAAACGAATTGTGTCTAGTATCGTGAGTGGAGTATCACGAGTTTGGAGGGTGACTTTGCATCTACACACAAACAGAGGTGACAAAAAGTACATAAGGTACACATATTTGCAAAAAAATTTGAGTTTGGGTGTCAAAAACTCCAAGTATTGTATTCAATTGAGTTTTGGTATCTCGATGCCAGAACTCCCATGTATCATGATACTTGTTGAGTATCGTATCACCTCCTTGAGGTATTGTGATACCATCAAGGTATCGTGTATCATCAAGTCACGGTATCATGATCACATTTAAGTGGTATCGTGTCGTGCACCTTGTGGTTTTGTATCACGCAACAGGAGGTATCATATCGTGTCAGTTCAGTGCTATCGTATCACATAGCATAATTATTATTGTATCTCAATTGGAGTGGTATCCTATCATGAGTGTGGTGGTATCGTATCATGATCAACAAGCAGTATCGTATCGTGAGAAGTGAGGTATCGTCCGACTAGCGGTATCGTATCGTGAGAGCAAGTGGTATCATATCGTCTAGAAGGTATTGTATTGCATAGACTTGGTATCATATCATGCCTTATACCTCTTGGTATCGTATCACAAGAAAGGTCGGTATCATATCATGAACCAAGAGGTATCCTATCGTGACCACTTCTAGTATCGTATCGTTTGGATAGCACATGCTATGAAACTAACATTGGTGTGTGCATGAAAGTTAGTTTTGATATGAATTCATCTATACACATGAAGTTACACTAACTTATGTTGATTCATAAAATCATGCATAGATCCTATTTGTGTCTTTTAGAATCTTTTTTAGGTATTGAAGCCAGAACAAAAACCGTGTCGATTGCAATTCACAAGCTTTTTCGGCTAAAATTTTAGGGTTTTATTGTTCCAAATTTTGGGGATAATTTTGGGTATATTTGTCTCTCAATTTTGGGGATAAAACTAAGGGATCTCTAGAATTGATTTCCATAAAGTCAAAAGGCTAATTAATATCTGAGTTACATAAATGAAAGTGATTGGTTCTGTCATTTGAATTTAAGTCTTGAGCTAACTTTGGGACGTTTACCGGTCCATTGAGAGCACTTGAGGGCATCCAAAGCAAGGGCAATCTTCAAGTTTGAGAACGGGGTTCTCGAGCACTAAAGAGAAAAGGATCATCAAGTGAGGTTGGATTATTCTCAACTCCCTTTGCCAATTCCTAGCTCAGGCTAAGTGCGAGTAGTGCTAGAAGTAAGTCAGGGTGATGATAGGCATCTAGCAAGTTGAAGACCATTCAATCATCAAGTTCAAGCATAAAGATAGTCTCTTGGAGATCGATAAATTAAAAGAAGAGAATTTAATGTGGAACGATCAATGTAAAGTGCGGGAATTAACTCAAGTATTCCTGACGACGTGATATCAGACAAGATCATAAACACGATAATCCACTAAGAAAGAACCAAGTAACTGATACGAAAGAACTCTGCAATGAGGTTGTACCTTGGGTAAAAATTGGGGAGACTCGATTAGCCATATGAACCTTAGATCAGGACGACACCTAGGGAGAGATACGCAGAGTCTTAGGCCTTCGGAGGCTAGTGTCAATCATACTGCTAGGTCCTGGGCCCAGCAGTTGAGCCATTATTCACACTACCCTTGCTCTGAAACCAGTGAGTCCGAGATGTCTCAGGGTATGGAGAGACCTACACGAAGTTCAGGTATGCCATACTTACAACGGGTAGAAGGCCCTTACAAGATGCAACTCGAATACCTTAGGACCAACTGATTAGGTGCTTGCATCTATGAGGATGGCTTAGGAAGATCTGTGGTTCAGATTAAAAACCCTGACCAACCCATTGGACTAGAACATCCAACAGTCAAGTTTGAAAATGGAGCATACCTGGACAAGGAGGGAACCATATACGATAGGACAGATGAATTTAGGAATGTGATTCCAAAGACAAACATAGGTGACCTAGAGCAAGGAAACTTGGATGGAGAGCCTAAAACCCCTTGAGGTAAATCAATTCTCACTAGAATTATCACACCAGAGTGGGTGTCCCAAGACAATAAGAGCATAGACCTGCTCTTAAATCGAGAGACTGATGAAGCCTTTTGGAGGTATAAGCCTGATCAACCAATTGAGGTTGGAGCACTCACGATCTATGAGTTCAAAGATCCTGATAGCCCTGGCAAAGTGACCTACCTAGACAATACCTCAGAAAGGATCTTTGTGGTCACACAGCACGGTAGGCATGCCTACACTTGGAAGGGTGAATTTGTTTTCCCCCAACCAAGATCTAATGTCTCTTTTGGCTAGCCAGGAGCAGGAACATCCCAAGCTCATGTAGCTCAAAGGGACAGAAGTAGAGATAGACCAGAAATGAGTTTCGCCAACCCATTGGGAAGACAAAAAACGAGAATGGAAATGGATAGAGTGGAACCTGAGAGACTTAGAGCTCCAAGAAATCCAAGAAATGTAGATGAATTCCCTCTACCAAGACCTAGAGAGCACACAAGGACTTTGAGAACTACACAACTAGTTACATCCATGAAGAATTACTTTGATGGCACTAGAGATTCATACGATCATGTGGCCAAATTTAGACAACTCTTGAGAGCTGAACAAGTTGAGGATCTATTCACGCAATACAATGCCTTTGGTCTAACCCTTAGGAACACTGCCCTTACATGGTTTCAACCACTAAATGAGAGACACTTTAGGAACATAGACCAACTTCTAGAGGCATTCATTACTGAATTCTCTAAGAGTGGCATAAGGCATAATACTTCCTCAATGATTCATAGCTTCAAGCAGACCCCTCAAGAGACGGTTAGACTTGCAGGAAGAAGGTTTAGGCAATACTTAGAGAGATGTCTTGTTCTTGAGTTGCCCACTCCAGCCAAACAACTGGCTTTATTCTTGGATGGACTGCTAAGTACCAAATTGAGATCATATGTGTACTTGAAGGACCCTAGGACCATAGAAGAGTGTGTACGCATGTGCATTGACATTGAAGATAAACTAGGGGAGGAATTAGAGCTTTCAAAAATCTACAAAGATTCATATAGTTCTTCTAGTCTCTCTTCCACGCAATCCACATCTATTGAGGAACTCGCAGAGAAGGTAGGTCAAAAACTAGGTGTCTCTAGCAAACAACTTCCAAGATTTGCCCTAGTTAAGAGGTGCTATACTTGTGGGGGAGACCATATGGCGAACCTATGTCCCATTACGGCTGAACCCCAAGTGAATCCTAGTAGCCAGTACTGCACCATAGAATGGAGATACACTAATCACACCACACAAGATTGCCCATACAACAAGCAAGCGGTTAGGCAAACCTACCCTCAGCCATACCCTCAACAAGGAAGATACCAGAACCAGTATCCACCACAACAATATGGCAGACCTCAACAACCCTATCAGCATCCCTACCAAACCCAGCAAAGGCCCCAGCCTGTGTTAGCCCAGCAACCTCCTACCCCAACCAATGTGATGCCCGTAAAATATGCAGCTGCGGAAGAAAATTTGAATAGAGCTATAGTCCGAGTGACTCCATTACTTTCGGAAAGGGACCCTAGTGACCATAGTTTTGATTCTACACATATTGATAGCCCCCAGGCTTACTACATGCAGTCTCTTGAACATGGTGAGTCCTACTATAGTGAAGAGCCGAGTGAACCTCGTTGGGAGCCCAATTACGCAAAGAAGATGAGAGAACTCGAGGAAAGCCTAAGAGAAACGAAAGCCAGGATAATTGAACTTACATCTCAAACTCCCTCTCACACTACCCACCACCACCATTCCCATCTCCATCCAATCCACCACCTTCCAACCCGCCTCATACAATCCCACCACCCCCTAGAGTAGGATCAGTTTTAGCAGATCCCACTCCCGAGGACCTAAATATGATGCTCAAAGCATATCAGGCTAGAATCCAAGAAGGGCCAAATGTAATGGATCATGAAAAGTGTTACCTTAGAGCGGAACTAGAGCTTGAACTAACTAAAATTTGTGCTAAGATGGTGGAATTGACTCAAACCATGTTTGAAGCCAGCCGCCTCTTCAACATCTCTAGTTCAGCTAAGACACAGTTGCAATTTGATGGACTGCTAGAAAGATTGGAGAGGCTAATTGCACAATCAAAAAAGGAACCCGCCTCTCAAAATAAGCACAAGACAAGTGAAAGGCTAAACCTTGCCACCGAGGAAGCTTATGTGCCCAACTCCACAGAGCCAGACACATCTTCATCCATGAATCGGTACTCATCCAAATTCCTATGAGAGATTCAAGAAGAAAAATGGGCTAAAGAGAGTGAAGTCCCTCCTCCCTTTGAGCTTGTGGATGACCATGATCAATTTCCACAAGGTATTCCCTCCATTTATGGAGAGCAGGAGAGTGCACAATCTCAAGAGAGATTAGACTTTGAGTCTAATTCTTTACATGAATTACCCCACTTCACAGGCCCATGGGAAGCTAAGTCTACTTGTATGAGAGCACCCATGGTCATGGTACGAAATGAAGACTTAGTCATACCTAGGAATACGGAGGTAGTAAAGAATACTAAAGTGCAGTGCAACCTCACTTTAGAAGAGCTACTCAAAGTTAGGCCAGAACTGTGGAAACATGTAGCCAAACAAGTACCAGAGGTAGCTAAACCGCGTTCCCAGGTAGGTTCTCATAGAACAGTGCCAGAGATACCTTTGGACAAGATAGGAGATATGAGTGAAGGAGAAGAAGGAAACACCTATCTCCCCATCACCCATCAAGGATACACAACCAAGGCAATTTTGGACTCAGGTGCAGGAGTTGCAATTGCTACCACTTCCCTATGGAAGTGTTGGGGCAAGCCAGCACTTAGGCCAACGAGAATGAAATTGCAGATGGCCGATGGTCACATTGAAAGACCCTTAGGGCTTCTAGAAGGAATAACTCTCACTACTTGTGGTGTTGAGTTCGAACATACGTTTGCTATTTGTGACTTTAGCAAAAATCATGCCTATGAGATGATTTTGGGAAGACCATTTATGGGACAATTGAAAGTGGTACAGGATTGGGGAACCAATTCCTTGTATTTGCAACACTTAGGTGTCATGACTAAAGTTAATCTCAAGGATTACTCTCATAGAGATGTCCCTCCTATCCAATGGAATCCCATCCATAGAGCTAAAGACGATTCTGAGTCAGTGCATTCCATAGGATCAGGATCCTCATGGA
This sequence comes from Ceratopteris richardii, assembly GCA_020310875.1. Classification (NCBI taxonomy): domain Eukaryota; kingdom Viridiplantae; phylum Streptophyta; class Polypodiopsida; order Polypodiales; family Pteridaceae; genus Ceratopteris; species Ceratopteris richardii. Next base: position 26,929,025 of record CM035443.1, on the reverse strand, counting down.
AGCATGAAGACACCCACTTATGGATGTGCAAAGTGGTAGTAGAAGAGGAGAAGATAGAAAAAGCCAGAGAGGTAGGTGCGAAGGAAACACATAGATCAATTCAAGACCCATCCTATGCACCTGTAGTATTTGCTGATGAAGAGTTCGAACCTCATGGTTGGGCAGAAATTTTAGCAACAATGGATGTAGCCATCAACGAAGAACAATGGATGCCCCACTGTGATGAGGATGGCTATGACATTTCAATTTTCTCAATAGAGCCAGTCATGGGTGATTTGGTTTTAGAAGAATGTGAACCTAGCACTGATGCATTCGAGTATGCAAGTGACTCCAATCTAGAGTCAATCATTATGGACCCACCTTTTGCATCAGATGAAGAATACTTCTATGAAGTAGAAGTTCACCCTCAGAAACATGGAGAGCTCACTAATGATGTGAGGTTAACCACACAAGTGGCTGCCAAGAGTGAAGGCAAGAAGAGGAAGCAGAAAGAAGTCACATCAGAAGAGGAAGAATCTTTGTTTGAGGTCCCGGAAAATTTTAAGAAGTATGAGATAGATGATCGAAGAGTCATGGTAAGAATGCCTAAACGTGACGCACAATCAGGGGAGGCCTATGATAACAAAGAAACCACCAAGAAAATAGTTGTGCTGATAGAAGAAGGAGAGGAGAGATGCCTTTACATAGGGCATGACCTCACTAATGAAGAGGAGTATGAGTTGATAGCCTTGCTAAGAGAATACAGAGATGTATTCGCTTGGAGTTAACTTGAAAGGTGTGGACCCTGACATATGCTCACACACTATCCCCATGACCTCAGAGGCCAAACCCTTGAAGCAGAAGCCATACACATATAACGATAACTATGCCGCTAAGATCAAGAAGGAAATAGATAGATTGGTAGAAGCTGGATTCATTTATGAAATTGAGCACTCTGAGTGGGTATCCCCCATTGTAGTGGTGACCAAGAAGAATGGAAAGTTACGTGTGTGCATTAACTTGAAGAAGGTTAATGCATCCACTATTCGTGATAACTATCCACTTCCAATTACCGAACATCTACTAGAACGAGTAGCAGGCAAGGAAGTGTACAACTTCCTTGATGGGTTTTTTGGCTACAATTAAGTAGCCATTGCTCCCGAGGATCAGCATAAGACGACTTTTGCCATAGAGTGGGGCATATTTGCTTTTCGGGTAATGCCATTTGGGCTTACCAATGCGCCTGCAACCTTCCAGAGACTGATGTGTCATGTAATTAAAGATTATACACATGTATGCCATCATTGCAAAGCCTCTGTACAGACTTTTGACTCACTTTGAGTGGACTGAAGAATGTGAAAACTCCTTCAATGAGCTTAAACAAGGATTATGTTCAGCACCAATCTTGACCACACCAGATTGGAATAAGCCCTTTCATGTTCGCGTGGATGCATCCAATTATGCTATTGGATGTGTACTCGCACAACCAACTGGTGAGGGTAATATGGATCTTCCAATTGCCTATGTCTGTAGACAATTGAATGCAAGTGAACGAAATTATACCACTACTGAGAGAGAAGGATTAGGCATGGTGTATGCAGTTAAAAAGTTTAGCCACTATTTGCTTGCAAACAAGTTTAATTTTTTTACGGATCATCAAGCACTGTTGTACTTGGTAAACAAACCATGCAATACAGGTAGATTGGTGAGATGGTTTCTCTTGCTAATGGAATACGACTTTGAGGTTGTGGTGAGGAAAGGAAAGACTCACTTGAGAGTAGACCATCTCTCTAGGCTCACATCTGGAGAAGCCCCACAAGGAGTACCGGATGACCTTCCTGATGCTTACTTGTTTAATTTAGAAGTGGTGCCATAGTGGGCTAAGACATTAACGCCAGTATTGACATTCGGGCCTAATCACCCAATCATAAACACTCAAGATAGAGAGGTAGTGAAGGCCCAAAAGTACCACATCTTGGAAGGAAGTATGTACAAGCATACAGATCAAGGGATCCTAGCTTGTTGTATGGAGGAGGATGAGTACGCAAAATGGTTGCAATTACCACATGTAGGTGCATTAGAGCAACACTATTTCAAAGCAACAAACCCTACAGACACTAAGGAGACTTGGAGTGCATTGGCCAACTATGGAAGCTGATGTCCATAAATTGTGCAAGGAATGCCCAATCTGTTGCACTAAGCCACCCGTGGAGCATGCCACTCTTTATCAAGTGTCCATAGTGCCGGATTGGATTGAACCACTAGTAGCCTTCTTGAGGACGAAAATATTTCCTCAAGACATGACCTTGGCTAGGCAAAGAAGTTTAGAGCAAGAAGTCCTAGACTATTCACTCATTGGAGATAACTTATGCAAGCGTGGAAAAGATGGATATCTGAGACTTTGTGTCCATGAGAGTGAATATCTTAAAATCTTGGAAACTGCTCACCAAGGTGTAGCCGGAGGACACTTTGGACCAGATAGAGTGATCAAAGCAGTACTTTTTGCAAGTTTTTGGTGGCCCACCCTTCACATGGATGCACATACCTATGTGAAGAGGTGTGATGTTTGTCAGGGAACTTAGTATCCTATATGCAAAGATGCGATGCCACTGAAACCTATGATGGGTGGATGTGCATTCTCTAAGTGGGGAATAGACTTTATAGGTCTTATTAATCCTCCAGCTAAGGGTTCCCATGCTGAATACATTATTGTGGTCACAAATTACCTAACCAAGTGGGTAGAGGTAAAAGCTACGACCAAGAATGATGCTTTGACGACTACTGAGTTCTTATTTGAGAATGTGTTCACTAGATACGGGCTACCTATAGAGCTAGTTAGTGATAGAGGCACTCACTTCTTGAATGAAGTTATTGAAAACCTCCTTCAAGAGTTCTTGGTGATACACAAGAAGTCTGCCCCTTATCACCCACAAGCTAATGGCCAAGCCAAGAGCACAAATAAGATTCTATGCAATGTGCTCACCAAACTAGTGAATAATAAACGCTCTGATTGGGACAAGCAATTACACCATGCTGTTTGGGCATATAGAGTTGCCTATAAAACGGTACTCCATGCCACACCCTTTCAGATGGTATTTGGCCAAAATGTAGTGCTACCGTTGGACTTCTTGATACCTACATTGAAAGTAGCACAAGAGCATGATTGGACAGACCATGAGCTCTCCTCTAGAATCTCTCACCTTGAGCGATTAGGAGAAACAAGACTCAGAGCAGCAAGAGGGATATATGCAGCTAAGAAATGATAGAAGGCATAATTTGATGCCCATGTTAAGGATAAAGGCTTGAAGGCAGGTGACCTAGTCTTAGTCTACACTCTGAAGCAACATGCACGGAAACTAGAGAAGAGAGGTTATGGACGTATGATCATAAATAGGATCTCGACTAGTGGAGCAGTCCAATTAGCTACACTCAAAGGTGATGTTCTCCCTAGTTACATAAGTGGATGTAGAGTCAAACTATATCAAGAACCCCTCACTAAGGAAATGCTCAATCGACTCAACACTGCCAAGAAACGTAAAGAAGAGGAAAAACGAGTTCGAGAAGAAGCACAGGCAGAAGCCTTGGAGCGCATCCGAAGGATGAAGTTGAAAAGGCAGGGTAGAGATCAACCTAGGACAGATGCCTATGCAGATCAAGGCTATCATATGGCAATGTGTGAAGTTTTAGGAGCAAATGCCAATAGAATAATCGACCGACGTCCTTTTGTGACCTTAGAGATAGGACAAGAATAGAGTGCAAGGACTGTAAGGGCCTTGATTGACTCGGGTGCAGCCACTAGTGCTGTTAAACTTTCTTACTGTCGAGAATTGAAATTAAATGTCAATCCTATGGAAGCATATCTCATAGGATTGGGAGGTGTGGAAACCCCTTGCATGGGCGAGGTGCAACTTCCCCTCTACATTCAAGATGTTTTAATGACAGTTACAGTACTCATGTCTCAAGATGAGGATCTCACTGAATCTCTTGTCTTGGGTCAAGACTAGATCTATGATCATGTGGTCAACCTAAACCTAAGAAGTGGACTTCTACAGGTCTGGGCAAATCAGAATCGCATTCTAATTGAGCTAGAAAATAAAGCACTCAAGGAACTAGGAAAGGCACCAACTCCTGCTCCTTCCAGCAGTACACATGAAGATGACCATGCTATGCTTGTCCAAAACTATGTGATGCAGAGGGATGATTATCTCAACAAAGAAGCCAAGGATAGGAAGAAACTCCCTTCTTTTCCAAAGGCCATCGAGATGCAGCAACAAGAGGCAGATAAAATGCAAAAGAAGCATACTACCTATCCTCGAAACCAAAAGAAAGTACGAAGCAAGGTGTCCTAGTCACCAAAACAGATGTGGGTGCGGAAAGGCGAGCAGATTATTGCGGTCAAGCCACACCAACTAGCTCAACTTCCTATTAGTGATCAACGACACGACACTAATAAGAATTCTTGCAAAAATTCTTCTATGAAAGTGAAGTCTATCTGGGTACCCAAGAAGTCGATGAAGGCTGACCCACAATGAAGACAAATTTGGGTTCCTAAGACTTTCTTGAGGGCTTAAATAGCTACATAGAGACCACACCCGGCACAACATGCTTCACTCACTCGAACAACCGACGCCCACTCTTATTCGATACACACAAACACATATTCGCCCATAAGCACGAGTAGAATCACTTGTAAATGGGTCCCTAAAAAGCCTCATTTCCAAGCCAACACTATCATAGAGCCCTCCAGAGTCTCCACAAAACCAAAACCGAAAGCCATCCAAGGTGTTTGGCAGCCCAAAGCTTGTAATAAAACCCCCGAACCCCATTTGTAAATTCATCTCCATCTACTAACTGCATCATTCTCACACTGCATCTTTCCATTTAGCTCTTAGGACAATTCATCCACTAACTGCACCCACGATCACCGAGCACTCACTGACTAACTAACTTATCACTAAAAACTCATGTTAATGTTGTAACGGGGACACATGGCCACTTGGTGTCCATTTGCAATGTTAACATTCATTTGTATATTCTCACAGAACCGGTGACCAGTCCCTTCAATATGGTCGAGGCTGTAGGAACTAGCTCCCAGGGACGCACCAGCCCTTAGATCATAGACATTGAAAGTATCCCAATTGAGGAGGAGTTGAAGGAAAGACCACTCGCATTGAGAGCATTACATGCCATACCTGTTCAGAATCCTCCCCAGGGGCACACATCACCAGTAAGCAAAAACTTGCATTGGTTCAGTGATGTGGCAGGACCTCTTGGAGAAGGCACTTACTTGTGGGAGGCAGAAATAGAGTTCAATGGACACTAGGGTCGGTATCATTTCTTTACCAGAGAGTTTGAGAGGCTTCAAAACAATGAAGGGTTGAAACCGATATGGAAGAAGGGGGGACTCTATGATTACTTCAAAGCCCAGTTACTGAAGCCAGACTTTCTAAGGTGTTCATACTTGATTAGCACCCTCACTCCCAGTAAAGAGAAAAAGGCATATAGCACCTTTGTCCTACCATCTCTTACAAGGGGTAATGAACTGAAGCGCTTCAAATTGACAAACAATTTGGTAAGGGAAGCTCTCGATATGAAAGGTATGCATATCCCCACACAGAAAGAGTCAATGATCCCAGACAACATGAAGAACAAGAATGTGACTAAACTGAAGGACATGGTGGCAATGACACCAACGATTGCCATTCATCTTCGAATGTGCATGCAACATTTTGCGTTCCCTGCTCAAGAGAGATTCACGATGCCACCCAAGAAGATCTGGTTTAGTTTATATTTACTAGACGCCTTCAATTTGACAATCAACATGCCTCATTGGATTATTGACCAAATACACTTGGCACATCAATGGTGGTATAAGAAGCAAAAGTCGGTACTTTATGGATGCTCTGCTCTCACAAGGATTGTTTACCAATGCTTGACATATGACATGCCAATTCAAAGGGCACTTGTTTGGACCAGGGTGCAAGCATTTCAACGAAGACTATCAGCCGCATGGCCTCCATCCAAGAAAATGAGGGGAGCATTTCAGATGCCCTGTGCATAGGCTCGAGGCGCTACAGTGACACCAAACACAAATCCACGACTTCCAAGGCACGTGCAACCCTTTACCATCAGACTAGTGAGGAACAGTGCAGAAGGGCCAAATCTAGTGTTCCCACCTATACCCACCGACTTAGAGTTCCCTCATGGCTTTACACTGGAAGATCTAACTAATGAGGAGGTAGCTAGAATAATTAACGCTAATAATTTGGAAGTTGAGGCAGAGCAAGCAAGCGGGCAACAGACAGTCACAGACCAACCCCATCCAACCCAACCAGAAGTTGTCGAAGTAGATGAAGATGAAGAGGAGACTGCAGACGAGGAGCAGGAGGATGAACAAGAAGGACTATCCGATGAAGAAGAGCATGAATATGAGCAAGAAGTTATAACACAACTTGAAGGTGCCCCTGCTTATACAAAGCAATTAAAAAGATTGTATGATACCATCAACCGAGTTCAAGAACAACACAAACTATCCTTGGCAGCAGGAAAGGCCCTGATGAACCAGATCTTGGAAGACGAAGGTGTGGACGAGCAATATAGGGCAACCCTTGACATGATTGCGGATGCATTGGGGGTACCTGAGACAGTGCATACTGCTCTCACACACTCGCAAAGATCGGAGCGAAGATACGACAGACGTCCCCCTAGACCAGGGAAACAAATGAATGTCTTGGTATCAGAACCATAGGGCACCACATCCACCACCACGGGCACAACCCATACCATTCAACACACTGATGAAGCCCATACCTCAAGTGCACCCCCGTCACCCCCTTTACCACCCTCCCCTCCAACTCCACCACCTTCACCTCCTACCATCAGTGTCACCACCACTGTCACAACCTCAGAGTCCACTTCCCACACCGAAGCATAGACTGTGAGTCAACCCTCACAATCCACCACCACTATTGTAAATGCTACCACTGACACAGTAATTCTAACTACAGCCCCTGAAAACCCCCTTCCCACTATCACACTTCCTGGTGGTTCATTTTCACAACTGCACACACCCCTTTACACCTTCACGACCATCACCACACCGACAATTCCCATGTTCACAATCACTCCCACGACCGCTGTCGGCGCGAAAGGGACAGTCGGTGGATCAGGCCAACCGCCGAAAAATTACGGCGCACGCCGGGTGCTTGGAGCAAGCTCAGATACACAGAAGACGCAAACAAGATGATCACAAATTCAATTACAATTTATAATGCGTGTAGCATTCTTACATGAAATCTTGTTCACAGAATCAAAAAGGAATCACACTCATCATAAGAACAAGCATGAATCAAATGAAGATCGAACTTCATATTTAAGTACAACAGATTAAACATCATTTAAAGTGTAGTCAATCATTGAAGGTATGCATTTGAAGTTTTATGCAAATATATCCAGTAATATGTAGTGAAAATTAGAATACACGTTTATGTCTGTATCAAAAACATCAACGTTCTAGCTCATTCCATGAACTTAATTCGCAAAGTGAATAATCATAAGATTGCAGACTTTAACTCATAAAGTCCTTAGATTGTGGAGAGAATTTTCTATTTAAAAGCACTTGATAATGGGTTGAACTCCGTTTACCCCTTCAAAAACAAAACAAAGCCTTAAAAGAACATCGAGTAATTTCAATATAAGTGCAAACATTTCTATATAAGTTAACTCATTATTTGCTGCCGCAACATATTGTAACACCATAATGACATAATTCGATTTCCGATTAATCAACAATTTGGCAAACATGCATGCATAGTTATAAGTTTTCGTCATAAGTCTCTGTGCCAAACAAATATAAATAATATATAAATAAATATAAATCTTCACAATCGTCCTTAGAGTTTCTCAGTTCATTTTTAAGTCATTCTCTGTTTTCTTTTATTGCAAGCATCTAAGTACTCCTATTAAAGCTAACGCTGAAGGCAAATTTAAGGAAAAATCGTTAATGCAACATGAAAGGAAATATAAATAATATAAATAATATATAAATAAATATAAATCTTCACAATCGTCCTTAGAGTTTCTCAGTTCATTTTTAAGTCATTCTATGTTTTCTTTTATTGCAAGCATCTAAGTACTCCTATTAAAGCTAACGCTGAAGGCAAATTTAAGAAAAAATCGTTAATGCAACATGAAAGGAATCTATCAACAGAGAGGCATTTAATTGAAGACGTCGACGATTAGAATAGATTACACAAATCCTTTGTATATTATTTAAAACTTGAATATGCACATCTTTCTGTAGTTGAAACTCTTAACCGATAAAGATTTATCGCAGATGGTAGTAAATATCGAACAGATTAAAGATGCACTTTTCACAGAAGTCAGGGATCCATGGTCAACCTTAATGGTTTAAACATGAACACAATATGTGAAGTTTTATGACTGCGAAAACTGATGCCAGAATGTGGATTGCAGATAGCTGTTGTGCTTCCAATAAAAAATTATCCTGCGGAAGCTCATCAAATCAGATTACGAAACAGAGTAAGCAAATAACACAAAGAACCAGCTTCAATAGAACAACTTATCATCGATCAAATTTGATGTGTTCGCCCTCGCTCGTAATTATATGCATTTGTCAAAACAACCTTACCATGTCGACGAATCAAATCAGTTACAGCGAGAGATTTATGAGCTTAGTGTGTAGTTCGAGAAAACTTCAAAACATGACAAAATCATGCATCGGATGATTCTTTCCGCTTTGGTCAGATGGAAGCATAAAAAATGGATGGTTTCCGAAATGAATTTCGCTTGACTCCCCTCCCTTTCCTTCCAGATCATATACAGTAAATTCCCTGCACTTTTATTTTCCTCTCTGTTCTGTAGTCACTATGCGTGACTTTTCCTCTTCCCTCCGAGCATGCAGCGCCCTCTCTATCGTTGTCAGAAGTTGTTGGATCGGCTATGTAGCAGCAGGGCAGAAAGCTCTCTTCCGTATGAGTATTCACCTTAGCGCATAAGTCTCTTCTCCTATTCTGTCTCCAGCGTACATCTTCTTTCCCTGCGTATCATTCCCCAGATTCAGCATAAGAATGGCCCTCCTTTTTCCATGCGCTCTCTGACCGCAACAAGCGGCTGCTCCCCTTCTCTCTTCTATGAGATCCCTCTGTCGTCTGAGAGGTCGATGGCGCGCCCCTGAGTACCTCGTTTGGTTCTTGAGAGGGAGACCTAACAGCCTCCACCTGTTGTTCTTCCAGCCCTTGTCACTTCTTCTCCTGAACGCCTCCGAGCATGCCGCCCCCGAACATATATACATACATATATGCATGCCTGCGCTCAGAGTTCACTAATGCATAACTCACACAAACACACACATGCACACGTAAACACAAGTCTTCTCACGGCACATTCTTCACATGCACACCACAAAGCTTTAGTTAACACACAATCATATATACTTAAACTTAAACTTAGACTTCACACGTATTTTTCTTTTCTTTGTTTTATTTTAATTCTTTTATAGCTTCAGTATCATCATTAAATTATTACTTCAATAGATGCTTTATTACATTATAAACACATATGGGTAACACATCACAAATAATTATATTATTATTTAAAATAATCACTTAAGGTTTTCGCTTTACACAAACATAAAGAAGAGACACAAATTGATATATATCACTTGAAGAAATATCAAGTTTGATCTTTTTGACCTTTCTAGCTATCGTTAGAATGTTTTCTTGATCCAAAACTAGAGTAAAGATACATCAAACCATTATATTCTTGTACATTTAGACCATTGCAAGATATATACTTATATATATAAAAAAAACATCCTAATTTGATACACCCATAACCCTTCACATTAGAGGCACTTAAGGGAATCCACGCATTCTTATATATGAAGTTTCACATATTCACTTCATCCTGTTCAATTAGATGTTCTTGCTTAATGCACACCATCTTTTTTCAACCTGCAAATACTCAAGGATTGGTTTAGTCAAATCAGAAGTTCATATTAAGCTTATTTGTTTAAGAATTTATATGTAACCATTGAAAGAAAACTCCTTAATAATTTTTTCCTCCATTTCTTATCAAAGAACGGAGAGAGTATCTCTCCGACATTCGCCCCCTCTAAACATGTGCTTCCTCCGGATGCACCAAACCTGCAGATCAGAAAAGGCAATATCAAATTCTTTTGAAAACTATTCATGACTCAAATGCAAATAGGCTATAAAAAATGCTTCTATCATTAGTACATCTTCAAATAGCAAAGAAAACTTATAAAATTATGTAAGCTTGAATTTCAACCTTTTCGTTCAATGCATGAGTTGGAAAACAGGTTTTAGAAAGAAACTATAGAAGTCATTCAAATAGTGTTTATACTAACTCTTATATTAACTCTGTTCAGAAGTAAAGCATATGTTATATAAGCCTTCTATCCTCAACTCCTAGCCACTTGCCATTAAGATACAAAAAACTAATTCATCTCTAGCATACATCCGCCTTATATAGCACGCTTGTCAATTCAGAAGTGATTTAAAGACCACAACTGATTCATTGAAATCATTTAATTTTTCTTTCATCTCTTTTTTCATCATAATTTTTCTTTTTTTTGTTATTTTTCCTCTTTTCATATGCAGCAACCCTTAATGTACTGCTTTCAATTTTTCTTCGCAACTTTTTTGATGAAGGGGAAAGGCTTAACCCCTAATCAGAGCAAAGGATCTAGAGGTAAGCTAAAGCAGGAACTAGGATCTCTTTAGTAAAATGGGTCAGATTTAAGGAAGCTTACCTATATAAAACAAGCCTACTTCTACTAGGAGTTGCAAGTTAAGGGTTCCGTCAACTATTCATATGACAGCCATAGGTCTCTAATCCCTATCTTGTCTTCAAGCACGTTCCTACTTTAGTGTAAATTCTACTTTTCATAATTTTAAGAAGTTTCTTAACCTATCTGAAGAATGTACATATCTAATTATGATAATGCATGAACTATAATAATTTAAAACATAAATCAGGTTTAGAACTTTTTCACCTGATCTATATTGACTCCATCTTCAGCTCACTTTAAGTTCATCAAAACTTTTGGCATAAAATCTTTAATTGCTTTGATCAATTCATCTTCAGGACCTGTAAGCAATCGTAGAAACTACAAAACAAGTAATCTTCATCATCATTTATCTTGCAAATATAAATGCATATATTCTATCAGATTCATCTTCATCATATCACAAATTTCATCATAAGAAATTCATAGTGGTTATAATTGTCATAAATAATGCATTCTTAATTTTTTCAATAGGGCTTTCTATGAAATAAAATTCATAAGTTTCACATTAGCTTTTTCAACCTTTGTAACAAAGTTCATAAATTTCAGAAAAAAAATCATAATGTTCATAGTATAATATAACCATTATATTTATTGTAAACAAAATCATTTTACTCAAAATATTCATCATCTCATTATAATAATATTCTTCATAATTGTTCATCATAATAGATTTCTTACTATTTGTGAAAGAAAGAGAATCATAAGTTCATCATAAGTTTAGTAAATGACAAGCATATTGATCAAACTTATTTGCAAGCATTAATTGTTCATCATAATAGATTTCTTCCTATTTGTGAAAGAAAGAGAATCATAAGTTCATCATAAGTTTAGTAAATGACAAGCATATTGATCAAACTTATTTGCAAGCATATTGTGCATATAATTTCAAACATGTTTTAGTTTAATTTGAAACCAACAAACTTTGTGTTTCATATTTTAGTATTCTTTTGGTTAAGCAAATCATAATGCAAAACTTTATCATAAGCTTTTAACTAGCTTTTCCAAGCATAAAAACTTCATAAAACAAAACAATTTAAGTATATGTTCATCGTCTTTAGGAAAACAGGCATATATGCAGCAAGCAATATCAAAACTTGAAAAGTTTTATCTTCAATAAACAATTCCATCACAATAAAACTATTATCTTAAATTCTTCTCCTTTTCTTAACTTTAGATGAGTTTTTGGTATTATTTTCAATCTTCCATATGGCTTCTTGTACCCATTTTTCCATATTCTTGTCATGTTCTAATTGAATTTGAAGATTTTCATCTTCAGATGTTTGTACTATTCTTTCATCATTTTTATTTTGGTCACATTTATGGTCATTTTCTATGACTTTAGGTTCTGTTTTACCGCATTTATGTCTTTATTTCCATCAATTGATTGTTCATTTTCATCCTCTTTTATCCTTACATCTTCTTCTTTCTTACACTTTTTCAATGTATCTTGATCCTTAAATGTAGTTTGAATATCTATGTTACTCATAGATTTAGATTTAAAAAGGTTTTGATCATTGTCCAAGCATTCACTTTTAGTCACAATCTTGGTGTTCATAGATTGTAATTGACATACATTGCTTTTCTCAAAATGACTCTTAGGTTTCCATTGTTTTTGAAGTTTGGTTTTAGGACTCAATTTTGTTTGATCAAAATAGTCTATCATCCCCCCTCTACCTAAATTTAATCTCAAGGGTAATTGTGTTTGATAATCACAAATCTTAAGGTCATGTGTAATGACTAAGTGAATTTGACATGCATTATTATAAGCAACACAATCCTCATACATATGACCAAGTTGCTCACACCAAAAGCATCTTAAGGGATATACTTTCCTATTCATAGCCCTATAGGTGAATCTCCTATACTCATTCATATGGGTTTCATTAGGCAACTTTGGAGATAAACTTTGCATTTTATGTTCATGTTTGCACTTGCATTTAGGGAGTTCATTCACTTGTTTGGTCAAATCATCTATTTGGGTCTTTAAATTTTTAACAATTTCTTGTAAAATTCCACACATCACACTATTTGAATTTGAAAACTCACTTAACTTGTCAATTAACAGAAATACTTCTTTAAATTTTGCTTGATTTGATGAGTTTAGCTTATCCTCTAAATCTTTGACTTGCACATCAAGTCCCAAATTTGCATTCTTAATTAAGCCCTCCATAGTAGAGTTCATTTTATATGTGTTTAAATTAACTGGTTTCTTTTTACCCATTGATATTTGAGAAACAAGAAGTATTAGAGGATAGATCAATACCTACAATCTGAATCGAAGAAGAGGCTCAAAGAGTGACTGTGTGAAACTTAATTCAATTTTTAATAGCATCAAAATCTAATACATAAATTGCTAATGGATGAATGTGCAAACATTCTTGCTTCTAATGTCGATGAGAGGGGTGTCAAGATGAGGATAGCTACTTGCCACTCTTCGTGGAGGCGCTCAGTTCCCTAGGGAACAGCCCTCAACACCTAGAAGAGTGCAAGGTTCCAAAGACACAGCCACAACTCCCACGGATGAAGAAGCTTCTGCACTTCGACCTGTCGATATAATGTATGCAAATGCAAGCAAAATGTAAACTTTATACCTCAGCTGCAAGGCCGTTCCTTCACGTCGGGTTCACCAAAATGTCGGCGCGAAAGGGACGGTTGGTGGATCAGGCCAACCACCGAAAAATTACGGCGCACGCCGGGTGCTTGGAGCAAGCTCAGATACATAGAAGACGCAAACAAGATGATCACAAATTCAATTATAATTTATAATGCGAGTGTAGCATTCTTACATGAAATCTTGTTCACAGAATCAAAAAGGAATCTCACTCATCATAAGAACAAGCATGCATCAAATGAAGATCGAACTTCGTATTTAAGTACAACAGATTAAACTTCATTTAAAGCGTAGTCAATCATTGAAGGTATGCATTTGAAGTTTTATGCAAATATTTCCAGTAATATGTGGTGAAGATTTGAATACACGTTTGTGTCTGTATCAAAAACATCAACGTTCTAGCTCATTCCATGAACTTAATTCACAGAGTGAATAATCATAAGATTGCAGACTTTAACTCATAAAGTCCTTAGATTGTGGAGAGAATTTTCTATTTAAAAGCACTTGATAATGGGTTGAACTCCGTTTACCCCTTCAAAAACAAAAAAGAGCCTTAAAAGAACATCGAGTAATTTCAATATAAGTGCAAACATTTCTATATAAGTTAACTCATTATCTGCTGCCGCAAGATATTGTAACACCATAATGACATAATTCGATTTCCGATTAATCAACAATTTGGCAAACATGCATGCATAGTTATAAGTTTTCGTCAGAAGTCTCTGTACCAAACAAATATAAATAATATATAAATAAATATAAATCTTCACAATCGTCCTTAGAGTTTCTCAGTTCATTTTTAAGTCATTCTCTGTTTTCTTTTATTGCAAGCATCTAAGTACTCCTATTAAAGCTAACGCTGAAGGCAAATTTAAGGAAAAATCGTTAATGCAACATGAAAGGAATCTATCAATAGAGAAGCATTTAATTTGAAGACGTCGACGATTAGAATAGATTACACAAATCCTTTGTATATTATTTAAAACTTGAATATGCACAGCTTTCTGTAGTTGAAACTCTTAACCGATAAAGATTTATCGCAGATGGTAGTAAATATCGGACAGACTAAAGATGCACTTTTCACAGAAGTCAGGGATCCGTGGTCAACCTTAATGGTTTAAACATGAACACAATATGTGAAGTTTTATGACTGCGAAAACTGATGCCAGAATGTGGATTGCAGATAGCTGTTGTGCTTCCAATAAAAAATTATCCTGCGGAAGCTCATCAAATCAGATTACGAAACAGAGTAAGCAAATAACACAAAGAACCAGCTTCAATAGAACAACTTATCATCGATCAAATTTGATGTGTTCGCCCTTGCTCGTAATTATATGCATTTGTCAATCAAACAACCTTACCATGTCGATGAATCAAATCAGTTACAGCCAGAGATTTATGAGCTTAGTGTGCAGTTCGAGAAAACTTCAAAACATGACAAAATCATGCATCGGATGATTCTTTCCGTGTTGGTCAGATGGAAGCATCAAGGATGGATGGTTTCCGAAATGAATTTCGCGTGACTCCCCTCCCTTTCCTTCCAGATCATATACAGTAAATTCCCTGCAATTTTATTTTCCTCTCTGTTTTGTAGTCACTATGCGTGACTTCTCCTCTTCCCTCTGAGCATGCAGTGCCCTCTCTATCGTTGTTAGAAGTTGTCGGATCGGCTATGTAGCAGCAGGGCAGAAAGCTCTCTTCCGTATGAGTATTCACCTTAGCGCATAAGTCTCTTCTCCTATTCTGTCTCCAGCGTACATCTTCTTTCCCTGCGTATTTGAGAGTTCCAGTACAAATACAATCTATGTCCCGATTGAAAGAAGTCATCATTAAATCAGATTACTTCCAAAACCTCTCCCATCATCGATGGATTGGCACGTCCGATGATTTGTATGTCCCATTCTGTGTATTAATGGCGGATTATAATGCGGAGATCAAGCAGCGAACGACAAAAAAACCAACCTCGGCCACACAATTTGCACCCGATGACATCCCTGCAAGTGCCACGCATGGGAATATATTTCAACCTACTTGGGGGATACGCCTACTTGAAACATATCCTGAGATGGTACGCACTTGGAATAACATGCCGTTATACATCAAGTATAATCCTTGCTACTGCCCTGCCTTTCGACAAAGATCATGGCCCGACTACACCAAAATAGTTTTGACAGTTAAAGGGTGTGAAAAGTGGCTAAACTATGTGTACATAGCACCCCCTCGTGGCCAACCCACGGTGTCGTCGAGATTTTCTCTCCTCTCTCAATTATGAAGGCCTACAAAAAACATATTTGGTGAAGGTAGCCGGAATTCCCCGAGAAGTCCAGGATGCATCAAGGATGTCAAAGGAAGCTCACATACAAAGTTTCAAAGAAATCAAGAAAGTCCATGGTAGCGGTCAAAGCTGGTCAAAGTTGGGAAATTAGGGCAAAAATTTCATTGTCACCAAATTAGATGAAAATCCATATACTTGTAAAGATTGTCAAAGGCAGTCTATGGCCCAAATTTCAGCAGAAAATGGATTTTGTAGCACATTGATATGCTATGTTCATTTTGTAAAAATGTAATTTTTCTAGTTTGACCCTACAAATTCTTGTATAGAAATTTATGTTAGGCATATGGTTTGGCATGTATAAAGATCATATGTGGCTACATATTTGTACAAATTTTCAAGGCCATCAGAGCTTCCTAGAGACCTTAATGCCACCTTGCAAGCTTCCAAATGTAGTCAAACTTGTACAAGGGAGATTCAGATGGGAGTTACTTCTGCATATTCCTGAAGGAGATCTTTGGAAACATAGTCCTACAAAGTTTCATCTTCATCAAAGCCTATTTGGAGGGTCAAAGAGCACAAAGTCCAGTTTTCAGGATCACCGCAGTTTTCTAGTTTAAGCAAATTGAAGGGTTGAAGGGCCACCACATGGCGAAAGCTGATTGAACCATGTTGTACGATCAAGATGAGCTCATATTCAAGGGTGGAGATGCACTTATGCTTAAAGCAAGGAGGATCCACGCGTTTTTCCATAAAAGAAGATAATTTTTGACAATCAAAGATCAATAATGCAGCTTTTCTCCAAAAATAGTGGCTTATCTTATCCGAGTTGATGTCAGCACTGATCCGACGGTCCAGATCATCCCCAGATCCAATGGTGGAGAATGAGGGCGCCTAAATTTCACTCCTTTACACTAGATTTGATAGAAAGAACAATTCCAAGCCATTGATTTGATTAATCAAATGGTTGTAATCAAAAGTAGTGATCCTAGAGTTGAGAGTTGATTTCTCTAGATCTAAGGGCCCAAATTCATTCAAAAAACTATATAAACCCCCCTCCAATCTCCTAGAGCATCATTGTTAGGCATCCATAGGGCTCATGCTAGCTTACGGTTTCCTTGAGACGATCACCCTCGGTTGAGCGAGTCAGGATCCAAGGTGAGCTAGTATGAGTATAGTACCTAGTTTCATATTTAAGTTAGAACTCCAATCTAGGATAGGCTCTTGAAAACCAGCATCTCTATCTTGACTCACCCTCGGTGGAGCGTGTGAGTGAGTTAGAGCTGATTTTAATGAGTCTTAGACTTCTTTAGTTAGACGTTACGAGCCTAGACATACATAGGGTCACTAGAGTGGAACTCACCTTCTTACGTGTGACATTCAGTTGAACTGTCATGGTTTGAGGGTCGGAACCACCTTTGATCAGTAGACTGCCTAGCTTGACGTACCACGACGATCTTATACTTGTATCTTAATTCAAATCCTTTTAATTCATGTCACTTGTCACTTGTCTCTTGTCTCCTCTCTTAGTCTCTTAAGTATTTTTACATGTCTTCTATTTCTTCTATGTGTGAGAAGGCTCCGCAGTATTGCGTTGAACCAGTGAGGATGTTTCTTTGAGCTTGTGAGTAAACTCTATCATCATAATTCACTTGCATGCATATAATCCATACATACCCATACATATTGATTAGTTTCTAAAAGTGTATAAGAAGCTCCAATATTGGACCATTCTTCCTTTCGAAACTGGTTTATGTGTAAGGATTCCATCTATTCACGTCGTGCATACATATCATCAAAAGAAGACTATGCATATGAATTAGAATTAGGAAGTGTTTAAGAAGCTCCTTCAATGGACCACTCTTCCTTCCAAATTTGATTCGTGTGTATGGTTCTCTTTCATTCTTATCATTCATGTTCATAAATCTAACTTGCACTCCTAATTTCCCATTCCCATAATCATTTCAACATCTCTCTCTTCTCCATCCTCAACATTAATTTCACTTTCATGTCCTTAAACCATCCAACATTCATTAGCTTCATACACCCTGTGTGTGCCACGGTCGGACCCGATCCACTCGGATTGCGATCACCTCCACATTTGAACCCGACGTGAAACGCTTCGTGGCATTTGCTTCTGATCTTGTTGGGAGGTTGTGATCCATATCCTTTGTTTCATATTTTTCATCCTCATCATATCATCATCATCAGTCTTGAGTATTGCACTGGATTTCTCACAGTATCGTGCACATCTTTGTCGTGAAGTAAACGCATTTGTGAGAGATCTAGAGCATCCTGCATCACTTGCTTATTCACATAAGATGGAGGAAGGATTCAAATCCCTTATTGTTGAGAAACAAGGCCAAAGAATAGTCTCTTCTATGTTGAGAGAGAAGGGAAAATTCAATGGCATCAACATCACAAGCTACTTAGATTTGTTTGAAGAGCAAGCTATGATTTTTGGTCTTCCCGAAGATCTTTTGAAATCATTCTTTGAACGAATTGTTGATAGCTCTATCATAAACCGTGTCACTCAATATGATACTCTTCCTTGGAGTGATTTTAGAAAGGAGATGCTCAAAGAGTTCTATCTTGAAGATTATAGCCAACATAATCGAGATGGATTCTTACGATGGGTCAATTCTCCAAAGCCTAGTAGCTCTATTACTCACTTACAAAATGAGTATATTAGACGCTATGAACATCTTCCTGATGAGGATAAGATAACTTTGGAACCTGATCTTGTGATCAATTTTCTTAAGCTTCTTCATCCTAAAACTCGTAGGGAAGTTGAACGGCGATTAGAAGAACCAGATAAGCGCTATGGTCTTACTGACAATTGGCAAAAAGTGCGTAAAGTAGTAGAGGCTGTAGCCCATAGACATCAAAGACAATCCATGCTTTATGAGCAAACTAGTCTTCCTCAAGCTAGCCTTCCACAAACTAAGGAGCAAGTTAGAGAACAATCCCATGCTATGCTTTTTGACTCTACTCCTATTCCTCAAATGATGGAGCCTAATCAAGGTTTTAAAGTAGAGCCAAATAAAAGTGTAGTTGAACAATCTCAAGTGGATATTCTCACTAAGCAAATGGAAAGTCTTATTGCTACACAATCCAATTTGGCCAAGACTATAGATGCTTTACAATCTAATTACACCAAAACTTTCCAAAATCAAATGAACCCAATGACTTTTCAAGAGCCTAATCAACATGTTATAGCTACCAATCAAAATCCACAAGTAGCTCCTACTCAAGCATATCAAGTTCCTCCAATGCATAATCCTTCAATGCATAATCCTTCAATGCAAAATCCTCATCCTCATGTGCAAAATCCTCAAATGTATCAAAACCTGTATCCCCAAGCTTCTCAAATAGCTTTTCAAAATCCTCAAAATCAAAATTTTCAAAATCATCAATCGTATAATATGGAAGCTCCTCTTGCACCTCAAGTACCACATGTTGCTCCCCAAGCTCCTCAAATACATCAATTGCATTTTCAAAATCCTAATTACTCTGTTCAAGCAATACCTTATCAACAAAATCCTCAATTTCAAAATTTCCCACCACAAGTTAATCAAAATCCTCAAAATCAAAATGGTTTTGTGCGTGGCCCTCGTAGGTGTCCTTGGTGTAATTCGTTAGAGCACTTTTTGAGAGATTGTGAATTATTGAAGGCTGCTAACGAGCAACGACTAGTAATAGACATAGACAAGAAAATCTGTGACTATCGATCTAGGCTACCTTTGCAAGGAAATTATGGTAAGGGAGGAATGAAAAAACATTATGAAAATATAACCATAATGGACGTAGGAACTAGAGGAGTGAAACTAGAAGCTCTTGATGAACAACAAGTAGAATCAAGTAAACCCACAAAGGAAGGTGATTTTTCCATAGAGGCTTTAGTAAGAGCACGGGATGAGATTAGGAGAATAACGGCTTGGGAGTCACCGATAGAAGATCAATCTCTTATTTCTCACATATCCGATGTAGAAGAAAAACGAAAAAGAGATGAAGCTGAGCCTAGTGAAAGAGGAGTGACTCGAAAACAAACCTCAGAGGGAATAGAAACAATCATAGAGCAAGGAGAAACATCACAATCCAAAGATAAAAAACAAGAATCAGAACCCAATGAACAAAAACAAGAGGAGAAAGAAAAAGGGAAGAAGACAAAGCAAAGAAAACCAGAACCAAAGCCTTTAGATAAACAAGAACAATCAAAACAAATTGAAGACCAAACACGAGAACATGAACAAAAACAAGACCTTGAGCAAAAACAAAAGAAACCAAAGAGAAAACCTAAAGCCATCTTGATTTTAGAAATTGAGATAAAAATAGATCCTATGGAGATTTTAGATGACATTTTGCTTAAGAGTCAAGTGACTATGTCTTTAGAACAAGTTTTCTCTATTGCAAAGCCTGTTTTTAAAGATAACTTTATCGGCCTATTTAAAAGGAAGAGGTTTCCGCTTAATCTAGATACTGAGATGCAAGATTCTCTAGATCAAGATCAAGCTATGAATGAAGCCTTAAACTTTGATGAATCTGATGAAGAGGACTTTGATGATGATGAAGTAAATGTTAATAAAAATTTCTTAGGACCTATTCAACCTGACCATGAAAATCATGAAAACAATCCTAAAAGTCACTTTAAAAGAACATTTTGGTCTAGAGGTACATCAGAGATGCATGTTAAAATAGGAAATGATAAGAACACTATCACTGTAAATGCATTAGTAGATTCCGGCTCTGAAATCAATGTGATTTCAAGAGAAGTCTATGATAAGTTTCGATGGCCCATAGATAAAGATTGTGGATGGCGTATGAGAACTGCAAATAATGGTGTAGGTACCCTGTATGGAGCTTGTGCTAGTGTGCCCATATCCATAGGAGGAATCACAGAAGAATTTCACTTTTTTATTCAAGATAATTGCTCCTATGAAGTTCTCTTAGGTCAACCCTTTATTTGTGAGAGTCGTATGGAAACTAAAGCCATGGATGATGGGTCTACCTATGCTAGATTCAAGTCTAAGGATGTAATGCAATCACTTCAAGTCATGACAGTAGGAGTGAATCATCCTAGGAATCGATTATCAATTAGAAAGAAACCTATTGTTACTCAGGGTCATGAGCATGCTTGTAGTGATTGTGCACCTCGATTCATGTTTGGAGCTACATATGATCAAAATTTCGGATAGAATCCATTGTTGAGCGGGACAACAGTGGATATTGGTTTGACATCTCGTAGCCAACCAACCTGTTCAATAGTTTGTCACTTTGTTTTCCACATTCTAGATTAGATTTTCTTCATAAGAGTCAATTGTCCAAGTCTTTTATCCAAAAAACCCAAAAAAATTATAAAAACAACAAAATCATGGAGCATGATGAGAACATTGAGCATGTGATTGAAACATCTCATTGTTTCTCTACTCTTGAGGAGTTAGAATTATATCTTCAACAAAATTCTAATTCCCATATTATTCTTCTTTCTTTCCCTGATGAGAATGCTCTAATCCAAGAGTATGCTCTCAATGTTGACAAGTGCTCAAAATTTAACCAAACACATGATGCCTTAGTTGAAACAAAGTACAAAATTGTAGAAAAAAAATCAAACCCATAGCTCAACCATTACCTCAAGGAAGTAATGAAAAAATTATTGATGTGAAAAATGATCCAACTCTTCGGGATAAGAAAAACATAGGACATACATTCACGGATGAGACAATCAAACAGGTGAAAATTAGTAGAGATGATGACTTTCTTTTGCCAGCAGAGAGAGATAAATTTGAGGGAGTCATACGTAGCCATGGAAAAGCCTTTACTATGTATCCTCATGAGATTGGTTGTGTAGATCCTAAGCTAGTTGCACCCATGATAATCTTTACTATTCCACATATTCCATGGAATCTTCGTCCTATACCTGTTCCAAAGGCTCACTTACTTGAGCTAATGAAACTACTTAAGGAGAAGATAAACATGAGAATTTTAGAGCCATCTTTTGCACCTTACTCAAACAGATGGTTCACTGTGCCTAAAAAGAATGGGAAACTACGTCTTATTCAAGATCTCCAACCCGTCAATAAAGTCACCATAAGGAATGTAGGAACAGGACCCATTGTAGATGAGTTTGCTGAATCATTTTCAGGACATTCTATCTATTCAATGGGTGATCTATATTCTGGATATGACCAATTCCAATTAGCAATTGATAGTCATGACATAACCACAATGAAAACTCCTTTAGGCTTAGTGCGAATGTGTACTTTACCTCAAGGAGCGACTAATTTTGTGGCTCATATGATGAGTGCTATGAATATGGTCTTACATGACTTTATCCCTCATATAACTATGCCATTCATTGATGATATTCCAATTAAAGGGAGTGAGGAACGTGTAAAGGACATTACTTTAGATTCATCGGGATGTCGTAAATTTGTTCTTGACCATATCTCTAATTGTGAAAGAATATTTCAACGATTTGAAGAGGTAGGTCTCACATTTTCCATAGAGAAATCTGTTTTTGGTGTCAACGAGATACTTATTGTTGGACATTTATGTGGCCATTATGGTCGAAAGCCATACCCACAAAAAGTTGATGCCATTAGCAAGATTTCTGAAACATGTAACAACGTGAGTGAGGTACGTGGATTTCTTGGTGCTTGCATCTTTTATGTTATTTGGATCCCTCACTTTGCTCATGTTGCTGATTGTCTTTATGAATTGTTGAGGAAGAAACAAAAATTTATTTGGACTGACAAACACACTCAAGCTATGCGTAAATTGAAGAAATTATTGCTTAAAGCTCCCATCCTTAAGCGTGTAGACTATTCTACTAACAAACCTATTATATTGACTGTTGATACTAGTCCTATTGGTATAGGTTGGGTCATAAGTCAAGATGATAGTGAAGGGAATAGATATGCAATTAGGTTTGGTGCCAAAATTCTACATGAAACACAACGAAAATAACCACAAATCAAACGAGAACTATGGGGTATGGTAACAGCTTTGAAAACAGACAAAGAATATTTCATTGGTGCAAATGTCAAAGTTGAGACTGATTGTTTGCCTCTCATTGGAATGATAGCCAATTGTTCATCTCCTGATATAGCCATGCTTAGATGGATCTCATATATTAAGTTCATAAATCCTGAGTTAGTTCATATTTCAGGTAAGTCAAACTCAGTTGCTGATATGTTATCGAGAGCTAGATTTGATGATGATCTTGAAAGTGATCTAATAAAGAATGTGAATTTAGTTGACTATGTTCCACATATATATGAGTATGAGAAATTTCATGAGTCTGAGTACGAAGATGAATGGAGAGACATAGGAAAGTATCTCAGTACACTACAACCATTACCTAGCTGGACTACGAATAGATTCCGTTACTAACATTACGAAACGAGATTATAACTTTTTCCTATGTAATGGTTATCTTTGGAGACATGCTAAGGGTAAGGTTAAGAATCCACAACGAGTCCTAGGAAAACGAGGTCTTCAATTGCAAGTAATGAAGGAAATGCATGAGACATTATGGGCCGGTCATAAAGGATTTTTTGGAACATATAAAAAAATTAGAAGTACCTATTATTGGCCTAGGATGTATGTTGACATTAGTAGCTATGTTTCTACATGTTCTACTTGTCAACTTCATTCATCAGTCAAACATAGAGATCCGTTGCATCCTACTTATCCACCTTGTATTCACTACAAGTGGGTAGTAGATCTTGTAACGATGCCTAAAGGTATTGACAAAATGCGTTACATTGTACTTGCAAGAGAAGACTTAACTAATCATGTAGAGGGACGTGCACTATGATCTAAGACCACTTACAATGTTTGCAAATTCTTGCTTGAAGATGTCATAAGTCGCTTTGGGTACATAGAGAAAGTAGTTGCCGATCGTGGAGAGTTAAATGCGAGAGAAGCTAAAGAGTTCTTTGAGCGTCACGGTATTCGTTTGTCTCTCACTACTGCATATAACCCAGAGGCCAATGGTAAAATAGAGAGAGGGCATCCACCTATTGTGAAAGCCATATCTAAAGCATGTAATGGTGACATCAAACAATGGCCTAAGTTCTTACCTTTTGCACTTTGGGTAGATACAATGACATGCACACGTACTACTGGATATATGCCTGCTGAACTCATGTACTGTCAAAAACCATTGTTTCCAATTCAGTCTCATATTTCTGCATGGTCAAATTTGCCTTGGTCTGAAAACATGTCTACTGATGATTTTTTGAATTTGCGTATTAAACAGTTAGAACAAGGTAAATTAAGACTTGATGATGCTGTTGAAAAATTAAGAGAATCTAGAATGAAGAACAAGCATTATTTTGATAAAACTCATCGATTGCGTCCTAAGCCAATTGAAGTAGGAGATTGGGTGGTCATTTATGATAGTACATTTGACTCTCAATATGATGCACGCAAAAAGCTCACTCAACGGTGGTTTGGGCCATACATTGTATCAAAAGTCAACAACAATGGTACGTATGCTCTTTGTGAATTAAATGGTGTTGCACTAAAAACTTTGATTGCAGGTAAAAGGATAAAGCTATTCAAGAAACGTGATAATGACGAGTACATTTTGGATGAGGATATTGAAGAAGATGACAACAATGAGGCCGATTCATAAACAGGAGTATCCACGTTATAAAAAATAAAAAATATAAATAAAAAAGGAAAAAAATAAATAAAAAAACATATAAAAATATCATTAATTTTTCAAGTTCATGATGCTTTGTTTTTTTTCAAGTTCATTCTATTTTTTTTTTCCATGCTTGTTTCATGCATGTTTTTTTTCAGTCTTTGCATTGCATTGCATATCCACATCACTTGAGTCAAAAAGGGCAAATGATGATTTCTCTACTTGTGTAAAATTGTATCTTAAGTAGTAACTTATCTACTAAGAAATTGATTATAATCTAGGATTGTGGAAAGATAGGGCATGTAGATTTGGAGGTTTATTTTGGTGACATGACTTTCATATATAAACATGCATATGTATCCTATATCGAAAGCATAATTGTTGAAATCCTAGCTCCTGCTATTGCATCCTTAGTCCATCTCACAGCACTTGTATCGGAGTTTAAACAACTGTTCTCCGTCATCAAAAATGGTTGTACCTTGTATCGGGGTTTAATTTTTCCCCGTCATCAAAAAAAATAAAAAAAATAAAAAATAAAAAATAAAAGTTGCTACATGTTACCAAGAAGTTTACACTTTCTTCCACCCCAAAAAAGTGATCGTAACCATAAAGTTGCCGAATCATCATCATCATCAAAAAAAAAAAAAAGAGAGCAAGCCAGAGGAGGATAAAGCGGCATAGTAGAATAAATCACGGGCTATATAGGCAGATTTATGCATTAGTGGAGTTTAGTTAGATTTCCTTGCATGTTATTAGAGAAAGAGCATATTCATATTTATGTAGGAAAGGAGTTGATCTAAAATAAGCTAAAGATGAAAGATGTCTCTTGAAAATCCTAAATCTTTGTTTATAATCATATTTAAGGTAGATTGCTTTATGAAAAAGGTACAAAATTTTCTTCAAGATGAGAGGAACTGATGCTTAAAACGACTCAATACATCCACTTCCACTTCATACTGATGCTTCTTTTTTTTCTTTCTTGTTGCCAATGTTGCTTGTTCACTTGCATATATGTTGCCTATTTGTTCATGCATATTCATGTTGCCTGTTTCAATTCTTTCTTTCATGCAAATTTTGCTTCATGTCACGTTACCTACTGATTCATGCATATAATCAATTTTCCTTCCATGTTTCTTATGTTGCCTATAAAAGAATTTGATGCCTGGAACATTTTGTTTTTCACAGATGCTAGAGTGGCGCTTCCGGAGGAATCGCAGGTTTAATGGGGGCGAATGTCGTCAAGATTTTCTCTCCTCTCTCACTTATGAAGGCCTACAAAAAACATATTTGGTGAAGGTAGCCGGAATTCCCCGAGAAGTCCAGGATGCATCAAGGATGTCAAAGGAAGCTCACATACAAAGTTTCAAAGAAATCAAGAAAGTCCATGGTAGCGGTCAAAGCTGGTCAAAGTTGGGAAATTAGGGCAAAAATTTCATTGTCACCAAATTAGATGAGAATCCATATACTTGTAAAGATTGTCAAAGGCAGTCTATAGCCCAAATTTCAGTAGAAAATGGATTTTGTAGCACATTGATATGCTATGTTCATTTTGTAAAAATGTAATTTTTCTAGTTTGACCCTACAAATTCTTGTATAGAAATTTATGTTAGCCATATGGTTTGGCATGTATAAAGATCATATGTGGCTACATATTTGTACAAATTTTCAAGGCCATCAGAGCTTCCTAGAGACCTTAATGCCACCTTGCAAGCTTCCAAATGTAGTCAAACTTGTACAAGGGAGATTCAAATGGGAGTTACTTCTGCATATTCCTGAAGGCGATCTTTGGAAACATAGTCCTACAAAGTTTCATCTTCATCAAAGCCTATTTGGAGGCTCAAAGAGCACAAAGTCCAGTTTTCAGGATCACCGCAGTTTTCTAGTTTAAGCAAATTGAAGGGTTGAAGGGCCACCACATGGCGAAAGCTAATTGAGCCATGTTGTACGATCAAGATGAGCTCATATTCAAGGGTGGAGATGCACTTATGCTTAAAGCAAGGAGGATCCACGAGTTTTTCCATAAAAGAAGATAATTTTTGACAATCAAAGATCAATAATGCAACTTTTCTCCAAAAATAGTGGCTTATCTTATCCGAGTTGATGTCAGCACTGATCCGACGATCCAGATCATCCCTAGATCCAATGGTGGAGAATGATGTTAAAAGTCAAGCTTCAAGCTAAAAAATTCGTGGGGAATCTTTTATGGACATGTGGAGCAATCAAAGGAAGCCAAAAGCCACGAGATTCCATCAAGAAAAGTCACTCAACCACTCCCCAAGTCATCTCAACTAATTCCTCCAAGTTAAGAGGCTGATTTGGAAAGGTAGTTCCTAGATTTTAGGGGCACACCTCTCACTATAAAAGGAGCATGTATCCCGACTTCTTTTGGGCCATCTTCTTGGAGTTTTAACTCATGTAAAGTGAGTACTAAGTGCTGGAGTTGTGATAAGCAAGCCCCTTGCTTAAGCAACCCCCTTGCTTGCTTGTTTGTTTTCTTTTAGTAGGCATATCTATGTGTGTGCGCAGGCAGTGTTGCAACTCTCTACCCCTGAGTTGTTAGCATTGGTTCTCCCTCATATGGTATCCATTTGATGTAATTCTTGTCTCATTGGATAGCTATAAGAGTCTATTTTATGCTTACCAATTCTCTGGAGCATTCTCTGAGTAAGTTGGGAGCAACATTCATTTTAGTGAAGTTGTGTGATTGATATCTCTCTCTTTGTGTAGGCTCTGTTGGAAATATTTTGCTCTCTGTTGTAAGGGCTGGTTCTCCTTCTCTATGTATCCATTTGCTATGATTTTGGTGTCATTGGGTAGCTATTAGAGTCCTCTAAAGTTGACATAAGTTTGAGATTCATTCTCTGTATAATCTCTAAGAAACGTTTGCTGGAGTGAAGTGAGGTCTCTGCTTGACTAGCAGTTGTGAGCATTCAACTAGCTCATGTTGTAGACATTGTTTCTCTTTGTGTAAGCATCCATTTCAAGTGAAATTTGTTTTGTTGGAAAGCCCTTGGTGTCTACTACAGGTCTACAAAACCTCACTGGAGTTCTCTGCATAAGCTCTGAGTAAGAGCATTTTTGGTGTGCAAAGGTCAAAGAAGGATACCTGTGGAGGTCATTCGCGCTTCATCGTTGCTTAGGGGTTGAGATACTTCCCCCATAAGTGGTATCAGAGCATTTGGGCATCTTGGAGGTATCACATACAAGAAAGAAGACCTCTTGGAGTTGGTGGTTGAAGAGTTGCATCAACAAAAGCTTCTTGGAGGTAGCTCACATCAAGGGGGAGCTATTCTACTCAAATTTGCAAGAGCACAAGGTGTCCATCTAAGGAAAGCTTTGGATTGAGGTAACCTCAGAGCCTCATTTTCATTTTACACACATTGGAGCATTAGCCAAGGGCTAGGTCAAGTATCAAAGACTAGATATGGGAGACTTCAACACTCAAATTGAAAAGCTAGACAAAGGTAACTATCAACCATGGAGATTTAGGGTCTCCAACTATCTTATGGGCAAGGGCCTTTGGGGGTTGATTAGTGGAAGTGAACCAAGACCTAGGTTGGATGAGAATCCAACCAATGACCAGAGAAGGGCCTTTAGGGAATGGAATGAAAGAGACAAGAGGGTTATCTTTATTCTTTCCCAACACATTAGCAATAGCATGATCGGCCATATCCAAGACCTGGATTCAAGCATGAAGGTATGGGAGACACTTGAAAGGCTTTATTCAACAAGCACCAAAGCAAGGAAGATCCAACTCAAGAATGAGCTCAACAACCTTAGGAAGAGCTCAGGGAGTAGCATAAATGACTACATACTTAAGGTCAAGGAGTTATCAGATGCATTGGGATCCATTGGAAGCCACGTAGACGATGACGATCTTGTGGCTTATACTCTCAATGGTTTGAGAGATGATGAGAAGTGGAAACCCTTTACCACTTCAGTTTATGTAAGGGATAATCTTCCCGATTTTGAGCAATTGGTTGCTCTCATGGTCACCGAAGAAATGAACATAGGTGGAAGTTCAACTAAAAGCAAAGATGCACAAGTTTTCTATGCAGGTAATCAAAGGGGCAAAGGAAGACAAGGAAAAGGAAGGGGCAAAGGAAGGTTTGGAGGAAGGCAAGGCCACTCAAGAAATCAAGGACATGACCAAGGCACCTCATCACAAAGAGGGAGAGGAAGATCAAGAGGAAGAGGAGGACGACATCAACAAAACAGGAATCAAGATGGCGAAGGATGTTACATATGTGGCAAGTTTGGCCACTATGCTAGAGATTGCTACCAAGGAGGAAACCAAAGGAACTATAATCAAGGTTCTTCATACAAAGGCCAAGGTAATTATGCTTCTACAAGTTCAGAAAATGACAATCTCTTGATGATGCACATGAATGGGAATTCAAGCAAAGTAGATAACACTTGGTATATTGATAGTGGATGTAGCAACCATATGAGTTGCAATGCTTCTTGGTTTACTAATCTACATGTTCCCAAAGGTAAAGGACATGTAGAAACAGGTGATGATACAGCCCATGAGATCTCCCATGTTGGAGATGTAGCTTTGGATGACAAGGAGGAAGGAAGATGTCTCAAGGATGTCTTGCATGTACCTACCATCACAAAGAACTTGGTGTCCGTTGGGCAAATGGTTGAAAGAGGCTATCAAGTAAGGTTCAACAAAGGTGGATGCTTTGTGGAGAACCCTAAGCAAGGTTACAAGGTCATAGCAAGAGGAAAGAAGCAAGGGAGACTCTTCACTTTGGAGGTAAATTCTCATTCTACTCAACATGTCTACTTCACATATGGAAACAAGAGGATTTCGGAGTTGGACTTGTGGCACAAGAGGATAGGTCACATCAACATACAAAGAATGAAGGAAATGCAATTCAAGAGGCTGGTTGAAGGTCTTCCCAACTTCCAAGGACAAGGTATGAAGCATTTATGTGAATCTTGTCAACTAGGGAAGCAAGCGAGACTTCCATTCAAGAAGAGTGGCTACATAAGCCAACATCCATTGGAGTTGATACATACAGATGTGTGGGGGCCAACGAAAGAGCAATCCATTGGAGGTAACAAGTACTTTGTCACTTTTATAGATGATTGCACAAGGATGGTTTGGGTTTATTTCATCAAAAACAAATCAGATGTGTTTACATGTTTCAAAGCATTCAAGGCAATGGTAGAGAAGGAAACAGGTACATATATCAAGAAGCTAAGGTCCGATGGAGGGGGAGAATATTTCTCAAATGAGTTTTCTGATTTTTTAATGGATCAAGGCATCAAGAGGCAAGTAACATGCAGGTACACACCCCAACAAAATGGAGTAGCAGAGAGAAAGAATAGATACATTGCCAAGATCGCTAGAGCAATGCTTAATGAGATGAATGTACCTAACATGTTTTGGAGTGATGCAGCAAATACCGCCGTGTATCTAATGAATAGGGCTCCTACCTCAGGGATCCATGGCTTGACACCATATCAAGCCTATTATGGTAAGAAACCTGATCTTTCCCACTTGAAGATATTTGGATGTACTTGTTATGTACATGTGCCAAGTGAATTGAGGCACAAGCTACAACCAAAGGCAGAAAAGTGTGTGTTTCTAGGATATTCAAATAATCATAAAGGTTACAGGTGCTTCAACCCAAATACAAAGGACTTGAGGATATCAAGGGATGTAGCATTTGATGAGCTACTCCCTTGGTATAAGAAGTATATGCAGGACTATGAAGAAGAAAAGCATGGACATGATGAAGAACAAATCGACCTAGAGCTAAGCGGCCCAAGGTGTTCCATCAATGAAGATAGTTCAAGCATGAACTCACCATGGAGGGGGAGATCTTCATCAAGCTATGAAGCACAATCAATCAACAAAGGCAAAGCAACATTGGTGGAGTTGGATGAAGAAGGTAATGAAGTTGAAGATGATGAAGGACACATGATGGAGAAAGAAGCCACGTCAAAGAAAGAGATCAAGTTCCCAAGGCAAAGGAGGTTTATTCCTCCAAAAGGTGAAGAAAGGAAGTCTTCTAGAGTTAAGTATCCAACTCAAAGGTTTACTTATGATTCATACATGGCAACACATTATGCATATATGAACAAAGTAGTAGAAGATCATGAGCCCGATTGCTATGAAGATGCAAGCAGGTACACCGAATGGAAAGAGGCAATGCAAGAAGAGATCGACGCACTTGAGGAAAATCAAACATGGACTCTAGTGCCCAAGAAGGAGAACATGAAGGTAATAGGTAATAAGTGGGTGTATAAAGTAAAGAGGAATTCAGATGGATCTATTTCTAGGTTCAAAGCAAGATTGGTGGCCAAGGGTTTTGCACAAACCTATGGAGTGGACTTTGAAGAGACATTCAGCCCCGTGGCAAAGATGAGCACCATTAGGACACTCATTGCAATGGCTGCTAGCAAAGGATGGAAGCTCTTCCAATTGGATATCAAGAATGCCTTTCTCAATGGAGACTTGGAAGAAGAGGTATACATGGAGCAACCACTAGGTTTTGTTCATAAAGAGTTTCCACATCATGTTTGTAGGTTGAAGAAGGCACTTTATGGCCTAAAGCAAGCTCCAAGGGCTTGGAACCAAAGATTGGTGGACTATTTGATCAAATGTGGTTACAATCAATGCAAGGCGGATCCATCTCTCTTCATCAAACAAAGAGGAGAACTTGTGGTCTACATGTGTGTGTATGTAGATGATCTTATCATTACAGGTAATGATACAAAGGGCATTGAGGAGATCAAGGCAAAGCTTGGAAAGGAGTTTAGGATCTCTGATCTTGGAGATCTTAGGTATTTTCTTGGCATTGAAGTTGTATACAAAGAAGAAGGTATTATGCTCATACAAAGGAAGTATATTCTAGACCTACTTGAGAGGTTTGGGATGCTACATTGCAAGCCTATTTCAAATCCCATGGAAGTTAATGTAAAGCTAAGCTCCATTGATGGAGAGCCATTAGAGGATGTAACTTTGTATCGATCTATTGTAGGCTCTTTCAATTATGCCACAATAACCAGGCCTGACATAGCATATGGAGTTGGAGTGTTATCACAATTTATGCATAGTCCAAGGACTACACACTTGCAAGCTGCAAGAAGAATGTTGCGATATCTCAAAGCCACTATAAATGAAGGATTGTTCTACTCATTTGATGATGATATGCAGGTCAAAGCTTATTCCGATGCCGATTGGGCCGGTTCGAAGGAAGATAGAAGGAGTACAAGTGGTTACCTAGTCATGCTAGGTAGCAAGATCATCTCATGGATTTCAAAGAAGCAACCCACGGTGGCATTATCTTCCACCGAGGCTGAGTATAGAGCTTTGGCTCAAGTCACATGTGAGCTAATGTGGATTAAGAAGTTATTTATGGAGCTTAATTTGCAGGTTGACACATATCCAATTTTTTGTGACAACATGAGTAGCATTCATCTAGCATCGAACCCTGTCTATCATGCTAGAACCAAGCATATTGAAGTGCACTATCACTTCATAAGGGAAAAGGTGATATCCAAGGAAGTTTCAGTACATCATATTGGTACTAAGGACCAAGTTGCGGACATGTTTACAAAGGCTTTGGATGGGATGAAGATTTCAAAATTCAAGCAATGCATCAACATGAAGGAGCTTGGATGAGGATGAAGAATTGAAGCTTGAGGGGGAGTGTTAAAAGTCAAGCTTCAAGCTAAAAAATTCGTGGGGAATCTTTTATGGACATGTGGAGCAATCAAAGGAAGCCAAAAGCCACGAGATTCCATCAAGAAAAGTCACTCAACCACTCCCCAAGTCATCTCAACTAATTCCTCCAAGTTAAGAGGCTGATTTGGAAAGGTAGTTCCTAGATTTTAGGGGCACACCTCTCACTATAAAAGGAGCATGTATCCCGACTTCTTTTGGGCCATCTTCTTGGAGTTTTAGCTCATGTAAAGTGAGCACTAAGTGCTGGAGTTGTGATAAGCAAGCCCCTTGCTTAAGCAACCCCCTTGCTTGCTTGTTTGTTTTCTTTTAGTAGGCATATCTATGTGTGTGCGCAGGCAGTGTTGCAACTCTCTACCCCTGAGTTGTTAGCATTGGTTCTCCCTCATATGGTATCCATTTGATGTAATTCTTGTCTCATTGGATAGCTATAAGAGTCTATTTTATGCTTACCAATTCTCTGGAGCATTCTCTGAGTAAGCTGGGAGCAACATTCATTTTAGTGAAGTTGTGTGATTGATATCTCTCTCTTTGTGTAGGCTCTGTTGGAAATATTTTGCTCTCTGTTGTAAGGGCTGGTTCTCCTTCTCTATGTATCCATTTGCTATGATTTTGGTGTCATTGGGTAGCTATTAGAGTCCTCTAAAGTTGACAGACGTTTGAGATTCATTCTCTGTATAATCTCTGAGAAAAATTTGCTGGAGTGAAGTGAGGTCTCTGCTTGACTAGCAGTTGTGAGCATTCAACTAGCTCATGTTGTAGACATTGTTTCTCTTTGTGTAAGCATCCATTTTAAGTGAAATTTGTTTTGTTGGAAAGCCCTTGGTGTCTACTACAAGTCTACAAAACCTCACTGGAGTTCTCTGCATAAGCTCTGAGTAAGAGCATTTTTGGTGTGCAAAGGTCAAAGAAGGATACCTGTGGAGGTCATTCGCGCTTCATCATTGCTTAGGGGTTGAGATACTTCCCCCATCAAATGAGGGCGCCTAAATTTCACTCCTTTACACTAGATTTGATAGAAAGAACAATTCCAAGCCATTGATTTGATTAATCAAATGGTTGTAATCAAAAGTAGTGATCCTAGAGTTGAGAGTTGATTTCTCTAGATCTAAGGGCCCAAATTCATTCAAAAAACTATATAAACCCCCCTCCAAACTCCTAGAGCATCATTGTTAGGAATCCATAGGGCTCATGCTAGCTTACGGTTTCCTTGAGACGATCACCCTCGGTTGAGCAAGTGAGGATCCAAGCTGAGCTAGTATGAGTATAGTACCTAGTTTCATATTTAAGTTAGAACTCCAATCTAGGATAGGCTCTTGAAACCAGCATCTCTATCTTGACTCACCCTCGGTGG
Source organism: Ceratopteris richardii (assembly GCA_020310875.1). NCBI lineage: Eukaryota > Viridiplantae > Streptophyta > Polypodiopsida > Polypodiales > Pteridaceae > Ceratopteris > Ceratopteris richardii. Next base: position 26,895,620 of record CM035443.1, on the reverse strand, counting down.
AGCGTGTGAGTGAGTTAGAGCTGATTTTAATGAGTCTTAGACTTCTTTAGTTAGACGTGACGAGCCTAGACATACATAGGGTCATTGGAGTGGAACTCACCTTCTTACGTGTGACATTCGGTTGAACTGTCATGATTTGAGGGTTGGAACCACCTTTGATCAGTAGACTGCCAAGCTTGACGTACCACGACGATCTTATACATGTATCTTAATTCAAATCCTTTTAATTCATGTCACTTGTCACTTGTCTCTTGTCTCCTCTCTCAGTCTCTTAAGTATTTTACCATAGCATCAAGGAATGATTTGAAAGATCAAAACTCGAAACTAGAGTTAGGGCTAGTTTTTGATAGACATTGATAGGAAACGACTTATGCACCTGCTCCTTGGGTACTTACAACAAACGAGATAGAGACTATCAACAATAGGATTCAATTGATTAGGACTCCTACAGGATATGGAGAATATTTTCAAAACATGTTTACTATGGATGATAAGAGCTTTTCTGGGTTAAAGACCAATGACTGGCATAACTTTTTGAAACATATTTTACCTTTGGTTTTCGATGGATGTACAACGGAAAGAGTATGAGATGTGATCTATCGTCTTGGATCACTTATGAGGTAATTATGATACTTTTATATTTAATATGTATGAATATTGGATATCTTTTATTTTTTAATTAACTTCTTTAATTTTTTTTAATGATGTGTATAGGACGATTACATCAAAAGATATTGACAAAAACTAGATCCCACAAAAAAAATGTGAATGCAAAGAGCTAGTATGTTTGATGGAGAAAGAGCTTTCCACTTCATTTTTTGATATTCAGGTTCATTTATTAGTCCATTTTGTAGATGAAATAGAGATTTCAGGTGTTGTCAACACTCGATGGATGTTTTGGGTCGAGTGATTTATGGGAATATTAAAAGGTTATGTGTGACGAAGAGCGAAATCCGAAGGATCCATGGGAAAGGGTTGGATGCTTGAAGAGTGCATGTATTACGTTAGCGAGTACCTTGAAAGAGTTCATGAAGAAGCTCCACGTGCATGGACCAACGAGTCTTCTTCAAAAATAACAAATGAGGTATTATCAAGTAAGGGAGTTCCATTTTTATGTTCATTTCAAGAAAAAATGATGTTTCTATTTTTGTAGCATATAATAGCTAATGCATGCAAGCATTCCTTAGCAAGTATGAACAGGAACTTCAAAATCTCTGAAGTAAACAGCAAAGAAACAAAAGATATAGATGTAATCTCAATAATAATGAGATTACAAATATATCTTCTTTCACGGATTGGCTATATAGTCGTTTGCAATGCGCCAATGCAAATAATGAAGAAATCTTAGATGAGCAGAGAGAGTTAATGATAGGTTGTGAATGAAAGGTAATTTTATTTTAATAATATTATGTTTTCTTCATATATGTATATTAGTTTCTATTTACTAATTTAATTTCTTTTGCAGGCTCGAATGTTCACTAATATGCAGGCTTTTGGACAGCATATTAGAATCAAAGCCATTGATTCTTTATGTAAAACAGAGGATTCTAGTATTGTTGCTTCTTTCAAGCAAGTATCACGTGTTATCTCAAAACACACGAACCTTATAGATGGCGAACTTGATTAAGGAGGAACTATTGTTGGTATCTACAAAATTTCATTTCGTACATTCAAACAGATAGAAAAAAGTTTATATTTTTCATGATAGAGTCAGTTATTTTTTTAAGCACCTACTAATGGGTTTCTGTTTTTATATATTTTGATAGGTCATTTAGAAGGTTGACTGGTTTTGAGCTGAGTATAAAGGTAGTAATTCCACATTAAGAAAGGAATTATCTGGGTTTTGGGCAATTGATTCTTCCAAGGTAATGTGATCTACTAAAGAACCGTGTATTCTTCCTAGGCATATTGAACAAGCATTTTTTTATAAAAACCTCGATGCTCACCCTTGGTGGCAAGTCATTGATGTTCAACCTAGAGGTAGGTCATTGTTTGAACAGTTTATTGTTAGAGAGGTCGAACAAAGTCATCTTGATGATTCAACATGAGATACTAATACATCAACATCTGAAAAAGATTAGAATCATTATACATGATAATGATACTAATCTTTTTGATGAAGAGGATAATACTCTACATGCTGATTCTACTAATGAGGAAGCTGCGAAATTACCAAAAATTGATATTAATCCATCAATAGATGATATGACTCATGAGAACACAAATTTAACAATAGAAGAAATAAATGAAATCAATAAGGATAATAAAGATGAGACTATATTGATATCTTACCAAAATGATGGCAATAATAAAAACATATGAGCAGATTAGATAGTAAATTCTACTCTAGTTATCGACCAATAACTTGAAGCTTCTAAATGAATATCAAATAATAGATTCTTTATTCAACTTGAATAACGATGAATCCTACTAGAGAGATAAAATCATATTCTTTTAAGTTAGAACATGAAGCTCAGGGTATGCCTAATTATTTTGTATATAGCTTTATCTTCGAGGAGCAAAGTTTTATCATGTATGTATGCATATGTCTGTGTATTCATGTGTATTATATGTATATATGTGTTAGTTTGCATATATATGTACTTCATGTATATGTATATGTGTGCATATGTTTGATATATGTATACATGTGTTAGTATGCATATGTGTATATATGCATATGAATTTGTGTAAAATATTCATGTATTCATGTAATATATGCAAGTGTTTATAATTTTGTATGCATGTATAAGTATACATTTGTGCATGTAGGCATGTATATGTGATGTGTCCATGTATATATGTATATATGTATATGTGTCTATGTGTAAATGTGTACATGTAAATATGTATGCATGTATATATATTTATGTGTGAATTTAGGCATGTATGTGTGATGCATAATGTATCCACTCCATTTTATATTTATATATATGTATCTACATGATGTGTATATATCTTTATATATATATTATGATCCTTGTTAATTCGAGTAGCTATATATAGAGGCATAAGGTTGAGAGGAGAGAATCCTCTCTAGTAGGACGTCGGAGGAATAGATGCAATGTGTACATGTACTTCAATCATATTGCTAAAAGGCTGAACTAGAGTTTCTAAATTAGGGGTTTTAAAACCCTAATATAAAAATTAGTGTTTTTGGATTAGGATTTTTGAAATAGGATTTATTTATTTATTTATATATATATAGATATCTAAGTGTATATATATATATATATATATATATATATATATATATATATATATATATATATATATATATATATATATATATATATATATATATATATATATATATATATATATATATATATATATATTAGTATGGATGTGTGTATATATGTGTTTCTATATGTGCATATACATGTGTGTTTGTATGTGTATCTATATGTACATATGCATGTGTTGTGTGTGTGTGTGTATATATGCATGTGTATATGTATATATGCATGTAAATATGATAATATGAGTCTATGTGTGTGTACATATGATTATGTATGTGTATGTGTATGTGAGTATGTGTATGTGTCTATGTGTATTCATTATATGTGTGTAATAGCATGCATGTGTACGTGTGTGTAAAAATGTGCACATATACACTTATACATGATGAAGGGGCAAGTTCACACATATACACATATACACATGCACATACACACACATACATGTGCACATACACTTACACATACACACACATACACATGCATATGCACAAACATTTCTACAACCACATAAAAAGACTTTCATGCATGTATTATTGCATATATATATATATATATATATATATATATATATATATATATATATATATATATATATATATATATATATATATATATATATATATATATACAGACATTAAAATATACTCAAATACATGTATATGCACATCCACATGGATGCAAATGGAAATGCATCCACATGCACATGCATATACACATACATACACATATACAGTTACACATGCACATGCACATACATGCATATACACATATACATATTTACATACATTCATATACACACAAATATTACACATATACATGCACATACGTACACACACATAATATTGCACACATATACATGCACGTATGTACACACATATGAATGAATTATATAATTAAAGTACTAAAACACATGCTTAATATAAACAATAATTACAATCAACAGAACAAATCTTTTCATTACTTAATACCATACACACAATTCAAAACATAACTAAAATGAATATATATATATATATATATATATATATATATATATATATATATATATATATATATATATATATATATATATATATATATATATATATATATATATATATATCAATGTTAATAAATATAATCCAATGTCATAATGAAGAATCCTAATCATAATCATCATGATCATCATCATCATCAACAACATCATGATCATCCTAATCATCCTCATCCTCATCATCATGATCACCCTCTGACGATCGAAATTGTCCCTCCTATGTCTATCTCTCCACCTTATCCATATGTGCCTCTCTATAATACTCTTGTATTACATATAACAAACATAAATAAGTAAAACAATTAAAACATCCATAAAAATAAAATAACTATATACAATTTAATAATATTCACAAAGGCATCCAGATGATCTCACATATACTCGCTCAAACGCTGATATCGAGAATGTGTAGCATACGGGATCTCATCTTTCATAGGATATCGGCCATAATCCTTTCGCTACATTGAAACAAATAAAAAAGATTAGTTTCTTGCATTTTAACTTCTTCTTTGCAGCAGCCTTTGATTTAAGAAAAAAGAAATACATAAATTAAATGTAAAAAATTACTAAAATATATGAAAAATATAAATAAAAACTATTAATTTGTATACCTTCTACTAAGGAAATGGCTCCTGAAGATGTAGCTGTCTACGAAAAAAGTGCCACGTCTCAAGTGGTATGTTAGGTCCCCTCTTATTTTTTTCCACCATACAATATCTCCTGTTAGTTTAATCTCAAACAAAAAAAAAAATCATTATAGATACACATATATACACACACATACACATACACATACCCACATACACATATACATGCAAACATATACGCATACATATATGCATACATATACACATATACATATATATAACATAAATACACATATACATATCCACATATATATGTACGCACACATGAATGCATATACACTCATTCATACAAAATACATGCATTTATCCCACAATATTGTGTATTTGTGTATATGTGAATATGTGTGTATGTGTATATGTGAATATGTGTGTATGTGTAAATATGTATATGTGAATGTTTATGTATGTAAATAATCAGATTATTAATATCAAATACCATTATTTGTAGATTCTAATCAGTCGGATGGACCTCCATTACGGTCTCCTCATCGTGCAATGACTATATACTATAAGTATATCAAAAATTTAATTTTAAATATATTTGATGGATACATAAATTATATATTTTTTGTTTCTTATTATAATGAGATTCTGATCAATTAGAGGGCACTCTAGCACCTCCTACCCATGCAATGACTCACATGTGTCCTCCGATAGGAATTATGATGAATTTTACTATCAAGAGCATATTATATGTTGATGTAACTCTTGTTATGGCATGCATCAAAGACCACGATTGGAATGTATTCAACATGAGGCAGAATACGGTACTTTTGAGCATGCACCATCACCTAGTGAATGTGATAATGCTTGGGTATGTATTTCTTATATAAATTAATGTCATTATTTTATTTAAAAACCATATACAAAATCAAATTACTGTTGATATATAGGAATAGTTGCTCGATGATGATGATGATGATAATTTTTCTCATAATGTTAATATACCTTGTACACGTCATGGACTTGTTGTTCATCAATTACAAGCAAAGGTTTCTAGAAATTCTTTACCTCTTGGTTTAGAGACTAAAACCGCAGAAGATTATCCATTGCCAGCTCGTGATCGTTCTCTAGTACAAAGATATGATAGAAGAAGATATGGAGAATGGAATAGAGGACCACTTCCTTTAGATGGAGAGGTTTTCAACTTTTGGGGTAATCGCCAGATGATTGCTCAATCCACTATTACTAATGTTGGTCATGGTCTCTTTATTATAGAGGATTTGTATGTACCTCCGAACTCTGAAGTCACTCTTATGTCATTTTGTGGTCCTATATTTGGATGGGGAGGTTGGCATCGACTTTCACGTTATGTTCAAAGCATGAGTACTTATGGAATATGCTTGAATGCAGCATCCCTTACTAGTAGAAGGATTTCACATGCAAAAAATGAAATATTATATATTGATGGAAGACCTTACACGCATCGAAATATAGCAGGTTTAATAAATAGTAGTTGAGGGTTACATAATAGTTCAAGGACTAATTGCATATTTGAGAAGCATGAAAATATTCATGAATCAGCATACATGAGTAGAGATGTATCAAGATACATAGTTGTCAATCTTATTACTACATTACATGCTAGTGATGAACTATTAGTGAATTATGGATGGCATGGACCTCCAAGAGCACCTTTTAGCTAGAGAAAATGAAAATATTTTATCCATATTTAATAACTTATATATTTAATTTTATGTTTAAAGTTTACTTTTTATTCATTTATGGAATGCTAATGAATTTTATTTATATGTGTAGATTCCAACCTATGATGTTGATGATATTCCACCACACCATTCACAATTGCGAGTAAAACATCATTTATCAGAAGCTTCTATGAGGAGGCTATGTAATCTTTGAGTATGCAACCTACATTCATACATATATACACATATATACATACACATGTATACACACATACATATACATATATGCATACACATACGCATACATATATATATATACATACATATATACATATATACATATACACATAAACACATACACATATATATATGTATGAACATGCATATACACATCCACATACACATACACATAAGCATACATATATATATATAATTATATGCATATATATATGTGTATTTATTTAGTTAGTGTTTTTAATATATCTTTTTTCGGTGAACTTACAGGTTATTATCTGAAAACCTTTTACTAAGTCAAAATATTCTTCCTACCTCACATGATGAAATGAAGAAGATAATTAACAATCTTCATATAGATTATCAATGTATACATGCATGTCCTAATGATTGTATTTTATATAGAGGTGAATATGCAGACTCTTTGACATGTCCCAAATGTCAATCTCCTTGATATAAGGACGAAGAAGGTAAAATGCCAAAAAAGGTATTGAGACATTTTCCATTGGCTCCTCAGATCAGACATATGTTTCAAAGCCCCGAATTATCAAAGCTTTTGACATGGGGACATGATCATAAAAGTACTGATGGAATAATCAGAATTCCTCATGATAGTGTTGCTTTTCAACATATTGATTCTACATGGCCTGAATTTGCACAAAATCCATAGAATCTAAAGCTAGGGGTTCCATTAGATGGGGTTAATCCATTCTCCATGAAATCCAATAAATGGTCAATGTGGCGAGTGGTAATCATAAACTACAATCTTCCTCCATATCTTAGCGTTAAGAAGGAACATTTAATGCTTTGACTTTTAATCTCAGGCAAAAGACAAGTTAAAGATATGAATATATATCTTGCTTCTCTCATTGATGATCATGGAGAGGCATTAATGTCATTGATGTATCGAAAAGCATCAATGAAAGGCATATTATGGTTCCTGGTATTGCGGCTTGGACTATTCACAATTTTCTAGGACATGGTGTTTGTTCAGGTATTGATGTAATTTTTTAATTCAATATCCATATAAATAAATGTGATTTAATCTAATTATATTTTTATCATTTTCTTGATGCGGGAATATCTACTAAGGGTTATAAAGCTTGTTAGGGAAAAGATGAACCTTGGATGAGCCTTTTGGATTAAGGCGTGATTAGCCATGGACGAATGAGAAGAGGGTGGTGGATCCCTTAATCATATAGGCTAGGCATAGGCTTCCCTTGTTTTTTGGTGGTCAAAGACAACAAAGCCATCTAAAACTAGTGAGTCTCTTTAGAGAATGGTTTTCAAAAGCTTGAAATTCAGATCACATATGATCTAATGGCCAAGATTTTTGCAGAGAGTATGAACATTCTTGTCCTCATTTCCACAAATTTAAATGCATTCTCTCTCTAGATTCCCAAGAGATCTAATGTAAACCATTGATTTGAACAATCCAACGGCTCATGTACGCTCATGAATGAGAGACCAAACAAATAATATGATATACATTATTTTATTCCAATTACCACTAGTGGTTTCATGTGGCTCCTTAAACTCAGAGATTAGGATTTTTAATCCCTAAAAATTAGGGATCCTTACAAGGACCATGCAAGGCTCACTTTTTTCCCTAATGCCATATTGTGGTGATTGGTTGAGATCAATCTATAGTAAGAATCTCAACAAAAATATTTATCTTCCACATCGAGGATTCTTGCCTGATGATCATCCATTAAGATCTAAAAGAGAAGAGATCGATTCTAATGGAAACCTTGAAACAGGTCAATGTCCAAAACCTATGACGCCTATGGATTGGTATAAAAAATGGACAAATGGACCTCGGATAGATCCAGAACCAAAAATCTTCAATGATGATGAGGATAATGAGTATGTGAAGAAATAAATGAAATCAATAAGGATAATAAAGATGAGACTATATTGATATCTTACAAAAATGATGGCAATAATGAAAACATATGAGCAGATTAGATAGTAAATTCTACTCTAGTTATCGATCAATACATATATATACACATACACATACATACACATATGTATGAATGTATGAATGTATATAATCTTTGAGTATGCAACCTACATTCATACATATATACACATACATACATACATATGTATACACACATACATATACATATATGCATACACATACGCATACATATATATATATATACATACATATATACATATACACATATACACATACACATACGTATATGTATGCACATGCATATACACATCCACATATACATACACATAAGCGTACATATATATATAATTATATGTATATATATATATATGTGTATTTATTTAGTTACTGTTTTTAATATATCTTTTTTTGGTGAACTTACAGGTTATTATCTGAAAACCTTTTACCAAGTCAAAATATTCTTCTTACCTCACATGATGAAATGAAGAAGATAATAAAAAATCTTCGTATAGATTATCAATGTATACATGCATGTCCTAATGATTGTATTTTATATAGACGTGAATATGTAGACTCTTTGACATGTCCCAAATGTCAACCTCCTACATATAAGGACGAAGAAGCTAAAATCCCAAAAAAGGTATTGAGACATTTTCCATTGCCTCCTCAGATTGGACATATGTTTCAAAGCCCCGAATCATCAAAGCTTTTGACATTGGGACATGATCTTAAAAGTACTGATGGAATAATCAGAATTCCTCATGATAGTGTTGCTTTTCAACATATTGATTCTACATGGCCTGAATTTGCACAAAATCCATAGAATCTAAAGTTAGGAGTTGCATTAGATGGGGTTAATCCATTCTCCATGAAATCCAGTAAATGGTCAACGTGGCGAGTGGTAATCGTAAACTACAATCTTCCTCCATATCTTAGCATTAAAAAGGAACATTTAATGCTTTCACTTTTAATCTCAGGCAAAAGACAAGTTAAAGATATGAATATATATCTTGCTTCTCTCATTGATGATCATGGAGAGGCATTAATGTCATTGATATATCGAAAAGCATCAATGAAAGAAATATTATGGTTCGTGGTATTGTGGCTTGGACTATTCACGATTTTCTAGGATATGTTGTTTGTTCAGGTATTGATGTAATTTTTTATTCAATATCCATATAAATAAATGGGATTTAATATAATTATATTTTTATCATTTTCATGATGCAGGAATATCTACTAAGGGTTATAAAGCTTGTTAGGAAAAAAATGAACCCTGGATGGGCCTTTGGATTAAGGCGTGATTAGCCATGGACCAATGAGAAGAGGGTGGTGGACACGGTCTGGTCCCTTAATCACATAGGTTAGGCATAGGCTTCCCTTGTTTTTGGGTGGTCAAAGACAACAAAACCATCCAAAACTGGTGATTTTCTTTAGAGAATGGTTTTCAAAAACTCGAAATTCAGATCACATATGATCTAATGGCCAAGATTTTTGCAGAGAGTATGAACATTCTTGTCCTCATTCCCACAAATTTAAATGCATTCTCTCTCTAAATTCTGTAGAGATCTAATGTAAACCATTGATTTGAACAATCTAACGGCTCATGTACGCTCATGGATGAGAGACCAAGCAAATAATATGATATACATTATTTTATTCAAAATACCACAAGTGGTTTCATGTGGCTCCTTAAACTCATAGATTAGGCTTTTTAATCCCTAAAAATTAGGGATCCTTACAAGGACCATGCAAGGCTCACTTTTTTCCCTAATGCCATATTGTGGTGATTGGTTGAGATCAATCTATAGTAAGAATCTCAACAAAAATATTTATCTTCCACATCGAGGATTCTTGCCTGATGATCATCCATTAAGATCTAAAAGAGAAGAGATAGATTTTAATGGAAAGCTTGAAACAGGTCAATGTCCAAAACCTATGACGCCTATGGATTGGTATAAAAAATGGACAAATGGACCTCTGATAGATCCAGAACCAAAAATCTTCAATGATGATGAAGATAATGAGTATGTGAAGAGAGGTAAAGGAAAATTGGCACTCGCAAAGAATATATCAATATGGTATTCTTTGAAGTACTGGAAAGAGTTAAAAGTATGTCATCTTCTTGATCCTATGCATATATTCAAGAATATTGGTTATTCATTATGGCAGTATCTTCTTGGACTAAAAGATACCATAGCATCAAGGAATGATTTGAAAGATCAAAACTCGAAACTAGAGTTAGGGCTAGTTTTTGATAGACATTGATAGGAAACGACTTATGCACCTGCTCCTTGGGTACTTACAACAAACGAGATAGAGACTATCAACAATAGGATTCAATTGATTAGGACTCCTACAGGATATGGAGAATATTTTCAAAACATGTTTACTATGGATGATAAGAGCTTTTCTGGGTTAAAGACCAATGACTGGCATAACTTTTTGAAACATATTTTACCTTTGGTTTTCGATGGATGTACAACGGAAAGAGTATGAGATGTGATCTATCGTCTTGGATCACTTATGAGGTAATTATGATACTTTTATATATATGTATGAATATTAGATATCTTTTATTTTTTAATTAACTTCTTTAATTTTTTTTAATGATGTGTATAGGACGATTACATCAAAAGATATTGACAAAAACTAGATCCCACAAAAAAAATGTGAATGCAAAGAGCTACTATGTTTGATGGAGAAAGACCTTTCCACTTCATTTTTTGATATTCAGGTTCATTTATTAGTCCATTTTGTAGATGAAATAGAGATTTCAGGTGTTGTCAACACTCGATGGATGTTTTGGGTCGAGTGATTTATGGGAATATTAAAAGGTTATGTGTGACGAAGAGCGAAATCAGAAGGATCCATGGGAAAGGGTTGGATGCTTGAAGAGTGCATGTATTACGTTAGCGAGTACCTTGAAAGAGTTCATGAAGAAGCTCCACGTGCATGGACCAACGAGTCTTCTTCAAAAATAACAAATGAGGTATTATCAGGTAAGGGAGTTCCATTTTTATGTTCATTTCAAGAAAAAATGATGTTTCTACTTTTGTAGCATATAATAGCTAATGCATGCAAGCATTCCTTAGCAAGTATGAACAGGAACTTCAAAATCTCTGAAGTAAACAGCAAAGAAACAAAAGACATAGATGTAATCTCAATAATAATGAGATTACAAATATATCTTCTTTCACGGATTGGCTATATAGTCGTTTGCAATGCGCCAATGCAAATAATGAAGAAATCTTAGATGAGCAGAGAGAGTTAATGATAGGTTGTGAATGAAAGGTAATTTTATTTTAATAATATTATGTTTTCTTCATATATGTATATTAGTTTCTATTTACTAATTTAATTTCTTTTGCAGGCTCGAATGTTCACTAATATGCAGGCTTTTGGACAGCATAATAGAATCAAAGCCATTGATTCTTTATGTAAAACAGAGGATTCTAGTATTGTTGCTTCTTTCAAGCAAGTATCACGTGTTAGCTCAAAACACACGAACCTTATAGATGGCGAACTTGATTACGGAGGAACTATTGTTGGTATCTACAAAATTTCATTTCGTACATTCAAACAGATAGAAAAAAGTTTATATTTTTCATGATAGAGTCAGTTATTTTTTTAAGCACCTACTAATGGGTTTCTGTTTTTATATATTTTGATAGGTCATTTTGAAGGTTGACTGGTTTTGAGCTGAGTATAAAGGTAGTAATTCCACATTAAGAAAGGAATTATCTGGGTTTTGGGCAATTGATTCTTCCAAGGTAATGTGATCTACTAAAGAACCGTATATTCTTCCTAGGCATATTGAAGAAGCATTTTTTTTATAAAAACCTAGATGCTCACCCTTGGTGGCAAGTCATTGATGTTCAACCTAGAGGTAGGTCATTGTTTGAACAGTTTATTGTTAGAGAGGTCGAACAAATTCATCTTGATGATTCAGCATGAGATACTGATACATCATCATCTGAAAGAGAAATTAGAATCATTGTACATGATAATGATACTAATCTTTTTGATGAAGAGGATAATACTCTACATGCTAATTCTAATAATGAGGAAGCTGCGGAATTACCAAAAATTGATATTAATCCATCAATAGATGATATGACTCATGAGAACACAAATTTAACAATAGAAGAAATAAATGAAATCTAGAAGGATAATAAAGATGAGACTATAGTGATATCTTACCAAAATGATGGCAATAATGAAAACATATGAGCAGATTAGATAGTAAATTCTACTCTAGTTATCGATCAATAACTTGAAGCTTCTCAATAGATATCAGATAATAGATTCTTTATTCAACTTGAATAACGATGAATCCTACTAGAGAGATAAAATCATATTCTTTTAAGTTAGAACATGAAGCTCAGGGGTATGCCTAATTATTTTATATATAGCTTTATCTTTGAGGAGCAAAGTTTTATCATGTATGTATGCATATGTGTGTGTATTCATGTGTATTATATGTATATATGTGTTAGTTTGCATATATATGTATTTCATGTATATGTATGTGTGTGCATATGTTTGATATATGTATACATGAGTTAGTATGCATATGTATATATATGCATATGAATTTGTGTAATATAGTCATGTATTCATGTAATATATGCAAGTGTTTATAATTGTGTATGCATGTATAAGTATACATTTGTGCATGTAGGCATGTATATGTGATGTGTCCATGTATATATGTATATGTGTCTATGTGTAAATGTGTACATGTAAATATGTATGCATGTATATATATTTATGTGTGCATTTAGGCATGTATGTGTGATGCATAATGTATCCACTCCATTTTATATTTATGTATATGTATCTACATGATGTGTATATATCTTTATATATATATTATGATCCTCATTAATTCAAGTAGCTATATATAGAGGCATAGGGTTGGGAGGAGGGACATCTCTCTAGTAGGACGTCGGAGGAATAGATGCAATGTGTACATGTACTTCAATCATATTGCTAAAAGGCCGAACTAGAGTTTCTAAATTAGTGTTTTCGGAATAGGATTTTTGAAATAGGATTTATTTATTTATTTATTTATTTATATATAGATTTCTAAGTATATATATATATATATATATATATATATATATATATATATATATATATATATATATATATATATATATATATATATATATATATATATATATATATATATATATATATATATATATATTAGTATGGATGTGTGTATGTATGTGTTTCTATATGTGCATATACATGTGTGTTTGTATGTGTATCTATATGTGCGTATGCATGTGTTGTGTGTGTGTGTGTGTATATATGCATGTAAATATGATAATATGAGTCTATGTGTGTGTACATATGATTATGTATATGTATGTGTATGTGAGTATGTGTATGTGTCTATGTGTATTCATTATATGTGTGTAACTGCATGCATGTGTACGTGTGTGTAAAAATGTACATGTATGTGTATGTATAAATGTGCATGTATGTGTATATGTGTGTAAATGTGCATGTATGTGTGTGTCTGTATAAATGTGCAGGTATGTATATATGTGTGTAAATGTGCATGTAGGATGTATATGTGTGTGTATGCTTGTATTTTTACCTCTAGTCTCACTCTTTTCTTTCTCTCTCTCTCATATACATACATACATACGTAAACACACATACTCATATCCACATATATATACATAAAAGCAATGCGTATCGTGCATTATCCTGACGATGAGCCATAAGTGTCCGCATCTCTTTTAGACACCACTTATGCAACCATCCTATCCCAAACTCTATCTCAAGTGAACTAAGTACGTGTTTTTTATCCCTTTCATCATGCTCACTACAAAAATTAAAAAAATCATGTAAATAAAACATAAGATATTTATTTCAATTTATATGTAAAATTTATACTTACTTCCACTGTACGTGAACAAGGTGCAGGTAGGCGTCACATAATGCTTGCATTCTTCTCTTGAAATCCAATCAATTCCCTATGTACACAATGTTCCCATATGGCTCTATATCGCACTCTAGCCCTAAGGTGCCTATGCATGTCCTCATAGGTACCTCTGCTCTACTATCATGATATGGAGGTGGTATAGGTGTCTTGAAAATAGATAGACAAAAATAAATAAAAATATGTGTTATAATATCATTAAAAAAGTTTATGAAAAAAAACGTACCTATATAGTATGTGTGTGTCTCTCTCTATGTGTGTGTGTCTATATGTGTATATGTATCTGTGTGTATGTGTGTGTATGCATGTATGTATGCATATGCATGTGCATTATGTATGCATATGTATGCATGTGTGTGTAAGTGTGTGTACGTGTGTGTTTCTATGTGTATGTCTCTCTATGTGTGTATGCGTGTATGCATATGTATGCATGTGTGTGTATGTGTACGTATGCATGTAATTATGTATGTATGCATATGCATATGCATTATGTGTGTATGTGTGTGTGTGTCTATGTGTGTATGTGTGTGTATGCATGTGTATGCATGTGTATGTGTGTGTAAATCTGTGTGTATATGTGTGTGTATGTATGTATATGTGTCTATGTGTATGTATGTGCCTATGTGTGTGTATGTGTATGCATGTATCTATGCATATGCATGTGTATTATGTATGCATATGTGTGTGTATGTGTCTATGTGTGTGTATGTGTCTATGTGTGTGTATGTGTATGCATGTATCTATGCATATGCATGTGCATTATGTATGCATATTTATGCATGTGTATGCATGTAAGTATGTATGTATGCATATGTATGCATGTATGTGTATGTGTGTGTATGTCTCTCTATGTGTGTGTGTGTATGCATATATGTGTGTGTATGTGTGTGTGTCTATGTGTGTATGAGTGTATGTGTATATGCATGTAAGCATGGATTTATGCATATGCATGTGCATTATGTATGCATATGCATGTATGTATGTGTATGTGTGTGCATCTATATATATGTGTCTGTATGCATGTGTATGTGTGTGTGTAAATGTGTGTGGATGTGCGTGTGTGTATATGTGTGTGTTTATATATGTGTGTGTATGTGTTTGTGTGTGTATGTGTCTATGTGTGTATGTGTGTGTGTCTATGTGTGTATATACATGTGTATCTATATATATGTGTCTGTGTGCATGTGTATGTGTGTGTGTAAATGTGTCTGGATGTGTGTGTGTAAGTGTGTATGTGTCTATGAGTGTGTATGTGTTTATGTGTGTGTATGTGTCTATGTGTGTGTATGTGTCTATGTGGGTATGTGTATGCATGTATGTATGCATATGCATGTGCATTATGTATGCATATGTGTGTGTATGCATTTAAGTATGTATATATGCATATGCATATGCATTATGTGTGTATGTGTGTATGTGTCTATGTGTGTAGGTGTGTGTGTGTGTATATGTGTGTGTATGTATGCGTGTGTGTCTATGTGTGTATGTGCATGTATGCATGTGTATGTATGTAAATCTGTGTGTATATGTGTGTCTATGTGTGTGTGTCTATGTGTGTGTGTCTATGTGTGTGTGTCTATGTGTGTGTGTGTCTATGTGTGTGTATGTGTATGCATGTATCTATGCATATGCATGTGCATTATGTATGTATATGTGTGTGCATGCATGTAAGTATCTATGTATGTATATGCATATGCATTATGTATGCATATGTATGCATGAATGTGTATGTGTGTTATGTCTCTGTGTGTGTGTGTGTATGCATATATGTGTGTGTGTATGTGTGTATGTGTATGTGTGTATGCATTGGTATGTGTGTGTATGCATCATTGTGTGTGTATGTGTCTATGTGTGTGTGTATTTGTGTGTGTGTCTATGTGTGTATGCATGTGTATGTGTGTAAATTTGTGTGTATATGTGTGTGTATGTGTGTGTATGTGTCTATGTGTGTGTATGTGTCTATGTGTGTGTATGTGTATGCATGTATCCATGCATATGCATGTGCATTATGTATGCATGTGTGTGTATGCATGTAAGTATGTATGTATGCATATGCATATGCATTATGTATGCATATGCATATGCATTATGTATGCATATGCATATGCATTATGTATGCATATGCATTATGTATGCATATGCATATACATTATGTATGCATATGCATATGCATTATGTATGCATATGCATTATGTATGCATATGCATATGCATTATGTATGCATATGCATATGCATTATGTATGCATATGCATATGCATTATGTATGCATATGCATATGCATTATGTATGCATATGCATTATGTATGCATATGCATATGCATTATGTATGCATATGTATGCATGTATGTCTATGTCTGTGTATGTCTCTCTATGTGTGTGTGTATGCATATATGTGTGTGTATGTGTATGTGTGTATGCGTATTTGTGTATGCATGTGTATGTCTGTGTTTGCATGTAAGCATGTATGTATGCATATGCATGTGCATTATGTGTGCATATGTATGCATGCATGTGCATGTGTGTTTATGCATGTAAGTATGTATGTATGCTTCTGCATATGCATTATGTATGCATATGTATGCATGTATGTGTATGTGTCTCTATGTGTGTGTATGCATATATATATATATGTGTATGTGTATGTGTGTATGCATGTGTATGCATGTAAGCATGTATGTATGCATATGTATAATTTTATGTGTATGTGTGTCTGTATGTCTATTTATGTGTGTGTGTATGCATATATATATGTGTGTATGTGTATGTGTGTATGTGTGTATGCATCTATATCTGTGTGTATGTGTGTGTATATGTGTGTGCGTCTATGTGTTGTGAAGAGATGGATAGGTATGTGCTTGAAGATGAAGAGGCATTGCAAAATCCTTGATCTACACCATCCAAATGAACTCCACGAGTATGTGGTGGGCCCTTTTAGCTTGCCAATGGATGTATTAGACACCCTATGTACCTTGGAAGATCACTCTCAAAAAGATAGATCAAAACAGATGAGTTGGAGTTAGCTCAGAGGTGAAGAACTTGCTATTTTGGTTCATACACCTGTCCAGTGTTTTGCATAATTCTCTGAGCATAGCAACAATTAGCTTAATTCATTTAGGGGAAGTCTATTTAGCTTATAGAAATAACGTTCAAGAGTAATCTCATAAAAAATAATGAACCACACACTGAGAATGATGTTTAACAAGTGATGACATCATCCCCATCTTCACGAGTTGCTACAGTAATGAGACCTGTGAGCAGACAAATCAACATAACTCAAGATTTAAGAATCCAATAATTATGAAAATTTCAATGCTTATACTAGACACTAGTAGAAATCCAAAAAGATTTAAATCATTGAATTTGGGTAAGTACACACTGAGAAATAACTCTGACAAGATGAGTAAAAAAGTCGGGTACCTGACAGAGAAGTGAAAATGAACAGATAGGGTTGACTTCAACTGAACATAACTGAATATTCAAACACCCAAATGAAATGAAAATTGATGAGCATATAGTAGATTTATAGAGCTAACTTTACGATGCTAAATCACTGAAAAGGATGCACCAAGCTCAGAGAAACCATCTCTGCAATCCGACTAAGAAACCTGTGAGATATGGCAGTGAGTAGTTCACAAGAACATGGAAATATGAACTGAAATGATCATGAAAACGAAAGAATATTGATTGTACAATACAATGGAGTTACTGATGCATATGTGTGCCTTAGAATCACACCTTGATATGGCATAAAGCTCAGCTCTTCGAGGTCTTCTCTGAGGTCTCTCTAAGCACAACTAAAGATGTCATCTATTTATAGTTGAGCTTGGGAGGCTAACTTCCCTCAATCACTCTCCAATCAATTAGTGATTGATTTGATTCTCTATCTACCACAAATCAAGATTTCATGGCTCCTCTTTCCCTTTTTGATCAAGTGGACTCAACCACTTAAGATTCTTTCACTTTTACATTAAGTAAAGTCTTCAAAAGTTACAAGAGGTAGTTCACAAGTGCACTTTACATTGTCTTCATTTTAAGGCTTCTTCTTTGAATTTGTGGGACTCAAGCCAATACTTAGGCTTGTCATAGACTTGCTCCAATAGCTCCCCCTCAAGCCAAGTATGCTTGAGGTCTTCAATCTTCCAAGATTACCTGCAAACCTATCATAGCCTTGAATTTGCAAAGCTTTGTACCATCTAATGCTTTGGTTAGAATATCTGCACATTGTTGATGAGTGGACACATATAATATTTGAATCTCTTTGCTTAGAACCTTCTCTCGTACATAGTGATAATGAACTTCAATATGTTTAGTCCTTGCATGAAAAATAGGATTAGTAACTAAGTGACTAGAACTCATATTGTCACCAAAAATATTTGGAGTTCCAAACTCCAATCCAAGATCTTTGAATAATGTCTTCATCCACATGGCTTCTTGTGTAGCTATGACAAGACCTCTGTATTCAGAATCTATGGAAGAAAGAGCAACTGTAGGTTGCTTCTTGGATGACCATGAAATAAGCTTTGAACCTGCAAAAGTAAGATATCCTAAAGTGATCCTTCTATCTTCCTTGGAACGAGCCCAATCTGCATCAGAAAATAGCTTCAAATCTAAATCAAATACATAAGGATAACAAAGTCCTTTATTTATGGTTCCTTTGAGATTTTTGAGTGTCCTCTTAGCAGCATCCATGTGTGGTTTCCTTGTTGTGTGCATGAATTGACTTAGCACACTCACACTGTAACATATATCTACTCTTGTCAATGTGGCATAGTTGAGACTACCCACTAGACTTTGAAATGATGTGATGTCCTCTATGAGTTCACGTTCATGTGAGCTCAATTTGTGATTGACCTGCATTGGAGTACCTGCAATCTTACAATCTTGCATCTTGAATTTTGCCAACATTTCCTTAATGTACTTTCTTTGAGTGAGAAACACACCATGATCTTTGTAGACAACTTCCAAACCTAGGAAGTAGGTAGGTGAACCCAAATCACTTATCTTGAACTCTTCTCTCATCTGATCTTTGATCTTCTTCATACCATCTGCATCATTTCCTGTGAATATAATATCATCTACATATACACATAGGTAGATTATCTCAGAATTACTCTTTTTAATAAAGAGTGAAGGATCTGCCTTGCTTGGTTGAAAACCTTTTGTCTTGCAAGAATGAAACAAGTATGAAATTCCAAGCTCTTGGGGCTTTCTTGAGACCATACAATGCTTTGTTAAGTTTACACACATAATCAGGATAAACTGGACTCTCAAAACCAGGTGTTTGTGCCATACATACCTCTTTTGTTATCCAACCATTCAAGAATGCATTCTTTACATCTGGTTGAAGTATCTTCCAATTCTTGGAAGAGGAAATACTAAGAAAAACCCTAATAGTAGGCATCTTTGCCACAGGAGAGAAGGTCTCCTCATAATCAATTCCCTGAGTTTGTGCAAAGCCTTTTGCTACAAGCCTTGCCTTATACCTGTTAATGGAACCTTCAGAATTCTTCTTGAGCTTATAGACCCATCTTCAGCCTATTACCTTCATGGAGGAAGTCTTGGGCACCAAATCCCAAGTGTTGTTTTCCTCAAGTTCTTCAATCTCTTTCTTCATTGCATACTTCCATTCTGATTTTACTTTGGCGTCTTCAAAGGCTGATGGCTGCTCTTGATTTATGTCATGTGCTATGTAAATAGAATGTTTAGTTACTAATGAGGTGTCGAACCCATACCTTTCTGGTTTTGTCTTTTCCCTCATAGATCTTCTTAGGCCATGATGTGATGATTCTGCTTCATGTCCAAGTTCTTGGAATTTTGCTTTACCTTTAGACTTCCATAGTTTGATTTTGTCCATCTGAGTTTCTTCATCATCTTCTGAAGTATCTTGTTCTTCAATCTTTGGTTGATGTTCTCTGCCAAGCTTTGGGAAATCTTCTTCAAGGTCATATGGCAATTTGACCTTCCTACATGAATCTTCATACCATGAATTGTTCTCATCAAAAACTACATCTCTGCTTAGGAAGAATCCTTTGTTGGTAGGGTTGTATAACCTATAACCCTTTTGATTGTTGTCATATCCAATAAATACACACCTTTTTGCCTTTGGATCCATCTTGCCTCTAACCTGTGAAGGAACATGAGCAAAAGCAATACATCCAAAAATTTTACAATGATCTAAGCTAGGTCTTCTTCCATTCCAAGCCTCATATGGAGTGATCCCATCAAGGGATTTTGAAGGCAACCTGTTAATCAAGTAAGTGGCTATAGATACAGCCTCAGCCCATAGATAATTAGGCAAATGCTTTTCATTTAACATGGACCTTGCAGCTTCAACAATTGTCCTATTCCTCCTTTCTGCCACTCCATTTTGCTCAGGAGTGTACCTTGTAGTTACCTCTCTTTTGATTCCTCTTTCCTGAAGAAAAGAATCAAACTCATGGGAGAAGTATTCTCCCCCTCCATCTGACCTTAGCCTTTTTAGTGATTTACCTGTTTGATTCACCACAAGAGCCAAATATCTTTTGGAACATGAAAAGACTTCATCTTTGTGTTTCATAAAGAATAGGATAGTCCATCTATTGCAATCATCAATAAAGGAGACATAATACCGTGATCTAGATATTGAAGCCTCCTTGCTAGGTCCCCATACATCTGTATGAACCATTTCTACTGTGCTGGTCACACTGAGTAAAACATCCAGCAGGTGTCAAGACATAAATAGAAGGTTTTCTTGAGTTTGTGACTTCCAAAGTTATCTGTTTTGATTCAATCATTGCACCCATCATTTCCAAAGGACATAGGCCATTTTTTGGTGTCATTGGAAAGCTAAGGAAGTCTACTAATCAAGTATGAAGCAAAAGAGGGCTGGTACAAAGCAGGTTTAGCAGTACCTACTCAGTCTCTTGGATCATCCATCCATCTTTCCCAACAGTGGTATCAGAGCAAACAAAGGTAAAATGGGAGATGGTTTTCCTTCATTTATTGATAAATTGGACAGGAACAACTATCAAGCTTGGTCTCTAAGGATGAAGACCTACTTACAAGGAAGGAGTCTCTATGGATACATCTCAGGAGATGAGGAATCGCCCTCATTCAAAGCGAGAGGATTTCCAACCAAGGAAGAACAAGAAAAGCTCAACACGTGGTGTGCTAAGGATGCATTGGCAAGGTCTTATTTACTCAACTCTATATCTGACTTTCTTTTGCCACATATCAGAAATTGCAAGACATCCCAAGAGACTTGGGAAACCTTGTCATCATATTCTTCCTCCAATACAAAGGCTAGGAAAAATCAGTTGTGGATTGAATTCACAACACTAAAGAAGCAACCTAAACAAGTTGTTTCAGAATTTGTGACCAAGATCAAAGATGTTGCATATCAGTTAGCAAGCATAGGAGAAGAGAT
The DNA here is from genome assembly GCA_020310875.1 of Ceratopteris richardii. Taxonomy (NCBI): domain Eukaryota; kingdom Viridiplantae; phylum Streptophyta; class Polypodiopsida; order Polypodiales; family Pteridaceae; genus Ceratopteris; species Ceratopteris richardii. Next base: position 26,873,523 of record CM035443.1, on the reverse strand, counting down.
TGAAGAAGAACAGATTGTGAGGCAAGTGATCAATGGGATCAATGCTAATGACAAGTGGGAAAGCTTCACCACTACAATGGATCTCTACATGGACATGCACACTCCAGATCTTACAACTCTCATGGGACAACTATTTACACATGAAGCAAAGCTCACCAAGAATGGAGATACATCCAAAGGTAATAACTCTTCTGCCCTATACACTGATAAGAAGTCTAAGGATAAAGGCAAGAGCAAGAAGGTGGAAGATGAAGGCTCTACCTCCCAAGCAAACTATGCAGGGATGGATTCAAGAGGATTGCTAAAGGAGAAAAATCAGGTAGACTTTTCACTTTTGAGTTAAAAGACACAAAGAATATTGCACTATACAGTTATAAGGATCAAACACTTTCAGAGCTTGAGATTTGGCACAAAAGATTAGGGCATATAGGAGAGAGAACCTTGAAGCAAATGTGCAGGGACCAATGTGTGCTTGGGATACCTAATGTATCCAAGAAACATATGATTTATAAGTGTGGTGCTTGTCAATTTGGGAAGTCACACAGATTACCTTTCTCAAGGAAAGGATACATGCATGAAGACTATCTAGAGCTTGTCCAAACAGATGTATGGGGACCTAGCAAAGACCCCTCAGTCTCAGGTTCAAGGTACTATGTGTCTTTTATTGATGATTATAGCAGATGGACTGTATTCTACTTTATGAAGCACAAGGATGAGGTATTTAATTGCTTTAAAAATTATCTTGCATTCGTTGAAAATCAGATAGGAAGGAATTTGAAGAGGCTAAGGTCAGATGGAGGAGGTGAATACTTCTCCAATGAGTTTGAAAGCTTCTTGCAGGACAGAGGCATCAAATGAGAAATAACCACAAGGTATTCTCCTGAACAGAATGGGGTAGCTGAAAGAAGAAATAGGTTAATTGTTGAGACAGCTAGATCTATGCTTAATGAGAAGAAGTTACCTGACTATCTATGGGCAGAGAGTGTCTCTACTACCACTTACCTCATAAACAGGTTACCATCTAAGTCACTTGATGGTATGACACCCTATGAAGCATGGCATGGTAAGAGACCATCACTACACCATTGCAAAATATTTGGATGTGTAGCATATGTGCACATTCCTTCTCAGATAAGAGGTAAGCTAGACCCAAAGGCTGAAAAATGCATTTTTATTGGGTATGATTTAAATAAAAAAGGTTACAGGTTTTATAATCCTACCAATAAGGGTTTCATGGTAAGCAGAGATGTTGTCTTTGATGAAAATGATTCTTGGTATGAGAATGAATGCAGGAAGGTTAAACTACCCTATGATTTGTAAGAGGAATTTCAAAAACTTGCAAAGGAGGAACCTACTCAGAATATAGATTCAAGTTCAAATGATGAAGACCCTGTCAACCTTGAGGAGTTCAAGGCATGTAAGTCCAAGGGAAAAATGAAGATGAAGAAGCTTGAAAACATACCTGAATCTTCAGCTCAACCATTTAGAAGATCACAAAACTTATCAGATATGGGTATGATACATCTCTTGTTACTAAACATTCAATTTATCTTGCCAAAGATTTGTCAAATGAAGAACCAGGATCTTATGAAGAAGCAATAACCAAATGAGAATGGAAAGAAGCTATGGATGAGGAGATTGAAGCACTCAAGGAGAGTGACACATGGGAGTTAGTACCTAAGAAGGACTCCATGAAGGTAATAGGATCCAGATGGATCTATAAACTGAAAAGAAATTATGATGGCACAATTAATAGATACAAAGCCAGATTGGTAGCCAAGGGTTTTGCACAAACCCAAGGCATTTAATATGAAGAAACATTTTCTCCTGTGGCCAAGATGCCAACAATCAGAGTGTTGGTTAGTGTGGCTGCATCAAAGAATTGGAATATGTACCAACTAGATGTCAAGAATGCTTTCTTGAATGGATGGATTTTAGAAGAGGTTTATATGTCACAACCTCCTGGCTATGAGGACCCTAAGAAGGTAACATTTGTTTTCAAATTAAAGAAGGCTTTATATGGATTGAAGCACGCACCTAGGGCATGGAATTACAGGTTAACTACATACCTCCAAGACCAAGGTTTTGTCATGAGCAAGGCAGATACTTCTCTATTCATTAAGAGAAGTAATTCAGAGGTAATTTATCTTTGTGTTTATGTTGATGACATCATCATTACAGGTAATGATGTCAATGGAATCAGATATATCAAAAGCCAGATGATGAAGGAGTTCAAGATCAATGATCTTGGACTATTGAAGTATTTTCTAGGGCTTGAATTAGTTTACACTAATTCAGGGATTTACATTACTCAAAAAAAATATATACAGGATATGTTGAAGAAGTTCCACTTGCAAGATGCCAAATTAGCAAGCACTCCAATGGAGGTAAACCTAAAACTAAGTGCCCATGAAGGTGATGAAGTCAAAGACATTACAAGTTATCAAAGTATGGTGTGCTACCTTAACAAGGATAGATATTTCATATGGAGTTAGTGTGCTAAGTAATTTATGCACAAGCCAAGGATACCTCACCTAGAGGCTGCCAAGAGAATCTTGAAGTACCTCAAGGGTACACACAACCATGGTTTGTATTTTCCTTATACTTCAGATATTGATATCAAAATCTATTCAGATGCAGATTGGGCAGGATGCAAGGATGATAGGAGAAGCACTTTAGGATACATCTCTTTTGCAGGTGAAAAACCAATTTCATGGTCTGCAAAGAAGCAACCAACTGTGGCATTGTCTTCTATAGAGGCAGAGTATAGAGGACTAGCTAATGCTACACAAGAAGCAATTTGGATTAAGCTTTTGTATATAAAATTGGGCTTATATACTAGGCCTCCAATTATTTTGGAGATAATACAAGTTCTCTTCACCTTGCAGCTAATCCTATCTATCATGCCAGAACCAAACACATAGAAGTTAATTATCATTATGTGAGAGAGAAGTTGATAAGCAAGGATATTCAACTGACCTATGTGTCAACCAACATGCAATGTGCAGATTTGCTGACTAAAGCTTTGGATGGAACCAAACTTTGCAGGTTCAAATCTATGATTGGATTGCAGGATATACTTGAAGATTGAAGATGAAGAATTAAGCCATAATGTTTGGCTTGAGGGGGAGCTGTTGGAGTAAATCACAAGCCTACACATTTGGCTTGAAAGATATCATGAAGACTCTACATATGTAAAGGAGCATAGGAACCATTGCTAGTGGATAATTACCACTTTATCCCATTGTAAAAGTCAAATTGACTTAGAATCTCTTGTAATCACTACCAAAGTGAGTCGTGGAAAAAGTAGCTCATTTGATTGAAGAAATATCTCCTAGGATATAGGAGTTTGATCATAGGGAGCCAAAAGTTTGAATTTGAATTCAAACTTTTAGTCATTTCCTATAAAAATGGACTTGGAAATGTTGCGGGTAGAAATCATCACTCCCGAGTCTCATTCTACTGATTTTGAGTGTGTGTGAGGACTATACCATAGCCTACACCCCTCTACACCATTTTGCAATGTTATTCATGCCAATGGGATTGTATACAAGTGTTCATTAATAGATACATTTACAACATTCATGTCTGAGTTCTCTGTTAGTCTACTCAAAAGTCTAACAACTTGTCAAAGGCATATCTCGGTCAAATCTCCACCACGTTCAGTGATTCAAAGCTTGTTGGATTCAGCTGGAAGTCATCTACACGTTGATATATTTTCAAGAGATTCCATTCAGCCATTTTGGAGAAATTTGCATCGAGGTGATCTCTCGTCAATTTCTGCTACAGTCCTAAAAAGTCGGGGGTATAGCTAAACTTGCTAAATTGATTTCTCTTAGCATAGTTTATCTTTTTACATCATTCCACTTGCAAATGGTAGCTTACTAAGCTAATTAAATACCCCTAGAAAGAATTTTATCAATTTCTACTGTGCTAGTCACATTGAGTAAAACATCCAGCAGGTGTCAAGACATAAATAGAAGGTTTCCTTGAGTTTGTGACTTCCAAAGTTATCTGTTTTGATTCAATCATTGCACCCATCATTTCCAAAGGACATAGGCCATTTTTTGGTGTCATTGGAAAGCTAAGGAGGTCTACTAATCAAGTCTGAAGCAAAATAGGGCTGGTACAAAGCAAGTTTAGCGGTACCTACTCAGTCTCTTGGATCATCCATCCATCTTTCCCAACATTTATGTTGGTCTCATACAATGTGACCAAACTGTACCAAGCCTATTTTAGAGTCTTGGCATCCTGTATGTGCCCAATCATGCTATCCTGTATGCGAACAGATAGTCAATACAGTATCTTTTGCGCTCCTTAATTCCATTCTTCATATGTTCTTAACTAGTCTACAGTCTTATTCCTCTCTGATAATTGCAGAGCATTTTTGTTCTCTCTTTTGACCTACTTCCAGTAGCCTTTTTTCCCATCAGGAAATTTATCATCCTAAATCTCCAAGCATGGAAGTCGCTTTAGTCTAGCCTATTGCTCATAACTTGACTCATTCCATCTGTGTTTGCTATTTTTGTAGCTATTTACAACACTAGAAAACACTATAAGCAACACTTCTGCTTGAACACTATCGCACTATGATGTGATAGTTCAATCTTATAAAAAAACAATTTTTGTGTATCAATAGTACACAAAATCACTTGAAATTTTGGATCTTGAATATATGAGTGAACTAGCAAGAAACAAATGTGTCATCACTCTCGATGGATAAATCTAATAAAGCTCATTGGATTGTCCTAACATATACTGGCATGACCACTATACATATCAAAGAAATGAAAAAGTGATACATGTTATCCTGGATCATCACATGTTGAGCTGATATCACAACATTATATCCATCATAACCAATAATTCTTATTTTAAGCCACCTCATTGAAGAAAAATAATAGAAGTTATGTCTTAGCAGAATCAGGCAACCATCATCATCATCAACCCCATAATAATGCTCATGCCCTGCCCTTGAAATACTTCTTATTCCCAACGAAACGTCCAACTGAGAGAGAATACCTTTCCATTGATCAAGTTCTACATTATTCACGGTAAACTGCACATTAGGGGAAAAAATGAACCCTGAATGGGCCTTTTAGATTAAGGAGTGATTAGTGATGGAACAATCAGAAGAGGGTGGTGGCCACAGTCTATGCCCTATAAAATACTAGGTTGAAGGGGGGAGAGGGGACATATTTCTCCCTTATTTAATGAGCTGCCCCTAGAGAGAGAAGGAATCTCGTAACTCAGTTGGGCCCAAAAATTCAAAATTTCTAAAAAGTTAAAAAACTCATCATAACATCTGAAAATGGACCCCCCATTACGTTTTAGGGTCAAAAGTACTCTTTTTGACCCAAATTCAAAATCCGTGCATGTTTTGAGGTGAAAAAAATGGGTTTTCTCAAAAATACTCAAAAAAGAGTTATTTCCCTCCTAAACCTCACATTTTCATACCCAGATCCCAAAAAGTTATCTTTTCCCACTACTTTCACTCTGTAGCACACCATTGAAGCTCCTGTTTCTACACTCCAACCTACCTGCATCTCCCATCTCGAATTATTGTCCTAGCTTGAAGACATTTAGCTTCAATGGCAACATCTAAAGCTTCTAGGTGACCGAAAGTTGAAATCCTCACATTAAGATGTCACAATATCAAAGCCACAGATGGACAGTGGCTATCACATGAGTACTCCAAAGGTGCATGGGTGTACATGCAACCCTCTAGAGTTGGGCCTCATTGAGTTAGAGATCGTGGAAACTTAGATCTTCATTGGAAGGGAGAGTTACTTGGCTTCAAGAAGCACAGAGACAATGGGATGGTTGCTATTGTACAACATGTTTTTACAATGGCAACTATGAAACTGGAAAACTCTAGTAGTATGAGATATCCTGTGAATTGTAAGTATTACTCTACAATATTTTATGTTTTCTTGTGTCGAATATATTTCTGAACTATTTAGATATGTTTTTGTTTGTTTCAAATATATTTCCTTCTACTTTGGTGGAAGAGCAACCACTTCATAGTCTTACAGGTACTTTCCAGGCATTGCATGTAGATGTTGGTGCACTATTCTTTCCAAATATATCTCCTGCTCAACTTTACCATGATAGAGTTTTCTTTTACACACATAGATATGTTGTACCCTCTACAATGAATGGTTTTGGAAGGTTACAGAGAATTGAAGTACATTCTCTTCTTAGCTTGGAGTGCCCAAAACCTAATATATGGTCCGTATCATCTTCGAAGCAAAAGATGGTAATGGATATACATAACTTTTTGAAATTCACAAAAGTGTCTAGGTCTGTAGGTTTGCACTCGTCTTTTCCCATTCATTGTTTTGTATATTTATGCCAAGGATTCTCATTCCAAGAGACTTCCACCATGTTCATGTGTAAAGATATTACATATGAGCAAGTCAAAAGTCTTCTTGGTGAAAATTGGGGTTTGATGGAAGGAATTGCAAAAGGTGATAAATATCTTTGTAAAATAGGTGGAACAGGTATAGGATTTTGATATTTGAAACACCGTACTTCATTATACATCAGATTCTACTATGATCGTTGGATGTGCAAACTTGGCAAATGGATACCATTTCAAAGTTCAGAGGGATCTTTGCATTCATTTGAAATAAATCTTAGATTGCCCAACAATGAAACAGAAACTATTTTAGTGAATAATCATTGGACCTTGGCTAATCTGAGAGAACACTTGATGATTATGGGGTTTGAAGGACTAACACAATCCAAATTCAAAATTCAAGGACATAAGGTGAGAAATGTTTCATGCTTTTGTTAAAGTAATCTTTTCATTATTGTTGATTTTACTTTAATGACTTCATATTCTTGCAAATTGATTACAGGTGGGCAGAAGCATGGAATACAAAATGAAAGTCCCTGTAGATTGGAGCAATGATGGAATAGAACTCTCATTGTCATAGCCTTTTGCAACCTGATAATGTCACTTCTTGGGCCCTAGTCATTGTATCTCATGGTTTTTTCACTTTCAAGAACCTTGTAAAAAGTAGGACAATTGATTCATGTTAGATATTGTATATACCTTCTTCTCTGCAATGGTAATTTCAAAACTTTTGGAATGTCAAAACATTTGTTCACTACTTTGAATTGTGGTTGCTCATGTTTTTTCTATGCATTATTTTGTCATCAGAAACACAGTTTTTGAAGTTGCATTTTTTTCCATACTTTTAAAAGTGGGCCGAGTCAGTTTAAAAACTTGAAACTGCTATAAAAATGGTTCTATGTGCTCATTTCCCACATTTGCACTCTCAAAGAGCTAGAAAGCACAGACTACAAGCCTCTAGAATTCTCGCGCACAAGCAATGGCTACTAGCACTTCGACTCCCATGAAATCTGCTCGAGATCTATTCATGGAGTTTTAAGATACTACAGACTACAATGGTCGTACGGATTTGTATGACCTAGTTTGTAGTCCCTAGTCTTGAAGGGACAATAGCCATGAACTCCGATCTGATCGATGAGATCACAGATTTTATGGAATTCTATATATTAAGATATGCCATAGATATTCCAGCATATGAGTATAAATGGGTTCCCTGTGACCTGCTTTTCTACATTCATAAAGGAGATGAGGCGTTTGTGAAGCGCTTAAAGCGTTTCATGGCTATTGCTGAGGCTTTAGGGCACCTGTTAGATGACACAGTGCCCTTAATTAAGCAATTAAATAAGAAAAGGAAAATGGGAAGAAAATATATTTCCTACGTAGCAACAACCATTTTTTTGTCAATGAGGATCCCGAACCTTCACCCATGGACCTACCCCATCTTGTTACTGGGGGTTTTGTAGATGACAAGAAGGAACCCCAAACCAAAGCTCTCAACTTATTAGAAGAGAGTCAAAAAATTTGCAGAGAATTTCCTCAAGGAGTAGTGGACAAATTAAAGGAAGCCAATACATAGAACAATCCACCCTCCAACTTAGACCCCGTGGAACCCAATCTACCAGAGGTGGAGATGGAAATGTTTTCAGTTGTACTTGTCGACGGGGAGGAATTTTTGTTCCTGCATGATATTGAGAAGGCATTCGGTCTACGCCGCGACGAATGCCTTAGTATTTTCTGCTCAACCTCGGATGTCCCCATGGACAACACTTCTGACATTATCGAAAAGGCAACAATTCCACTTGGTGATTCAGTTGCGGACACCATTGCATTTCTGTGTGAAGAGATTTTGAGCCATGCCAACCAAGATGCCATTGAAGAAGATCTGGCCGCAGCAAGGGAAAGAATTTCAGAGAAGAAGATTCCAACATTCCCTGTTGTGGAGCAAAGTGACATGGCCCATTCATCGATTCCACTAGATGCAATGGGAAGAGGAGAGGATGAAGATAGGCTTCAAGATGTAAGTCTCTACTGACATTTATGGTTGTCTCATATTCATACAAGATGTATCTATTTAATTTTATGATTGTCTATGTGCAAGAAACAATTGAAGTGGATAAATTTGCAGCAAGGAGTGGTGGTGACCGTGTTTCCCGGGGCCATGGCTCTTCCTTGGCACAATACATTGGAAAATTGCCAAAGGAAGATTTTTTCATAATCCACAAGGACTTTTCCCCTCAAGGACACTTCATGACTTGGTGTCTGAAGTCCTTGAGCAAAGTTTTGTGCTTATCTACAGTAATGCAAGGGACCAATTGGTTTTGTGCTTATCTACAGTAATGCAAGGGACCAATTGTATATTTCTAGTTAGGAAGTCCCTTGCCCTTACTACCCTAGGAGTTAACTTTAGAGGAAAAATATTAGGTCAAATAGGAATAGCTTTAGGTCTTGGATTGACAGACCCTCAGTTAATATCCCAATCAGTTTTGACTTACCAATTGCCACTATCTTTTCAGAGAAGAAAGAATGTAGTGGAGAGGCTCAAGGACAAGAGCCAATTGTAAAAACTTTATAATACGAATTATTGTTTTTCCAATTTCCATGTGCATTGAATCTATTATATCTTTATGGTTTTGACAATCTCATAACTTTTACACAGTTTAATCAGTCTTTTTCCATTATTTCTTGTAATTTTTGTTGCCCAAAATGCATGCAATGGCCTAGGAATGCAAAAAAAAAGGCGTGCTACAGAAACGCGGGGATGGGCCCTACAAAACTTTTGCAAGGCCCATCCCCGCGTTTCTGTGGCAGGCCTTTTTTTTTGCATTCCTAGGCCATCCTATGCACTACCTTACCTATATTGCAAGTCTATCTCCCTCAATTAGCACCTTCACTTGGGGAATTGTGGAATTCTTCTTATGTACAATAATTAGAGAAAGTTAACACTCCTATGGGTGCATATAAGCATGCAGTAGTAAATAAGTGCATGTATGTTCATAAACATTGTTTAGCTATTGTTCATGGGGTTAGCATGCAGTGCACTCTAGCCAAGGCCAATCATATGCCCCAATGTGCATGGCATGTCTTTTCATGGCTTGGAAATGCCAAAAAAAGGCCTGCCATAGAAACACGGGGAAAGTTTTGCAAGGCCCATCCCAGCGTTTTTGTGGCAGGCCTTTTTTTGGCATTTTGAAGCCATGAAATGCATTAATAGCATTACCACTTACAACAAGTACATAAAAATGAATGATACAACCATGAAAAACACTTCAAAGAGCTGCTGAAAAAAGACACCCAGAAACATAAGAGAAATAAACTTCAAAACATGTACACTAAGAGATAAACACTTGGGAGAGCAAATATGAGAAGACAAAAATAATATTCATCATTTGGGATTTACAAAATATTCATCATATCGGATATACAAAAGGTTCTCCAAAGAAGGGAATACAAATTTTTTTTAAGGGTTATTCCCTCTAATTCTCCTAGCTAGCTGCAAATCTTTAGGTTGTATTGTCACTCTCTTTGCATGGATGGCACATAGGTTAGAGTCCTCCAACATTGATATAAGATACGCCTCTACAGCTTCTTGGAGAGCTTCAATGGCTATCCCTTGCATACGAAGTCCAGCGCAATAGCATTGGATCTCTTCCTTCACAACTCTTGCAAATGACCTTCACGGAATAAGAAGCTCCACAGACTTTTGATAGTGTCGAATCTTTGCAAAAGCTCTGGTTTGCTTTTTGTGCCTTTGTGGTGCTCTTGCATTTGGGGGGATGTTGGGTTGTGGTCGTTGTGGTCTACAACGTGGTTGATGTTGGGAGTGATGGTTGGATGCACTCAAGAAATGAGTTGATGCTGCAAAACCTGCTTCACACCTGCCCTCCTTTGGTTCCAGATATGCTTAGTAGACTCCTTGAGCTTTCAAATGGTATCAAGAAACTATATATGTACCTTGGAAATGATTTGTGTAATGATCAAACCAAAACAGATAACTTGACACTTCAAAAACAAGAAAAACTTTCTATTTCTGTAGTGATACCTGCTCAGTGTTATGCTGAGTGTGACCAGCATACTTAAAATTGGAACAATTCCTTTTGGGAGTATTAAAGTAACTTAACAAGCTACCAATCACAAGTGGAATCACTCAAATTGATAAACTATGCAATGAGAAATAAGTTTAGCAAAATTCTAATTACCCCCGACTTTTTAGGAACTCTGCAGACACAGACCAGTGTGCACTTCAAAGCGGACTTCTCCCAAATGGCTGAATGAAAACTTCTGAGATTTTGTATGCTTGTAGAAGACCTTGAGCTGGTTCCAATGAGCTATAGAACTCTTGATTTGGTTCAGTAGATCTTGAGTTATGCTCTGTTGAAGTTGACAGACTTGGAGAAGATAACACAGAGAACCAGAAATGATGAATGTGTATATATCTATTGATTGATAAGATTGTACAAGCTCAATAGCATGACAAGCATAGCTAATTGAGGTGTGGTGGTGTAGGCTATGGTGTAGCACTAACACACACTCAGTTACAATGACAATATGCCTCGGGGAGTGAGCTGAATGGCAGGACTAACCGCGAGTTTTTTCTTCTTCATTTTATGTGAGTTGAGTGAACATTTGAATTTCAAATTCAAACTTAGGCTCCCTAGAATTTCTCCTCTAAAAGTAGGGAGATATTCGCTCCATTACAACATTCAAATTTCCACGACTTTCTCAAGTAGATGTGGTTACAAATTATTCCAAGTCACAATGACTTTTACAAAAGGGTAAAAATGTAAGAACATCTAAGCACATGTTCATATGAACCTTGCTTCAAAATAAAGCCTTGATAAAGCTTTGTCCAAGCTAGCCTTCCATGAGTCCAATGTTCCAAGCCAATGTGTTAAGGCTTGTCTTGCAACAACAGCTCCCCCTCAAGCCAAACACTTTGGCTCGAGTCTTCATCTTCTTTATCTTTAGTCTTCAATCACATCCTGCAATCCAATCATGGATTTAAATCTGCATAGCTTGTTTCCATCCAATGCCTTTGTAAGTAAATCTGCACATTGCATATTAGTAGACACATAAGTCAATTGTATATATTTACTTAGCAATTTCTCTCTCACATAGTGGTAATGAACCTCTATGTGTTTGGTTCTGGCATGATAAATTGGATTAGCTGCAAGGTGAAGAGAGCTAGTGTTGTCTCCAAAGATAATAGGTGGTCTAGTATATAGACCTAATTCTGTATATAGAAGCTTCAACCAGATAGCTTCTTGAGTAGCATTGGCAAGCCCTCTATACTCTGCCTCAGTGGATGACAATGCCACTGTAGGTTGCTTCTTGGTTGACCAAGAAATGGGCTTATCTTCTGCAAAACAAATGTATCCTGAGGTGCTTCTCCTATCATCCTTGCATCCTGCCCAGTCTGCATCTGAGTAGACTTTAATGTCAATATCTGATGTATAAGGAAAATACAAACCATGACTTTGAGTTCCTTTGAGGTACTTCAAGATTTTCTTTGCTGCCTCTAGGTGAGGTATCCTTGGTTTGTGCATGAATTGACTAAGCACACTTACTCCATATGCTATGTCAATTCTTGTCAAGGTAGCATAGTTCAAACTACCTACCATACTTTGGTATCCTGTGATGTCTTTGATTTCTTCTCCTTCATGAGCACTTAGCTTTAGGTTAACCTCCATTGGAGTAGTAGATACCTTAGCATCCTGCAAACCAAACTTCTTGACCATATCCTGTACATACTTCTTTTGAGTGATGTAGATACCTGAATTTGTGTAGACCAATTCAAGGCCTAAGAAATACTTTAATAATCCAAGATCACTGATCTTGAATTCTTTCATCATCTGTCCTTTGATATGTCTAATTCCCTGAACATCATTTCCTGTAATAATGATGTCATCAACATAGACACATAGATATATTACCTCTGTACTACTTCTCTTTATGAATAGAGAAGTGTCTGCTTTGCTCATCACAAATCCTTGGTCTAGGAGGTAAGTTGTCAATCTGTAATTCCATGCTCTAGGTGCCTGCTTTAAACCATACAGAGCCTTCTTCAATTTACAAACATAATGTACCTTTTTTGGATCTTCATAGCCAGGTGGTTGTGACATGTAGGCTTCTTCAGATATCCATCCATTCAAGAATGCATTCTTCACATCCAATTGGTACATGTTCCAATTCTTGGATGCAGCTACACTCACCAATACTCTGATAGTTGGCATCTTGGCCACAGGAGAAAATGTCTCCTCATAATCAATGCCTTGGGTTTGTGCAAAACCCTTGGCTACCAACCTAGCTTTGTACCTGTTTATTGTTCCATCTGAATTCTTCTTTAGTTTGTAGATCCATCTGGATCCTATTACCTTCATAGAGTCTTTCTTGGGTACCAAGTCCCAAGTATCACTTTCCTTGAGAGCTTCCATCTCTTCATCCATGGCTTCTCTCCATTCTGGTTTGGTAATTGCTTCTTCATAGGTACCTGGTTCTTCATTCAACAAGTCTTTTGCAAGATATACAGAATGTTTAGTTACAAGTGATGTGTCATACCCAAATCTGATAGGCTTCTTCTTTTCTCTTTGAGATCTCCTCATTGCTTGAGTTGAAATTTCTGGCTTATCTTCTAATTGCTTCATCTTCATCTTTCCTTTGGACTTCCAAGCTTTAAACTCTTCAAGGTTTATTGTATCATCATCATCTGAGCTTGAATCTTCTTGCTGAATTGGTTCTTCCTTAGTAAGCTTTGGAAAATCTTCTTCCATGTCATAGGGTAGACTCACTTTCCTGCATTCATTCTCATACCAAGAGTCATTCTCATCAAAGATGACATCTTTGCTTACCTTGAACCCTTTGTTTGTTGGATTGTAGAATCTGTATCCCTTTTGGTTCAGATCATAACCAATGAAGATACATTTTTCAGCCTTAGGGTCTAGCTTTCCCCTTACCTGTGAAGGAATATGCACATATGCTACACAACCAAAGATTTTGCAATGATCCAGAGAAGGTCTCTTACCATGCCAAGCTTCATATGGTGTCATGCCATCAAGTGATTTGGATGGCAACCTATTGATGAGATAAGTGGCAGTGGACACACTCTCTGCCCAAAGATAATTTGGCAACTTTTTCTCATTGAGCATAGACCTAGCTGTTTCCACAATGAGTCTATTCCTTCTTTCAGCTACCCCATTTTGTTCAGGTGAGTACCTTGTAGTAATCTCCCTTTTGATGCCTCTTTCTTGCAAGAAATCTTCAAACTCATTGGAGAAGTATTCTCCTCCACCATCTGATCTTAGCCTCTTCAAGCTTCTTCCTGTTTGATTTTCAACAAGTGCAAGATACCTCTTGAAACAATTAAACACTTCATCTTTATGCTTCATAAAGTATAAAATGGTCCACCTGCTATAATCATCAATGAAGGACACATAATACCTTGAACCAGAAATGGAAGGGTCCTTGCTAGGTCCCCAAACATCTGTGTGTACCAAATCTAGGTAGTCTTCATGCATGAAACCTTTCCTTGAATAGGGTAATCTGTGAGACTTACCAAATTGACATGATCCACACTTGTATATCATGTGTTGCTTGGATACATTAGGTATCCCAAGCACACATTGATCCCTGCACATTTGCTTTAGAGTCCTTTCACCTATGTTCCCTAATCTCTTATGCCATATTTCTAACTCTGAAAGTGTCTGATCCTTATAATTATACAAAGCAATGTTCTTGGTGTCTTCTAGCTCAAATGTAAATAATCTACCTGATTTCTCCCCTTTGGCTATCCTTCTGAATCCATGTTTTGGGTCCTCCACATATGCTCCATGTTGTGTGAATCTGACCTGCAACCCTTTCTCTACAATTTGACCAACACTCATTAGATTCTTGGTGATGGTTGGTACATAGAGTACCCTGCTCAATAGATTCTGATTACCATCACATGTCTTCACATTTCCAATTTTGACAACAGAGTGTTTAGTGTCATCACCTGTTTGTACCTGATGTTTACCCTTGGGCTCTTCCAAATCAGAAAGTAGTGCCACATTGCCAGCTACATGGTTAGAACATCCTGAGTCAATATAAAATAAATGATCATCATTTGTACCTATCTTGGAGGTCATATTCATGATCAATAGGGAGTCATCTTGCTCCTCTGTGTAGTTGTTGTAGTCTCTTCTATTTCTGAATCCACCTTGGTAGTTACCATTGTGGTTGTTGTTGTAGTTGTTGTTGTATTGGTTGTTGTATCCATTGTAGCTTTGATGTTGGTTGAATCTGCCTCTCCCTTGAGAGTATCCACCTCTTGAGTAGCCTCTTCCTCTCTAATTTTTATAGTTCTTGTAGCATTCATCTATGGTATGATTGGACAATCCACAAATGTTGCATGGTGATGAGTTGTAGGGTCTCCCCCTACCTGACTTACCTCCTCTGCCTCTTCCTCTAGATGACCTACCTCTCCCTGCATAATTGGCTTGAGAGGTAGAACCTTCTTCATCCTGTTTCTTCCCTTTTCCTTTATCTTTAACTTTCTTATCAGTATAGAGAGCAGAGGGGTTATTACCTTTTGATTGATCTCCAGCCTTTGTAAACTTTGCTTCATGTGTAAATAGTTGGCCCATGAGTGTTGTGAGATCAGGGGTATGCATGTCCATATAGAGGTCCATTGCAGTGGTGAAACTTTCCCACTTATCATCTGCCTTGAGTCCAATTGTTACTTGCCTGACTATTTGCTCTTCTTCAATCTCCTCTCCAATGCTTGCTAGTTGGTCTGCCACATCTTTAATCTTTGTCACATACTCTGAGACTGATTGCTTGGGCTGCTTCCTAAGGGTTGTGAACTCAATCCATAATTGATTCTTCCTAGCCCTTGTGTTGGAAGAAAAGTAGTTTGACAAGGTTTCCCAAGTCTCTTGGGAAGTCTTACAGTTCCTTACATGTGGTAAAAGAAAATCAGATATAGAGTTTAAGAGATAAGACCTTGCCAAAGCATCCTTTGCACACCATTGGTTGAGCCTTTCATGTTCATCCTTTGTGGGTAGTCCTCTAGTCTTGAATGAGGGCAATTCCTCATCTCCTGATATGTATCCAAATAGGCTTCTCCCTTGTAGATAGGTCTTCATTCTAATTGACCAAGCTTGATAATTGTTTCTGTCCAATTTGTCAATGAAGGAAGGGAAACCATCACCCATGATTACCTTCTTTGCTCTGATACCACTGTTGGGAGTGATGGTTGGATGCACTCAAGAAATGAGTTGATGCTGCAAAACCTGCTTCACACCTGCCCTCCTTTGGTTCCAGATATGCTTAGTAGACTCCTTGAGCTTTCAAATGGTATCAAGAAACTATATATGTACCTTGGAAATGATTTGTGTAATGATCAAACCAAAACAGATAACTTGACACTTCAAAAACAAGAAAAACTTTCTATTTCTGTAGTGATACCTGCTCAGTGTTATGCTCAGTGTGACCAGCACACTTAAAATTGGAACAATTCCTTTTGGGAGTATTAAAGTAACTTAACAAGCTACCAATCACAAGTGGAATCACTCAAATTGATAAACTATGCACTGAGAAATAAGTTTAGCAAAATTCTAATTACCCCCGACTTTTTAGGAACTCTGCAGACACAGATCAGTGTGCACTTCGAAACGGATTTCTCCCAAATGGCTGAATGAAAACTTCTGAGATTTTGTATGCTTGTAGAAGACCTTGAGCTGGTTCCAATGAGTTATAGAACTCTTGATTTGGTTCAGTAGATCTTGCGTTATGCTCTGTTGAAGTTGACAGACTTGGAGAAGATAACACAGAGAACCAGAAATGATGAATGTGTATATATCTATTGATTGATAAGATTGTACAAGCTCAATAGCATGACAAGAATAGCTAATTGAGGTGTGGTGTTGTAGGCTATGGTGTAGCACTAACACACACTCAGTTACAATGACAATATGCCTCGGGGAGTGAGCTGAATGGCAGGACTAACCGCGAGTTTTTTCTTCTTCATTTTATGTGAGTTGAGTGAACATTTGAATTTCAAATTCAAACTTAGGCTCCCTAGAATTTCTCCTCTAAAAGTAGGGAGATATTCTCTCCATTACAACATTCAAATTTCCACGACTTTCTCAAGTAGGTGTGGTTACAAATTATTCCAAGTCACAATGACTTTTACAAAAGGGTAAAAATATAAGAACATCTAAGCACATGTTCATATGAACCTTGCTTCAAAATGAAGCCTTGATAAAGCTTTGTCCAAGCTAGCCTTCCATGAGTCCAATGTTCCAAGCCAATGTGTTAAGGCTTGTCTTGCAACAACAGTTGATAGTTCTTCTTTCTTCTTGGAGGACGCCTAGATGGTCCTGCCTCATCATTTACTTCCTCTGCCCGACCTTCCTCTCTTTCTTCATTGGTTGGTCTTTGTCCTTATCCTGGGAGGAGTGTCTTGCCTCCTTGTGTTACTCGATGGTTCATGGGGATATCATCATTGTTCCATGGTGGCTCATGTCCTCGTTGTTTGGGCCTTGCCTTGATTGGTGTCTTGACTCGGGGCTCATCATCAGATGCGGGAGGGGAATAATTAATTCTTTGGATAGATCTCTCTCTGGTGAAGCTTCATCCCCTAGCGATGGAGTGCTATCGAACTGTGTCCCTGCACCCGAGTTTCGTCTGGAAGAGTTGCTTGTGGTTCGACGCTTCTTGTGAGGTGTCATCCATGTTGGGTGGTGAGTACCTTGCACATGGCTAGGGTAGACGACATGATCTTTCCTAGCAGTCTACTTTCTGCGTGCCATTCTCTTAGGTTGTAAATTAGTAAAATGAGGAAGGACACCTCTATTTATAGGCTTTCACTTAAAAATTGTCCTGTTCACATTTAAATGAATAAAAATTAGTCTTAAGACATTAAAAGTATATAAAAAAAAACAGTAAAATTTTATTTGAAGTGAAAGGGGTTATAAAAACCTTGAGAAGAATACTGCATTTTAAGAGTTTGGAAACTATTTCCAAGCAGAACCCTCACGGATTCTTTGTGCACGCCATTGGGCATGATGTACAGGTCCTGATGATGACATCCACTTCTCTCTTGCAATATCATGTTGTAGCTTTCGTGTAATCTTTGCTATTCGTGACTCACATGCTTGTTCCATTACATATTTTCTAGCGAATGTCGCACAAAAAAACCAATTGAACATTTCGTCTAAATAGTTTGATTGGAGTAGACCATCCCTATGATGAGTGTTTTTAAAATAAACACCTCTAGCCCTGTAATGTGACTTCTCCATTCCTTGTGTACTAAAAATGTCCAGTGACCCATATCGATTCATAAAGTATGCTCCATGTGCAAAAAGAATATGCTATGATCTGGTCAATAAGATATACACATAGTGTTTAAGACCAAATAAAAAAATGTAAGCGAAACTTACTATGTAATGTGTAATGTTGCTTTCTCCCCAAGATAAGATGAATGATTGTGTAAACTCCTTCAAAGTCACTTGGAATAATTCTCGTTGTGAAGCATTAGTGGAAACCAAACACATCAAATGTAACAATTGATCGAACGACGACAAAGATTCAATAGAGGAATCATGGTAATATTAAGTAAGAATGGAAAAAGTGGGATGAACTCGACAAAGCAACGTGAACTTGAAAAAGAAATGATATTTTTATTTTTATCACTTTGAATTTTTATTGTTATCATGGATACTCCTGTTTATGAATTGACCTCATTGTTGTCATCTTCTTCAATGTCCTCATCCAAAATGTACTCATCATTTTCACATTTCTTGAATAGCTTTATCCTTTTATGTGCAATCAAAGTTTTAAATGCAACATCATTTAATTGACAAAGAGCATATGTACCATTGTTGTTGACTTTTGATACAATGTATGGCCCAAACCATTGGAGTGAGCTTTTTTCGTGAATCATATTGAGAGTCAAATGTACTATCATAAATGAGCACCAATCTCCTACTTCAATTGACCTAGGATGCAATCGATGCGTTTTTTCAAAATAAAGCTTGTTCTTCATTCTAGATTCTTTTAATTTTTCAACGGCATCATCAAGTATTAATTTACCTTGTTCTAACTGTTTAATGCACAAACTCAAAAAATCATCATTAGACATGTTTTCAGACCAAGGTAAATTTGACCATGAGATTGAATTAGAAACAATGGTTTTTGACAGTACATAAGCTCAGCAGGCATGTACCCATTAGTATGTGTGCATGTTGTTCTATCTGCCCAAAGCGCAAATGGTAAGAATCTAGGCCATTGTTTAATGTCATCGTTACATGCTTTAGATATGGCTTTCACAATAGGTGGATGCTCTCTCTCTCTTTTACCATTGGCCTCTGGATTATATGCAATAATGAGAGACAAACAAATATCATGATGTTCAAAGAAATCTTTAGCTTCTCTCCCATTTAACTCTCCACGATCGGCAACTACTTTCTCTATGTACCCAAAGTGACTTATGACATCTTCAAGCAAGAATTCGCAAACCTTGTATGTGGTCTTAGATCATAGTGCATGTCCCTCTACATGATTAGTTAAGTCCTCTCTTGTAAGTACAATGTAACACATTTTGTCAATACCTTTACGCATAGTTACAAGATCTACTACCCACTTGTAGTGAATACAAGGTGGATAAGTAGGATGCAAAGGATCTCTATGTTTGACTGTCAAATGAAGTTGACAAGTAGAAGATGTAGAAACATAGTTTCTAATGTCAACATACATCTTCGGCCAATAATAGGTACTTCTAATTTTTTCATATGTTCCAAAAAATCCTTTATGAGCTGCCCATAATGTCTCATGCATTTCCTTCATTACTTGCAATTGAAGACCTCGTTTTCCTAGGACTCGTTGTGGATTTTTAACCTTACCCTTAGCATATCTCCAAAGATAACCGTTACGTAGGAAAAAATTGTAAGCTCATTTCCTAATGTTACGAAATCTATTCATTGTCCAGCCAGGTAATGGTTGTAGTGTACTCAGATACTTTCCTATGTCTCGCCATTCATCTTCATACTCAGACTCATGAAATTGCTCATACTCGTATATATGTGGAACATAGTCAAGTAAGTTCACATTCTTTATTAGATCACTTTCAAGATCGTAATCAAATCTAGCTCTTGATAACATATGAGCAACTTAATTTGACTTACTTGAAATATGAATTAACTCACGATTTATGAACTTAATATATGAGATCCATCTAAGCATGGCTATATCAGGAGATGAACAATTGGCTATCATTCCAATGAGAGGAAAACAATCAATCTCAACCTTAACATTTGCACATATGAAATATTCTTTGTCTGTTTACAAAGTTGTTACCATACCCCATAGTTCTCGTTTGATATGTGGATACTTTTGTTGTGCTTCATGTAAAATTTTATCCCCAAACCTAATTTCATATCTATTCCCTTCACTAGCATCTTGACTTATGACCCATCCTATACCAATAGGACTAGTAGCAATAGTCAATATAATAGGTTTGTTAATAGAATAGTCCATACACTTAAGGATGGGAGCTTCAAGCAACAATTTCTTCAATTTACGCATAGCTTGTCTGTATTTTTCACCCAAATAAATTTTCATTTCTTCCTCAACAAGTCATAGAGGCAGTCAACAATATGAGCAAAGTGTGGGATCCAAATAATATAAAAGATTCAAGCGCCAAGAAATCTATGTACCTCACTCACATTGCTACATGTTTCTGAAATCTTGCTAATGGCATCAACTTTTTGTGGGTATGGATTTCAACCATAATGACCACATAAATTTCTAGCAATAAGAACCTTGTTGACACCAAAAATAGATTTTTCTATGGAAAGTGTGAGACCTACCTCCTCAAATCGTGGAAGTATTAATTCACAATTAGAAATATGGTCAAGAACAAATTTACAACATGCAGATGAATCGAAAGTAATGTCCTTTACACATTCCTCACTCCCTTTAACTGGAATATCATCAATGAATGGCATGGTTATATGAGGGATAAAATCATGTAAGACCATATTCATAGCACTCATCATATGAGCCACTGAATTAGTCCCTCCTTGAGGTAAAGTACACCTCCACGCTAAGCCAAAAGGAGTTTTCATTGTGGTTATGTCACGACTATCAATTGCTAATTGGAATTGGTCATACCTAGAATATAAATTACCCATTGAATAGATAGAATGTCCTAAAAATGATTCAGCAAACTCATCGACAATGGGTCCTGTTCCTACATTCCTTATGGTGAGTTTATTGATGGGTTGGAGATCTTGAATAAAACGTAGTTTCCCATTCTTTTTAGGCACAATGAACCATCTAGTTGAGTAAGGTCCAAAAGATGGCTCATAAAGTCTCATGTTTATCTTTTCCTTAAGTAGTTTCATTAGCTCAGGTAAGTGAGCCTTCGGAACTAATATAGGGCGAAGATTCCATGGAATATGTGGAATAATAAAGATTATCATGGGTGCAAATAGCTTAGGATCTGTGCAACCAATCTCATGAGGATACATAGTAAAGGCTTTTCCATGGCTATGTATGACTCTCTCAAATTCATCTCTCTCTACTGGCAAAAGAAAGTTATTATCTCTACCAATTTTCACATGTTTGATTGTCTCCTCCATGAATGTATGTCCTATGTTTTTCTTATCCCAAAGAATTGGATCATTTTTCACATCAATAATTTGTTTGTTACTTCCTTGGGGTAATGGTTGAGCTATGGGTTTGATTTTTTTGTCCATATTTTTGTACTTTGTTTCAAGTAAGACATCATGTGTTTGGTTAAACTTTGAGCACTTGTCAACATTGAGAGCATACTCTTGGATTAGAGCATACTCATCAAGGGAATAAAGAAGAATAATATGGGAATTAGAATTTTGTTGAAGACATAACTCTAAATTCTCGAGAGTAGAAAAACAATGAGATGTCTCAATCAAATGCTCAATGTGCTCATCATGTTCCATGATTTTATTGTTTTTATAATTTTTTTAATTTTTTTGGATAAAAGATTTAGATAATTCACTCTTATGAAGAAAATCTAATCTAGATTATGGAAAAAAAGTGACAAACTATTGTACAGGTTGGTTGGTTGCGAGATGTCAAACCAATGTCCATTGTTGTCCGACTCAACAATGGATTCTGTCCGAAATTTTGATCATATGTAGCTCCAAGCGTGAATCAAGCTGCACAATCACTACAGGCATGCTCATGACCCTGAGTAACAATAGGTTTCTTTCTAATTGACAATTGATTCCTAGGATGATTCACTCCTACCCTCATGACTTAAAGTGATTGCATTCCATCCTTAGACTTAATTCTAGCATAGGTAGACCCATCATCCATGGCTTTAGTTTCCATACGACTCTCACAAATAAAGGGCTGACCTAAGAGAACTTGACAGGAGCAGTTACCTTGAATAAAAAAGTGAAATTCCTTTATGGTTCCTCCTATGGATATGGGCACACTAGCACAAGGTCCATATAGGGTACTTAGACCATTATTTGCAATTCTCATATGCCATCCACAATCTTTATCTATGGGCTATCGAAATTTATCATAAATTATCTTGAAATCACATTGATTTCGGAGCTAAATCTACTAATGCATTTACAATGATAGCGTTCTTATCATTTCGTATTTAACATGCATCTCTTATGTAGCTCTAGACCAAAATTTTCTTGTAAGGTGACTTTCATGATTTTTTTCATGATTTTCATGGTCAGGTTGAATAGGTCCTAAGAAAGTTTTATTAACATTTACTTCATCATCATCGAGGTCCTCCATCAAATTCATCAAAGTTTAAGGCTTCATTCATAGCTTGATCTTCATCTAGAGCGTCTTGCATCTCAGTATCTAGATTAAGCGAAAAGATCTTCCTTTTAATTAAGGCCATAAAGTTATCTTTAAAAACAGGCTTTGCAATACAAAAAACTTGTTCTAAAAACATAGTCACTTGACTCTTAACCAAAATGTCATCTAAAATCTCCATAGGATCTATTTTTCTCTCAATTTCTGAAATCAAGATGGCTTTAGTTTTTCTCTTTGGTTTCTTTGGTTTTTGCTCAGGATCTTGTTTTTGTTCATGTTCTTATGTTTGGTCTTGATTTTGTTTTGATTTTTCTTGTTTTTCTAAAGGCTTTGGTTCCTTTTTTTTTTTGCTTTGTCTTCTTACCTTTTTGTTTCTCCTCTTGCTTTCCTTTATTGGGTTGTGATTCTTGTTTTTTATCTTTAGGTTGTGATGTTTTCCCTTGCTCTATGATGGTTTCTATTCCCTCAGAGGTTTTTCAGGGCTAGGGTTAGGTTTTTCAGGGTTAGGGTTAGGTTTTTCAGGGCTAGGATTAGGTTTTTTAGGGTTAGGGTTAAGTTTTTTAGGGCTAGGGTTAGGTTTTTCAGGGTTAGGGTTAGGTTTTTTAGGGCTAGGGTTGGATTTTTTAGGGTTAGGGTTAGGTTTTTAGGGCTAGGGTTAGGTTTTTTAGGGCTAGGGTTAGGTTTTTAGGGCTAGGGTTAGGTTTTTCAAGTCTAGGGTTAGCTTTTTTAGGGTTAGGGTTAGGTTTTTTAGGGTTAGGGTTAGGTTTTTAGGGCTAGGGTTAGGTTTTTCAGGGCTAGGGTTAGGTTGTTCAAGGCTAGGGTTAGGTTTTTTAGGGCTAGGGTTAGCTCTTTCAGGGCTAGGGTTAGGTTTTTTAGGGTTAGGGTTAGGTTTTTCAAGGTTAGGGTTAGGTTTTTTAGGGTAAGGGTTAGGTTTTTCAGGGTTAGGGCTAGGTTTTTTTAGGTTAGGGCTAGGTTTTTTAGGGTTAGGGCTAGGTTTTTAGGGTTAGGGTTAGGTTTTTTAGGGTTAGGGCTAGGTTTTTTAGGATTAGGGCTAGGTTTTTTAGGGTTAGGGTTAGGTTTGTTAGGGTTAGGGTTAGGTTTCTTAGGGTTAGGAATAGGTTTTTAGGGTTTGGGTTAGGTTTTTTAGGGTAAGGGTTAGGTTTTTTAGGGTTAGGGTTAGGTTTTTTTAGGATTAGTGTTAGGTTTTTTAGGGTTAGGGTTAGGTTTTTTAGGGTTAGGGTTAGGTTTTTCAAGGCTAGGGTTAGGTTTTTCGGGGTTAGGGTTAGGTTTTTCAGGGCTAGGGTTAGGTCTAAAATTGAAGTTGGAGATTAAAATTGAATGTCTAATAAAGATAGAGTCAGAGAGGTTTAAACTTAAGGTTGAACCTCTATTCAATGTGCAGTCTGAAGGGCTCGGACTAAATCTATTCAAGTTGGAATCTAACAAGCTTGAACTTAATTTTGAGAATAAAAAAGGATTAAACTTTAGTTTGAGAAACCCAAACTTAAGTTTGTAAATAAGATAGGATTGAAATTCAAACTATGAACTTCAGTTTGAATTTCATTTCAACTTGGATAGAGAGAGTTTGAGCCTATATTCAATTTGGAGCCTCTGAATCATATCAAGTTCGAGATTGCTTGGTCACATGATATGACGCTCAAACTTAAGTTCGAGCCTCTCAGCTTCTCCAAGAAATAGATTGAGCCTCTATTTAATTTTGGGGATCCTTTATACAATTTGGAGTCGCACTTAAGTTTGAGCCTCTATTTACCTTTGTCACGATAAGTACAAATTCATAGTGGAAACCTCTATTCAACTTCAAGTCAGTGAAGGTGAACTTAAGTTTGGATCTTGATTCAAGTTGGAGTTTAAGATTCTATTGACCTTGGAATCGAAGAGGCTGAACTTAAGTTCCAGGCTTTATTCAACTAAGAGTGAGAAAGGCTAAAACTTAAGTTCGAGCATGTTAAGTTCAACACTCTCTTGGATCCAAAAGGACTTATCGATTCCAACTCAAGTTCGAGCCCGTGAGTCATATCAAGTTTAGGATTGTTGGCTCATATGATATGAGGCTCCAACTTAAGTTCGAGCCTCTCAAGTTTTTCGGCAAAAACAGGCTTCAACTTAAGTTCGAGCCTCTCAAGTTTTCTGGTAAAAACACTAATATTTTTAACTCAAATCTTTTAGCATCTACAAAAGCTAAGCCTCTAAATCATATGAGCTGAGTTATGAAGCTCAGACTTTTTCAGCTTTTCCAAAAGTTGTTATGAGCAAAAGAACAAAGAGGAGTTCGAGCCTCTCAGCTTTTTCCAACCATATCAAGTTCAGGATTGTTGGATCACATGATATGAGCAAAAGAACAAAGAGGCTCGAACTTAAGTTCGAGCCTCTCAGCTTTTCCAACCATATCAAGTTTAGGATTGTTACGTCTTATGTGCAAAAGAACAAAGAGGCTCGAACTTAAGTTGGAGCCTTTGAACTTTTCCAACCATATCAAGTTCAGGATTTGTTGGATCACATGATATGAGCTTTAGCTTTTCCAGCCATATCAAGTTTAGGATTGTTGTGTCTTATGTGCAAAAGAACAAAGAGGCTCGAACTTAAGTTCGAGCCTCTGAGCTTTTCCAACCATATCAAGTTTAGGATTGTTGTGTCTTATGTGCAAAAGAATTAAGTTCGAACCTCTGAGCTTTTCCAACTTAAGTTCGAGTCTCTGTGCTTTTCTAACCATATCAAGTTTAGGATTGTTTGGTTATATGATATGAGCAAAAGAACAAAGAGGCTCTGAGTTCGAGCCTCTGAGCTTTTCCAAACATATCAAGTTTAGAATTGTTGGGTCACGTGATAAGAGCAAAAGAACAAAGAGGCTCGAACTTAAGTTCGAGCCTCTCAGCTTTTCCAACCATATCAAGTTCAGGATTGTTGGATCACATGATATGAACAGAAGAACAAAGAGGCTCAAACTTAAGTTCGAGCCTCTGAGCTTTTCCAGCCATATCAAGTTTAGGTTTCTTGTGTCTTATGTGCAAAAGAACAAAGAGCCTCTGAGCTTTTCCAACCATATCAAGTTTAGGACTGTTGGATCACATGATATAAGCCTCAGCCTTTTCAGCCATGTCAAGTTTAGGATTCTTGTGTGTTAGGTGCAAAAGAACAAAGAGGCTCGAACTTAAGTTCATGTCTCTGAGCTTTTCCAGCCATATCAAGTTTAGGATTGTTGTGTCTTATGTGCAAAAGATTAAGTTCGAGCGTTTGAGCTTTTCCAACCATATCAAGTTTAGTATTGTTTGGTCACATGATATGAGGAAAAGAACAAAGAGGCTCGAACTTAAGTTCAAGCCTCTGAGCTTTTCCAGTCATATCAAGTTTGGGATTGTTGTGTGTTATGTGCAAAAGAACAAAGAAGAGTTCGAGCCTCTCAGTTTTTTCCAACCATATCAAGTTATGGATTGTTGGATCACATGATATGAACTTCAGAAAACTTGAGAAACCCAAACTTAAGTTTGTAAATAAGATAGGATTGAAATTCAAACTATGAACTTCAGTTTGAATTTCATTTCAACTTGGATAGAGAGAGTTTGAGCCTGTATTCAATTTGGAGCCTCTGAATCATATCAAGTTCGAGATTGTTTGGTCACATGATATGACGCTCAAACTTAAGTTCAAGCCTCTTAGCTTCTCCAAGAAATAGATTGAGCCTCTATTTAACTTTGGGAATCCTTTATACAATTTGGAGTCGCACTTAAGTTTGAGCCTCTATATAACTTTGTCACGATAAGTTCAAATTTATAGTGGAAATCTCTATTCAACTTCAAGTCAGTGAAGGTGAACTTAAGTTTGGATATTGATTCAAGTTGGAGTTTAAGATTCTATTGACCTTGGAATTGAAGCCGCTGAACTTAAGTTCCAGTCTTTATTCAACTAAGAGTGAGAAAGGCTAAAACTTAAGTTTGAGCATGTTAAGTTCAACACTCTCTTGGATCCAAAAGGACTTATAGATTCCAACTCAAGTTCGAGCCCGTGAGTCATATCAAGTTTAGGATTGTTGGCTCATATGATGAGGCTCCAACTTAAGTTCAAGCCTCTCACGTTTTCCGTCAAAAACAGGCTTCAACTTAAGTTCGAGCCTCTCAAGTTTTCTAGTAAAAACATTAATATTTTTAACTCAAATCTCCTTGCATCTACAAAAGCTAAGCCTCTGAATTATATGACCTGAGTTATGAAGCTCAGACTTTTTCAACCTTTCCAAAAGTTGTTATGAGCAAAAGAACAAAGAGGAGTTCGAGCCTCTCAACTTTTTCCAACCATATCAAGCTCAAGATTGTTGGATCACATGATATGAGCAAAAGAACAAAGAGGCTCGAACTTAAGTTCGAGCCTCTCAGCTTTTCCAACCATATCAAATTTAGGATTGTTGTGTCTTATGTGCAAAAGAACAAAGAGGCTCGAACTTCTTAAGTTCGAGCATTTGAACTTTTCCAACCATATCAAGTTCAGGATTTGTTGGATCACATGATATGAGCTTCAGCTTTTCCAGCCATATCAAGTTTAGGATTGTTGTGTCTTATGTGCAAAAGAACAAAGAGGCTCGAACTTAAGTTCGAGCCTCTGAGCTTTTCCAACCATATCAAGTTTAGGATTGTTGGATCACATGATATGAGCCTCAGCTTTTCCAGCCATATCAAGTTTAGGATTGTTGTGTCTTATGTGCAAAAGAACAAAGAGGCTCGAACTTAAGTTCGAGCCTCTGAGCTTTTCCAACCATATCAAGTTTAGGATTGTTGGATCACATGATATGAGCCTCAACTTCTCCAGCCATATCAAGTTTTGGATTGTTGTGTCTTATGTGCAAAAGAACAAAGAGGATCGAACTTAAGTTTGAGCCTCTTAGCTTTTCCAACCATATCAAGTTTAGGATTATTGGATCACATGATATGAGCAAAAGAACAAAGAGCTTTTCCAACCATATCAAGTTTAGGATTGTTTGGTCACATGATATGAGCAAAAGAACAAAGAGGAGTTAGAGCCTCTGAGCTTTTCCAACCATATCAAGTTTAGAATTGTTGGATCACATGGTATGAGCAAAAGAACAAAGAGGCTCAAACTTAAGTTCGAGCCTCTCAGCTTTTCCAACCATATCAAGTTTAGGATTGTTGTGCCTTATGTGCAAAAGAACAAAGAGACTCGAACTTAAGTTCGAGCCTTTGAGCTTTTCCAACCATATCAAGTTCAGGATTTGTTGGATCACATGATATGAGCCTCAGCTTTTCCAGCCATATCAAGTTTAGGATTGTTGTGTCTGATGTGCAAAAGAACAAAGAGGATCGAGCTTAAGTTCGAGCCTCTGAGCTTTTCCAACCATATCAAGTTTAGGATTATTGGATCACATGATATGAGCAAAAGAACAAAGAGCTTTTCCAACCATATCAAGTTTAGGATTGTTTGGTCACATGATATGAGCAAAAAAACAAATAGGAGTTAGAACCTCTGAGTTTTTCCAACCATATCAAGTTTAGAATTGTTGGATCACATGATATGAGCAAAAGAACAAAGATCCTCTGAATCATATGAGCTGAGTTATGAAGCTCAGACTTTTTCAGCTTTTCCAAAAGTTGTTATGAGCAAAAGAACAAAGAGGAGTTCGAGCCTCTCAGCTTTTTCCAACCATATCAAGTTCAGGATTGTTGGATAACATGATATGAGCAAAAGAACAAAGAGGCTCGAACTTAAGTTCGAGCCTCTCAGCTTTTCCAACCATATCAAGTTTAGGATTGTTGTGTCTTATGTGCAAACGAACAAAGAGGCTCGAACTTAAGTTCGAGCCTTTGAACTTTTCCAACCATATCAAGTTTAGGATTGTTGTGTCTAATGTGCAAAAGAACAAAGAGACTCGAACTTAAGTTTGAGCCTCTGAGCTTCTCCAACCATATCAAGTTTAGGATTTGTTGGATCACATGATATGAGCCTCAGCTTTTCCAGCCATATCAAGTTTAGGATTGTTGTGTCTTATGTGCAAAAGAACAAAGAGGATCAAACTTAAGTTCAAGCCTCTGAGCTTTTCCAACCATATCAAGTTTAGGATTGTTGGATCACATGATATGAGCAAAAGAACAAAGAGCTTTTCCAACCATATCAAATTTAGAATTGTTTGGTCACATGATATGAGCAAAAGAACAAAGAGGAGTTAGAGCCTCTGAGCTTTTCCAACCAAATCAAGTTTAGAATTGTTGGATCACATGATATGAGCAAAAGAGCAGAGAGGCTCAAACTTAAGTTCGAGCCTCTCAGCTTTTCCAACCATATCAAGTTTAGGATTGTTGTGTCTTATGTGCAAAAGAACAAAGAGACTCGAACTTAAGTTTGAGCCTCTGAGCTTTTCCAACCATACCAAGTTCAGGATTTCTTGGATCACATGATATGAGCCTCAGCTTTTCCAGCCATATCAAGTTTAGGATTGTTGTGTCTTATGTGCAAAAGAATTAAGTTGGAGCCTCTGAGCTTTTCCAACTTAAGTTCGAGTCTCTGTGCTTTTCTAACCATATCAAGTTTAATATTGTTTGGTTATATGATATGAGCAAAAGAACAAAGAGGTTCTGAGTTCGAGCCTCTGAGCTTTTCCAACCATATCAAGTTTAGAATTGTTGGGTCACGTGATATGAGCAAAAGCACAAACAGGCTCGAACTTAAGCTCGAGCCTCTCAGCTTTTCCAACCATATCAAGTTCAGGATTGCTGGATCACATGATTGAACAGAAGAACAAAGAGGCTCGAACTTAAGTTCGAGCCTCTGAGCTTTTCCAGCCATATCAAGTTTAGGTTTCTTGTGTCTTATGTGCAAAAGAACAAAGAGGCTCGAACTTAAGTTCATGTCTCTGAGCTTTTCCAGCCATATCAAGTTTAGGATTGTTGTGTCTTATGTGCAAAAGATTAAGTTTGAGCCTTTGAGCTTTTCCAACCATATCAAGTTTAGTATTGTTTGGTCACATGATATGAGGAAAAGAACAAAGAGGCTTGAACTTAAGTTTGAGCCTCTGAGCTTTTCCAGTCATATCAAGTTTGGGATTGTTGTGTGTTATGTGCAAAAGAACAAAGAGGAGTTTGAGCCTCTGAGCTTTTTCCAACCATATCAAGTTCAGGATTGTTGGATCACATGATATGAACTTCAGAAAGCTTGAGAAACCCAAACTTAAGTTTGCAAATAAGATAGGATTGAAATTCAAACTATGAACTTCGGTTTGAATTTCATTTCAACTTGGATAGAGATCTTATTTGGGTTGAAATTCAAACTATGAACTTCAGTTTGAATTTCATTTCAACTTGGATAGAGAGAGTTTAAGTATTAAATTTGGAGCCTCTGAATCATATCAAGTTTGAGATTGTTTGGTCACATGATATGACGCTCAAACTTAAGTTCGAGCCTCTCATATACAATTTGGAGTCGCACTTAAGTTTGAGCCTCTATTTAACTTTGTCACGATAAGTTCAAATTTATAGTGGAAACCTCTATTCAACTTCAAGTCAGTGAAGGTGAACTTAAGTTTGGATATTGATTCAAGTTGGAGTTTAAGATTCTATTGACTTTGGAATCGAAGAGGCTGAACTTAAGTTCCAGTCTTTATTCAACTAAGAGTGAGAAAGGCTAAAACTTAAGTTTGAGCATGTTAAGTTCAACACTCTCTTGGATCCAAAAGGACCTATAGATTCGAACTCAAGTTCGAGCCCATGAGTCATATCAAGTTTAGGATTGTTGGCTCATATGATATGAGGCTCCAACTTAAGTTCGAGCCTCTCAAGTTTTTCGGCAAAAACAGGCTTCAACTTAAGTTCGAGCCTCTCAAGTTTTCTGGTAAAAACACTAATATTTTTAACTCTAAATCTTCTTGCATCTACAAAAGCTAAGCCTCTGAATCATATGAGCTGAGTTATGAAGCTCAGACTTTTTCAGCTTTTCCAAAAGTTGTTAGAAGTTAAGTTCGAGCCTCTTAACTCATGAATCCAAAAGAGCTAAGAGGCTCGAACTTAAATTCGCACCTTTAGAATCATATCAAGTTTGAGTCTTCATGTGATATGAGACTCGAACTTAAGTTCGAGCCCATGAATTTTATGTTGTGTCACATAAATGAGGCTCGGACTGCTTTGAATCATGTCAAGTATCAATTTGTTTAGTTACAAATGAGGCTCGAACTTAAGTTCGAGCCTCTAAGCTTTTTCAACAAACATGATAATATTTTTAACTTGAATCTATTTTGAAATTTTAATAAAAGACGCTCGAACTTAAGTTTGAGCCTACTATTACGTTTACATCCAAAAGAACTAACTGAAGGTGAAGCTTAGGTTTGGATGTCGATTCAAGTTGGAGTTTAAAATTGAATGTCTGTTGAACGTAGAGTCGGCCCATGAATTTTATGTTGTGTCACATAATATGAGGCTCGGACTTCTTTGAATCATGTCAAGTATCAATTTGTTTAGTTACAAATGAGGCTCGAAATTAAGTGAGCCAAACATGATAGTATTGTACAATTAAAATACACACATACAAAGACATACATAATATCATTTCAGGGATGGTTTGAGTGCCTCTTAACATGCTAGCATCAACATGAAGTTAGAGTTTTTTTATTCTTGTAGTTTTCTTGATTGGCTCAAACTCAAGTTTGAAGCTCCATTCAATGTGCAGTTTGAAAGGCTCGAACTTAAGTTTGAGCCTCTATTCAATTTAGAATAGAAGAAGCTCAAAATTAAGTGAGCCAAACATGATAGTATTGTACAACTAAAATACACACATACAAAGACATACATAATATCATTTCAGGGATGGTTTGAGTGTCTCTTAACATGCTAGCATCAAAATGAAGCTAGAGTTTTTTATTCTTGTAGTTTTCTTGATTGGCTCACACTCAAGTTTGAAGCTCCATTCAATGTGCAGTTTGAAAGGCTCGAACTCAAGTTTGAGCCTCTATTCAATTTAGAATAGAAGAAGCTCAAAATTAAGTGAGCCAAACATGATAGTATTGTACAACTAAAATACACACATACAAAGACATACATAATATCATTTCAGGGATGGTTTGAGTGCCTCTTAACATGCTAGCATCAAAATGAAGTTAGAATTTTTTATTCTTGTAGTTTCCTTGATTGGCTCAAACTCAAGTTTGAAGCTCCATTCAATGTGCAGTTTGAAAGGCTCGAACTTAAGTTTGAGCCTCTATTCAATTTAGAATAGAAGAAGCTCAAAATTAAGTGAGCCAAACATGATAGTATTGTACAACTAAAATACACACATAGAAAGACATACATAATATCATTTCAGGGATGGTTTGATTGCCTCTTAACATGCTAGCATCAAAATGAAGTTAGAGATTTTTATTCTTGTAGTTTCCTTGATTTTTGACTAGACTCAAAGTTAAGTCCAATTAGTGAATGTCTGTATATGCAAATATGGATTATTTTTTGTGGAAATGATGTTTGTATCTAGTTTTAATTCAATTGATTATTTTTATAATAATTATTGAAAGAATGATCAATTGAATAGCATTGTTAATTTCTCATTTATTCTTTACAGGCAAAATCAAGATGGCAACAAAGAAAACTATATCTAGTCAACTTGAAGAAAGAGAAAAGTGGAAAGGAAAGAGAGTCATCTTGTTGGATCATGAAAAGCATGAAAGATTTGCAACTGCTATTGTTTTATTGGTAAATCCATGGGATGCTATAAATTGCAAAGAGTTGGGAGAAAGTTGCCTAGGTGTTATTATGGATGAAACTGTGGATGCATCAACTTTGGATTCAACTTTGAAATTGGTCAGTTGGCTTATACTCCAAATCATTACAGAAGATGGTGAGCCTATGATACAAAAATTAGGCTTTAACTCACTGTATGACATTGAAGATGATCATTGCAATGGTATTGAGGATGTGGATCTTGAAGCTAGAGAGAATCCAAATTTTTGCTTTACGTCATCATACAACATCAATGATAATAATTGCAATGATATTGAGGATGTAGATGTTGATAAGAATTATTCTCATGCAATTGATATTCAACATTGTTTTAATGATATACAAGTTGTTTCTCCTCTTCGAATGGAATCAGATCAACAAGAGGATTTTCATATGGAAAATAGTAACTGTGGATATTTTGAAGTGAACCAAAAAATAAGAAGTTACATCCACAAGGCTAGAAAAAGTACTACATTGGCTCCTAATAAGAGATGCTCATTTGAGAGAATTCAGATGGTTTCAATGCATGATTGTTGTGAACAGAGATGTTGTCAAGTAGCTACTAGGGCTAAAATACTGGATGCAAGATTAAACTTTTGGGGACAATGCTATTCAGATAGATGCAAACATGTATTGGATTGCATGAGTATGGTGTACAAAGGTAACTTTGTGAACTCAAGTCAGCGCTAGAGTTTTAATTTCATGTTTGATGCAAAAGAAGTATGTATCAAGGCATGGTATTTAATTCATGGTATTGGAAAGAGCTCATTTTATAGGCTACGAGAAAAGTTTCTACTTGGTCAAAAGGTATACATTCATGGGAATAATGGAATACTTAGAAAAAGTATCAAACATGTAGAAATAGCAAAAGCTTTGATACATGATTTCATTGATAATAATGCAGATCAAATGCCACACAAGTTGAGAACATGTACTGATGGTTCTCGTGAAACACAAAGAGTGCTTCCATCACATTATAAACAAGTGGATATTCTTCGAGAGGTGAATATGACATTAGAGAGTTTGGGATATAATAAATTATCTCAACCAACATTTTCAAGAATGTGGAATACAGAATTTAGAACAGTTCCTTTATCAACGTCAAGTACGTTCTCCAAATGTGACTTTTGTACAGGAATAAAACCAAAGTTACAATCTACTAAAAACCATGAAGAACGTGCAAGATATTTAGCACAAAGAAGATCTCATATGCTACGTCAAATGAGTTGTAGAAATCTATATTATGCTTGGAGAGTTTCCTCAGAATTATTTCCAGATAAATATTTATGCATTATTCATGATAAAATGGATCAAAGTAAAACAGCTATACCACAGATTAGACCAGTTCCGAAATCTCTTAATGGCATTGAGAGATTACCAATATCTTTAACAGGAATGCTTACTCATGGACATGGACAATGTGCTTATGGTCATTTTGCTCTAGGATTATGGCCCGGTGATCCAAATTTCACAATTGCATCTATTTCAATGTGTTTAAGAAACTTAGAAAAAAAAGACAGTCAGTTGTATGGAGATTTGGGATTGAAGAGTTCTGGTGTGAATTACACAAAGAGTCTATTTGATTCTTTGTTGTGGCCTGATGCACTTTATCATCATATGGATGTATTAAAGGAGCAAATTTTATATGACAATGTAACACAATGTAATATTACATGCGAAAATCAAAGTAATTCATTCAAGGAATTACCTAGAACATTATTTTTGCAAGTTGATAATTGTGGTTCAGAAAATAAGAATCGCTATGTCTTTGCATATTTGTCTTTGTTAGTTGCTAATGGGATATTTGATATGGTGCAACTTGGATTCCTTATGGTTGGACATACACATGAGGATATTGATGCTTTATTTAGTTACTTTTCAGAAAAGCTCAGAAAACAATCTATTTTTAGTTTTCCACATCTTATGAGAACTTTTAATGAATGTTGCAGCATGCATCCGACACCTTTTCTTATACAGAAAGTACCAGATTTCAAAAATTTTGTCAAAGGGTAGTTAAATGATGGAGCAGATACTCTTATTGGGCATTCGAAACCATTGCAGTTCAGATTCTACATGAGTCAAGGGGTGCCCTTGATGCAATATAAATTGCATCCAAAAAATATTGATTGGTTACCTGCAAATGGTATAGAGCTATGGAAGAAAAATGAAGATGGCATATCGAAGCTTCCTGAAGGCGTTCCAAAATTATTGCCACCTAGTGAGTATGTGAAGGATAATGAAAGGGTCATGGAAGGACTTTTGAGATATGCCAATTGGTGGAAAATGCATCTGGAAGAGAAGAGAGATAACTCAGATTATGGAAAATGGATTAATCCGGTACTTACTTATTGGAAAAACCTTATGGAGGTTTTGAAATCTCAAATAATATGGAAGGATACATTTTATCATGATTTTTGGCCAAAAAGTGGATGCAAAACATTTGGATCTTCAAATCTTGTGCAAGATAATACATTTGATAATGAAGATGCAGATGAAAATGTACACTTTTGTGGTCCATTGCGTAACAAACTAGCAAAGGAATTCGATCCATG
>CM035443.1:26799090-26834090 GCA_020310875.1 Ceratopteris richardii | reverse complement strand
GGAAGATTGGAATAACTTATTCTAAACCAATCATGAGATACAGGGTTCACATGGGATCTAAGGTTCAGGATGGTTTCCTTTGTCCATGACAGGGCCTTCTTCATGTGTATCACTAAGGTTCTTTTCCTTCTGAATAGATGCACCTATCTCGATATCAAGAGCCCACACTCAAGCAAGAATCAAGGGCTTCGAACAAAAGAATTTTGGACTACTTGATAAAATGTGGATACTATTAGCATCATTAACGTTTGTGAGGAAGGAAGGTAGCAAAATTGTTTTCATTTATATATATGCTAATGATTTGATTTTTGTAAGGGATGATGAAGCTAATATCTAGGAAATAAAGAGGAAGCTTGGATGTAATTTTAAAATCTCTAATATGGGGTTTTTAAGGTACTTCCTTGGGATTGAAGTACTATGTAATGAAGAAGGTATATACCTAATGCAAATGAAATACATTCTAGACATTTTGAAGAAGTTTAACTTGTGTGATTTACAAATCCACCAGAAGTAAATGTCAACTATGTGATCATGAGAGTATAGAAGTGTAGGACATGTATAGCTCAATCATTGGTTCTTTCTTGTATACTACAATGCGAAGACTAGATATTCCACATGTGGTTGAACTATTATCTCAATTTTTGCAGGCTTCAAGAATTCCTCATCTTTTTGTAGCCAAAACTATACTTAGGTACCCAAAAGGATCAATGAATGAAGGGCTCTATTATCCATTTGATGTTTCATTACATAAAAAAGCTTATTATGATGCTGATTAGCTAGGTTGAAGGATGAAAAAAGGAGCACTAGTGGATATATCATCATGCTAGGGAAGAGGACCATCTCATGGATGTCTAAAAAACAATCAATACTAGCTCTATCATGATTCGAAGCTGCATATGTAGGCTTATGGCAAGTCTTATATGAGCTTATGAGGCTCAAGAAATTTCTTATTGATCTTGATGTGCATGTTAAGCAAGTACCTATTTTTGTGAAAACATGAGTAGAATATGCTTCATCAAAACCAAATGTTCCATGAAAGGTCCAAGCATATAGAAGTACAATACCACTTTATTAGACAGAAGATTATGTCAAATGATGTAAAGGTAGAGCATGTGAGTATAAAGGAATAATATGTAGATATGTTAACCAAAACAATGGATGGATTAAACCAACAAGACTCACTAAAAAGGTACCAATGGAGGTACAAGTCTATGAACAAGAAGAAAGATATGTGTCTGTGATGCACTCATCAGTTAGGGAAGGTTTGAGAAATACATGGGTAGAAGTTGCTATCCTAGAGTTAGAGGGGAAAGCACAAATAGAAATACCAACCATCTTGCCTCTTCCACATTTCATCAACATCATGGATAGTTGAAGAACACTTTCTCCCAACTCAAAATATATATGTTCCAATCACCATTAGTAGAGTCCAAGGAGGCAAATGGGGGAGACAAAACTCAAATTAATACACCCACAACAATGGACATATCATCATCTACTATAGTTAAAACTTCAATTCATGTCACATCGATCACAATCACCTCATCCATGAGGCAAATTTTCTTGACTTAACATTGTTTTGTAGAATAAAACATTATGTATGATAGATAGGTTTACTGAAGACAATACCAAGTTCTGAAGAAGATCTAAATCAAAATATATTTATAATAGGAGGTAATGACTTGAAGTGAACATAGGCAATGTTGATGAACGATGTTAAAGTATTATGAAGAATCAATAATGAATGATAAGCAGAAGTTGGCAAGCTAAGGTAGGAGTTGCAGCAACTCAAAGCACACTAGACTCCATTTGAACAAACAAAGGGGTGATAAAAGAAAAGTGTACATAACTTGATGGAGGACAAAAATATGTTGAGTGATTGTTGAGCTGTCCCAAAGGTGATAACACTGCCATCACATTAGTTCAATGGTATGAGAGTTATTCGAAGCATAGACCTTGGCATTCCTTTCCATCTCATTCATCGATCATCATTGGCATTGTTGTCTACAAGAGGGGAAGGAATTCAAAGACCAAGGAAGAAAAGAGTTCTAGCACTTCTCAAGAAGTCACCCATTCTAGTAGTGTTCCACCCAAGGATCATTTTTGGTTTTCCTATCACTAAGCCCTAGTTACTTGGTGATTCTCAAAGTGAAGATACTTAATTTTAACATTATCTTGGAGCCTTTGAAGTGTCTTCTTGGGCTCTCTACGTCAATTTTCTCAAAGGAGTGCTTCACATATATCATCATAGACCAGTTTATCACCAAGTGCACTATTGTTAATAGTTGTGCAAAATGTATCCCATGATGATGGCAAGGTGCATAAAAACAAGATTGCTTTCATTTCATTATCCATGTCCATTTTTTGAGCCTGTAACTAAGGGAATATAGCATCAAAATCATTTAGATGAGAAACAACACTATTTGTGTCCTTCATGGGAAGGTCATATAACCTTCTTATCGAATACACTTTATTTGATGACATTTCTTTTTCATATGTATTGCATAACATCTTCCAAAGCTCCTCTCCACTTTTAGAGTGCAATACTGTAAAGCAAACATTATCTGCGATGCGCAATCGAATGGTAGACTTAGCCATTTCATCAAAATCACCCCAATCATCTTCATCCATGTTAGAAAGATTCTTTGAGATTTCATTATGCTTTATATCTACTTATGCTACCGTCAACATTATGATTTACCTTATAAACCCACTTATAGTCTATGGGTTTTTCTCCTTGTGGAAAGGGAACTAGCTTCCATGTTTCATTTCCATAAAGTGCACCCATCTCCTCAACCATAGCTTTCTCCCAATCTACATTTACAATTGTATCTTAAAAAAAAGAGGGTTTAGCATCTTGTATTACCTTGTTCATGTAGGCACAATGATGAGCCATGTAGCTATCATATGTTAATCGTTGCACTAAATTCCACATCCTTCTACATCTTCTTGGTCCTTAGTCCCTTCTTCTTGTTTTATCATCTACGTTCTCCTTCCTTACCACAAAGGGCAATCCAAATTCCACATCAAGGCTCTTCTCAACATCACTTGATTCTCAATCCATGTCTTAAAAACTTATAGATGTTTTTGTTGGGTGTGTGTAGAAGTGCAAGAGACACATGAGAAGCACACACAAGGAGCAGAAACACATCAAGACACATGGAGAAGACGAATGAATGGAATAGCTCTCTGTATTGATGATGTTCGGAATTGATGTAAGAGTTGAATAATATCACTAATTACAAAGTACCACCATATATGAGTGAATTATGTATATGGTAACATGGCAATAATTTTTTTGTTAATAAATGGTACAAATGATATCCCTTACTTTCAGCACTATAACCAACAAATATACATTTCTTTGCCTTGTCATCAAGTTTGTGACGTTGTTGTGATGGCACAAGAGCATATGCCAAACAACCAAACAAGCACATATGACTAACCATGAGCTTATGTCCATTCCAAGCCTCATATGGAGTGATGACTCTTTTGTAGGGCAATGATTCAACACATAGTTTGCACATATGACTTCCTCCATCCAAAACTTATCAGGAAGGTGCTTTCCTTTAACCATATATTGTGCCATTCCAAGAAGTGTTCTATTTTTACACTTAGAAATTTTTTGGTGAGGTGTATATGGCACCATGCATTGTTGTCAAATACCTCTTTTAGGACATAGGTCATGTGACATGTATTCAGCACCATGATCTGTGCATAGGGTCACAAGCTTGTTTGAAGAAAACATTTTAGCCATAGCTAAAAATGCCTTTGAATCAAGAAAACACCTCATTCTTTGCTTTCATAGGATACACCCATGTATAGCCACTAGCATCATCAATGAAGGTAACAAAATATACATGGTTCCCAAAAGATGGAGTCTTGATGGAACCACATACATCACCATGAACAAGCTATAATTTTCTTCTAGTGTGTGTATGACTATCTTTTGGAAAAGAACCATGATGCATTTCTCCAAGAATGAAACTTTCACATGCATGCTTTTCAATGGACTAAAGTGTCGGAAAACCAATAAACACGTCCTTCTTTTTCAAGTAAAGAAAACTATTGAAGTTCAAGTGAACAAAATGAGCATGCCAAATATCCATTTCACCCATGGAAGAAGTATGAGCAACCAAGGCATTTGAGACAACCCTCTTGTATGTATACATACAATATATACCATTACATAATGTACGGTGTGGAGGTGATCGCAATCCGGGTGGATCAGGTCCGGTCATGGCACACGCAGAGTGTATGAAGCTAGTGAGAGTTGGAAGGACTTTGTGATCAAAATGTGAAGGTGAAGATGAATTTGGGTATGGAAAGGAGAGATGTCATGATTTGATTATGAGAAGGGGGAACATATGGATGTATGCATGATGAGAACAAAAAGAAACCCACACACATGAATCAATTTCGAAAGGAAGAATGGAGCTTCTTATACACTTTCAAAATTTAATTCATATGCATGGGCTCATTTGGATGTATGCATCATGAGAACAAAAAGAAAACCACACATATGAATCAATTTTGAAAGGAAGAATGGTCCAAAAATGGAGCTTCTTATACACTTTCAAAATTCAAACATATGCATGAGTGTTTGTGGATGGTAGGAATGCATGTGGGTCATGATTTATGAATGAACAGAAATTTATTCTCTCAATCTCAATGGATCATCCTCACTGGTTCAACGGAAGACTGCGGAGTCTTTTTACACATAGAAAGAGATAGAAGGAGACATGTAAAAGCATATAAGAGACTAAAAGACAAGAGATAACAGACATGAATTAAAACATATTGTAATTACATACATGTACATGAACGTTGTGATATATCAAGCTAAGCATTCTACTAGTCAAAGGTGGTCCATACAAACCTCTCACTATGACAATTCAACCAAATGTCACACGTAAGAGGATAGGTTCCACTTCATTGACCCTAATATATATTTCTACCATCGTAATGCGTATTTAAAGAAGTCTAAGACTCATAAAACCAACTCTAACTCACTCACATGATCCATTGAGGGTAAGCAAAGAAAGAGGAACCATTGGGTTTATGAGCCTATCCTATAGTGAGAGTCTAAAAATTGATTCTAGGAACTATGCTCTTACTAGTCCACCTTGGGTCCTCACACGCTCAACTGAGGGTGATCGTCTCAAGGAAACCATGTGTTAGCAAGGGCCCTATGGAGCTTAACAATGATGCTCTATGAGTTTAAAGGGGGGTTTTATAGTTTTTGAATGAATTTAGGCCGTTGGATCTAGAGAAATCAACTCTCAACCCTAAGATCAACCGCTTTTGATTACAGCCATTGGATTTATCAAATGGATGGCTAGGATTGGTTCTTTATATGATATCTAGGGCAAAGGGAGGAAAATTAGGCGCATTCATTCTCCACCATTGGATTTGAGCTGATTTGGACCCTCTAATCAATGTTGACATCAATTTAAATAAGATAAGCTCCTATTTTTGAACGAACATTGCATTATT
Organism: Ceratopteris richardii; assembly: GCA_020310875.1. Classification (NCBI taxonomy): domain Eukaryota; kingdom Viridiplantae; phylum Streptophyta; class Polypodiopsida; order Polypodiales; family Pteridaceae; genus Ceratopteris; species Ceratopteris richardii. Next base: position 26,828,594 of record CM035443.1, on the reverse strand, counting down.
GATCTTTGACCATCAGAAAAGGCTTATTTGAGAAGAAAAACTCGTGGATCCTCCATGCTTTATGCTTTAGTGCATTTCCACCCTTGAATATGAGCGGATCCTAATCATACAATATGGTTCAATCATTGTTTGCCATGTCATAGCCCTTCAAGCCTTCAATTTTCTTATTCAAGGAAACTGTGGTGAGCTTGAAAAATGGTTTTTTTGCTCTTTGACCCTTCAAATATGCTTTGATGAAGATGAAAATTTTTAGTTCTATGTTTTGAAATGTCACCTTTAGGAATATGCATAAAAACCTCTCATTTGAATCTCCCTTATACAAGTTTGACTACATTTGGAAGTTCGCAAGGTGGCATTAAGGTGTCTAGGAAGCCCTGATAGCCTTGAAAGTTTGTATAAATATGTAGCCACATATGATCATTATATATTTCAAACCATATGGCTAAAGAAAATTACTATACAAGATTTTGTAGGGTCTAAGTGGAAAAATATCATTTTTTATAAAATGCACATGGCATATCAATGTGCTAGAAAATCCATTTACATGTGAAATTCAGGATATAGATTTCCTTTGATAGGCTTTAAAAGTATATGAGTTTTCATGTGATTAGGAGACATTGAAATTTTTACCCTAATTTCCAAAATTTGACGAGCTTTGACCGCTTGCTTAGATTTTCTTACTTTCTTCCAAAGTTTGCATCTGAACTCCCTTTGACATCCTTGATGCATCTTGGGATTCTCAGGGAATTCTGGCTACCTTCACCGAATGTGTTTCCTATAGGCCTTCATGAATGAGAGACAGGAGAAAATCTCGATGACATTCCCCCCACTAAATGTGCGATTCCTCCAGAAGCGCCACTCTCTTCTTTTTGAAAAACAAGAAGTTCTAGGCATCAAATTCTTTTATAGGCAAGAGAAGAAATATGGAAGAAATAATTAATCATATGCACTTATGACATGAAATAAAATTTACATGAAAGAAAGAATTGGAACATGCAACATGAATATGCATAAACAAATATGCAACATATATGAAAATGCAACTTTCAAAACAAAAATAAGCATCAATATGGAGTGGAAGTGAATGTATTGAGTCGTCTTTTAGGCATCATTTGCTCTCATCTTGAATAAAAATTTGTACCTTTTTCATAAAGCAAACTACCTTAAATATGATTATAAACAAAGATTTTGGGATTTTCAAGAGACATCTTTCATCTTTAGCATATTTTAGATCAACTTCTTTCCTACATAAATATGAATATGCTCTTTCTCTAATTACAACAAGGAAATAAATCTAAACTCTACTAATGCATAAATCTACCTATATAGCATGTGCTTTATTCTTGTATGCCTCCTTAGCTTTCTTTGGCTTGCTCTCTTTCTTTTTTTTTTTTTTTTAATGATTCACTAGCTTTATGGTTACGTTCACTTTTTTAGTGTGGAAGAAAGTGTAAACTTCCTAGTCGCATGTAGCAACTTAACTTTCTTTTTGATGATGGGGAAAAATTAAACCCCGATATAAGGTACAACCATTTTTGATGATGGAGAATAGTCATTTAAACTCCGATACAAGTGTTGTGAGGTGGACTAAGGATGTAGAAACATGCAGTAGGAGGAGCTAGGATTTGAACAACTATGCTTTCGATACATGATACATATGCATGTTTATATATGAAAGACATGTTACCAATATAAATCTCCAAATCTACATGCCCTATCTTTCCAAAATCCTAGATTATAATCGATTTCTTAGTAGTTACATTATTACTTAGAATACAATTTTACACAACAAGTAGAGAAATCATGATTTTCCCATTTGACTCAAGTGATGTGGATATGCAATGCAATGCAAAGATTAAAAAGAAACATGCATGAAGTGAAATTGGAAACTAAGTAAGAATGGGAAGAAAGTGGGATGAGCTCGACAAAGCAACGTGAACTTGAGAAAGAAATGATATTTATCACTTTGAATTTTTATTGTTATCATGGATACTCCTGTTTATGAATTGACCTCATTGTTGTCATCTTCTTCAATGTCCTCATCCAAAATGTACTCATCATTTTCACATTTCTTGAATAGCTTTATCCTTTTATGTGCAATCAAAGTTTTAAATGCAACATCATTTAATTGACAAAGAGCATATGTACCATTGTTGTTGACTTTTGATACAATGTATGGCCCAAACCATTGGAGTGAGCTTTTTTCGTGAATCATATTGAGAGTCAAATGTACTATCATAAATGAGCACCAATCTCCTACTTCAATTGACTTAGGATGCAATCGATGCATTTTTTCAAAATAAAGCTTGTTCTTCATTCTAGATTCTTTTAATTTTTCAACGACATCATCAAGTATTAATTTACCTTGTTCTAACTATTTAATGCACAAACTCAAAAAATCATCATTAGACATGTTTTAGACCAAGGTAAATTTGACCATGAGATTGAATTGGAAACAATGGTTTTTGACAGTACATAAGTTCAGCAGGCATGTACCCATTAGTATGTGTGCATGTTGTTCTATCTGCCCAAAGCGCAAATGGTAAGAATCTAGGCCATTGTTTAATGTCATCGTTACATGCTTTAGATATGGCTTTCACAATAGGTGGATGCTCTCTCTCTCTTTTACCATTGGCCTCTGGATTATATGCAATAGTGAGAGACAAACAAATATCATGATGTTCAAAGAAATCTTTAGCTTCTCTCCCATTTAACTCTCCACGATCGGCAACTACTTTCTCTATGTACCCAAAGTGACTTATGACATCTTCAAGCAAGAATTTGCAAACCTTGTATGTGGTCTTAGATCATAGTGCACGTCCCTCTACGTGATTAGTTAAGTCCTCTCTTGTAAGTACAATGTAACACATTTTGTCAATACCTTTACGCATAGTTACAAGATCTACTACCCACTTGTAGTGAATACAAGGTGGATAAGTAGGATGCAAAGGATCTCTATGTTTGACTGTCGAATGAAGTTGACAAGTAGAAGATGTAAAAACATAGTTTCTAATGTCAACGTACATCTTCGGCCAATAATAGGTACTTCTAATTTTTTCATATGTTCCAAAAAATCCTTTATGACCTGCCCATAATGTCTCATGCAATTCCTTCATTACTTGCAATTGAAGACCTCATTTTCCTAGGACTCGTTGTGGATTTTTAACCTTACCCTTAGCATATCTCCAAAGATAACCGTTAAGTAGGAAAAAATTGTAAGCTCATTTCCTAATGTTACGAAATCTATTCATTGTCCAGCCAGGTAATGGTTGTAGTGTACTCAGATACTTTCCTATGTCTCGCCATTCATCTTCATACTCAGACTCATGAAATTGCTCATACTCGTATATATGTGGAACATAGTCAAGTAAGTCCACATTCTTTATTAGATCACTTTCAAGATCGTAATCAAATCTACCTCTTAATAACATATGAGCAACTTAATTTGACTTACTTGAAATATGAATTAACTCACGATTTATGAACTTAATATATGAGATCCATCTAAGCATGGCTATATCAGGAGATGAACAATTGGCTATCATTCCAATGAGAGGCAAACAATCAATCTCAACCTTAACATTTGCACATATGAAATATTCTTTGTCTATTTTCAAAGTTGTTACCATACCCCATAGTTCTCATTTGATATGTGGATACTTTTGTTGTGTTTCATGTAAAATTTTATCCCCAAACCTAATTTCATATCTATTCCCTTCACTAGCATCTTGACTTATGACCCATCCTATACCAATAGGACTAGTAGCAATAGTCAATATAATAGGTTTGTTAATAGAATAGTCCATACACTTAAGGATGGGAGCTTCAAGCAACAATTTCTTCAATTTACGCATAGCTTGTGTGTATTTTTCACCCAAAAAATTTTCATTTCTTCCTCAACAAGTCATAGAGGCAGTCAACAATATGAGCAAAGTGTGGGATCCAAATAATATAAAAGATTCAAGCGCCAAGAAATCTATGTACCTCACTCACATTGCTACATGTTTCTGAAATCTTGCTAATGGCATCAACTTTTTGTGGGTATGGATTTCAACCATAATGACCACATAAATTTCCAGCAATAAGAACCTTGTTGACACCAAAAATAGATTTTTCTATGGAAAGTGTGAGACCTACCTCGTCAAATCGTGGAAGTATTAATTCACAATCAGAAATATGGTCAAGAACAAATTTACAACATGCAGATGAATCGAAAGTAATGTCCTTTACACATTCCTCACTCCCTTTAATTGGAATATCATCAATGATGGCATGGTTATATGAGGGATAAAATCATGTAAGACCATATTCATAGCACTCATCATATGAGCCACTGAATTAGTCCCTCCTTGAGGTAAAGTACACCTTCACACTAAGCCAAAAGGAGTTTTCATTGTGGTTATGTCACAACTATCAATTGCTAATTGGAATTGGTCATACATAGAACATAAATTACCCATTGAATAGATAGAATGTCCTAAAAATGATTCAGCAAACTCATCGACAATGGGTCTTGTTCCTACATTCCTTATGGTGACTTTATTGATGGGTTGGAGATCTTGAATAGAACGTAGTTTCCCATTCTTTTTAGGCACAATGAACCATCTAGTTGAGTAAGGTCCAAAAGATGGCTCATAAAGTCTCATGTTTATCTTCTCCTTAAGTGGTTTCATTAGCTCAGGTAAGTGAGCCTTTGGAACTAACATAGGGTGAAGATTCCATGGAATATGTGGAATAATAAAGATTATCATGGGTGCAAATAGCTTAGGATCTGTGCAACCAATCTCATGAGGATACATAGTAAAGGCTTTTCCATGGCTATGTATGAATCTCTCAAATTCATCTCTCTCTACTGGCAAAAGAAAGTTATTATCTCTACCAATTTTCACATGTTTGATTGTCTCCTCCATGAATGTATGTCCTATGTTTTTCTTATCCCGAAGAATTGGATCATTTTTCACATCAATAATTTGTTTGTTACTTCCTTGGGGTAATGGTTGAGCTATGGGTTTGACTTTTTTGTCCATATTTTTGTACTTTGTTTCAAGTAAGACATCATGTGTTTGGTTAAACTTTGAGCACTTGTCAACATTGAGAGCATACTCTTGGATTAGAGCATACTCATCAAGGGAATAAAGAAGAATAATATGGGAATTAGAATTTTGTTGAAGACATAACTCTAAATTCTCGAGAGTAGAGAAACAATGAGGTGTCTCAATCAAATGCTCAATGTGCTCATCATGTTCCATGATTTTATTGGTTTTATAATTTTTTTAAATTTTTTGGATAAAAGATTTAGATAATTCACTCTTATGAAGAAAATCTAATCTAGAATATGGAAAAAAAGTTACAAATTATTGTACAGGTTGGTTGGTTGCGAGATGTCAAACCAATGTCCATTGTTGTCCGGCTCAACAATGGATTCTATCCGAAATTTTGATCATATGTAGCTCCAAGCGTGAGTCGAGCTGCACAATCACTACAGGCATGCTCATGACCCTGAGTAACAATAGGTTTCTTTTTAATTGAAAATTGATTCCTAGGATGATTCACTCCTACCCTCATGACTTAAAGTGATTGCATTCCATCCTTAGACTTAATTCTAGCATAGGTAGACCCATCATCTATGGCTTTAGTTTCCATACGACTCTCACAAATAAAGGGCTGACCTAAGAGAACTTGACAGGAGCAGCTATCTTGAATAAAAAAGTGAAATTCCTTTATGATTCCTCCTATGGATATGGGCACACTAGCACAAGCTCCATATAGGGTACTTAGACCATTATTTGCAATTCTCATATGCCATCCACAATCTTTATCTATGGGCTATCGAAATTTATCATAAATTCTCTTGAAATCACATTGATTTCGGAGCTGAATCTACTAATGCATTTACAATGATAGCGTTCTTATCATTTCCTATTTAACATGCATCTCTTATGTAGCTCTAGACCAAAATTTTCTTGTAAGGTGACTTTCATGATTTTTTTCATGATTTTCATGGTCAGTTTGAATAGGTCCTAAGAAAGTTTTATTAACATTTACTTCATCATCATCTAGGTCCTCCATCAAATTCATCAAAGTTTAAGGCTTCATTCATAGCTTGATCTTCATCTAGAGCGTCTTGCATCTCAGTATCTAGATTAAGCGAAAAGATCTTCCTTTTAATTAAGGCGATAAAGTTATCTTTAAAAACAGGCTTTGCAATACAAAAAACTTGTTCTAAAAACATAGTCACTTGACTCTTAACCAAAATGTCATCTAAAATCTCCATAGGATCTATTTTTCTCTCAATTTCTGAAATCAAGATGGCTTTAGTTTTTCTCTTTGGTTTCTTTTGTTTTTGCTCAGGATCTTGTTTTTTTTCATGTTCTTGTGTTTGGTCTTGATTTTGTTTTGATTTTTCTTGTTTTTCTAAAGGCTTTGGTTCCTTTTTTTTTTGCTTTGTCTTCTTACCTTTTTGTTTCTCCTCTTGCTTTCCTTTATTGGGTTGTGATTCTTGTTTTTTATCTTTGGGTTGTGATGTTTTCCCTTGCTCTATGATGATTTCTATTCCCCTTGAGGTTTGTTCTTGAGTCACTCTTCTTTCACTAGGCTGAGTTTCATCTCTTTTCTATTTTTTTTCTAGATTGGATATGTGAGAAATAAGATATTGATCTTCTATTGATGACTCCCAAGCCATTATTCTTCTAATCGCAGCATAAAAAAGTCAACTTCCTTTGTGGGTTTACTTGATTCTACTTCTTGTTCATTAAGAACTTCTAGTTTCACCCCTCTAGCTCCTACATCCATTATTGTTATATTTTCATAGTGCTTTTTCATTCCTCCCTTGCCATAATTTCCTTGCAAAGGTAGCCTAGATCGATAGTCACAAATTTTCTTGTCTATGTCTATTACTAGTCATTGCTCTTTAGCGACCTTCAACAGTTCACAATCTCTCAAAAAATGCTCTAACGAATCACACCAAGGATATCTTCGAGGTCCACACACAAAACCATTTTGATTATGAGGATTTTGATTAACTTGTGGTGGGAAATTTTGAAATTAAGGATTTTGTTGATAAGGTAGTGCTTGAACAGGATAGTTAGGATTTTGATAAGGCAATTGATATATTTGACGAGCTTGGGGAGTAGCATGTGGTACTTGAGGTGCATGCGGAGCTTCCATAGTATACAATTGATGATTTTGAAAATTTTGATTCGGAGGATTTTGAGAAGCTGTTTGAGAAGCATGAGGATACATGTTTTGATACATTTCAAGATTTTTCACATGAGGATGAGGATTTTGCATGGAAGGATTATGCATTGGAGGAATTTCAGATGCTTGAGTAGGAGCTACTTGAGGAGTTTGATTGGGAGCTAACATGTTGATTAGGCTCTTGAAAAGACATTGGTTCATTTGATTTTGGAGAGTTTTGACATAATTATATTGTAAAGCATCTATAGCCTTGGCCAAATTACATTGTGTAGCAATAAGACTTTTTATTTGCTAAGTGTGAATTTCCACTTGAGATTGCTCAACTACACTTTTCTTTGGCTCTACTTTAAAACCTTGACTAGGCTCCATCATTTGAGGAATAGGGGTAGAGTCAAAAAGCATAGCATGGGATTGTTCTCTAACTTTCTCTTTAGCTTGTGGAAGGCTAGCTTGATTAAGACTACTTTTCTCATAAAGCATGGATTGTCTTTGATGGCTATGGACTACAACCTCTACTACTTTACGCACTTTTTGCCAATTCTCAGTAAGACCATAGTGCTTATCTGGCTCTTCTAATCGTCATTCAACTTCCCTACGAGTTTGAGATGAAGAAGCTTTAGAAAATTGATCGCAAGATCAGGTTCCAAAGTTATATTATCCTCATCAGGAAGTTGTTCATAGCGTCTAATATACTCATTATGTAAGTGAGTAATACAACTACTAGGCTTTGGGGAATCGACCCATCATAAGATTCCATCCCGATTATGTTGGCTATAATCCTCAAGATAGAATTATTTGAGCATCTCCTTTCTAAAATCACTTCAAGGAAGACTATCATATTGAGTGACATGGTTTATGATAGAGTTATCAACGATTCATTCAAAGAATGTTATCAAAAGATCTTTGAGAAGACCAAAAATCATAGCTTGCTCTTCAAAAAAATCTAAGTAGCTTGTAATGTTGATGCCATTGAATTTTCCCTTCTCTCTCAAAATAGAAGAGACTATTCTTTGGCCTTGTTTCTCATCAATAAGGGATTTGAATCTTCCGCCATCTTACATGAATAAGCAAGTGATGCACGATGTTCTAGATTTCACAAATGCGTTTACTTCACGACGAAGATGTGCATGATATTGTGATAAATCTAGTGCAACACTCAAGAATGATGATGATTATAAAGGTTATGGATCAAAACCTCACAACAAGATCAGAAGAAAATTCTGTGAAGCGATTCACATTAGGTTCAAATGTGGAGGTGATCGCGATCCGGGTGGATCGGGTCCGGTCGCGGTGCACACAAAGTGTATGAAGCTAGTGAGTGTTGGAAAGTCTTTGTGATCAAAATGTGAAGATGAGGAGAGATGTTATGATTTGATTATGAGAAGGGGGAACATATGGATGTATGCATGATGAGAACAAAAAGAAAACCACACACATGAATCAATTTTAAAAGGAAGAATGGTCTAAGAATGGAGCTTCTTATACACTTTTGAAATTTAATTCATATGCATGGATTCTTGTGGATGTACGCATGATAACAAAAAGAAAGCCACACATATGAATCAATTTTGAAAGGAAGAATGGTCCAAGAATGGAGCTTCTTATACACTTTCAAAATTGAAACATATGCATGGGTGTTTGTGGATGGTAGGAATGCATGTGGGTCATGATTTATGAATGAATAGAAATTTATTCTCTCAATCACAATGGATCATCCTCATTGCTTCAATGCAAGACTATGGAACCTTCTCAAACATAGAAAGAGATAGGAGACATGTAAAAACATATAAGAGACAAAGAGACAAGAGACAAGAGACATGAGGTAAAAGATATTTTAATGACATAAATTTACATGAATGTTGTGATACGTCAAGTTCAGCATTCTACTGGTCAAAGGCGGTCCACACAACTCTCTCACCATGACAGTTCAACCCAATGTCACACGTAAGAGGATAGGTTCCACTTCATTGACCCTATATCTTTCTAGGATCATAATACGTTTCTAAAGAATTCTAAGACTCATAAAACCAACTCTAACTCACTCACATGCTCCACTGAGGGTGAGCAAATAAAGAGAAACCATTGGGTTTATAAGCCTATCCTAGACTGGAAGTCTAAAAACTGATTCTAGGAACTACCCACTTACTAGCCTACCTTGGATCCTGACATGCTCAGCTAAGGATGATCGTTTCGAGGAAACCATGTGCTAGCAAGGACCCTATGGATGCCTAAAACTGATGCTCTATGAGTTTGGAGGGGGGTTATTATAGTTTTTTGAATGAAATTGGGCCCTTGGATGTAAAGAAATCAACTCTAAACCCGAAGATTAGTTGCTTTTGATTACAACCATTGGATTTATCAAATGGATACCAAGAATTGGTTCTTTATATGATATCTAGGGAAAAGGGGGGGAAATTAGGCACATTCATTCTCCACATTGGATGTGGGGCTGATCTGGTCCATCGGATCAGTGCTCACATCAATTTGGATAAGATATGTTGCTATTTTTAGACGAACTTTGCATTATTGATCTTTCGCCATCAGAAAAGGCTTATCCAATGAATAAAAAACTCATGGATCCTCCTTTCTTTATGGTTTAGTGCATCTCCACCCTTGAAGGCAAGCTCATCCGCACCGTACAACATGGATCAATCATTGTTTGCCATGTGGTAGCCCTTCAAGCCTTCAATTTTCTTATTCTAGGAAACTGGGATGACCTTGAAAACTAGATTGTTTGCTCTTTGACCCTTCAAATATCCTCTAATTAAGATGAAAATTTGTAGGGCTATGTTTTGAAAGGTCTCCTTTAGGAATATGCAGAAGAAATTCCCATCTGAATCTCCCTTATACAAGTTTGACTACATTTGGAAGTTTGCAAGGTGGCATTAAGGTGTCTAGGAAGCTTTGATAGCCTTGAAAATTTGTAAAAATATGAAGCCTAATATGATCTTTATATATGTCAAACCATACGGCTAATAAAATTTCCTACAGAAGATTTTATAGGGTCTAAGTGGAAAAACTATCTTCTTTACAAAATGCACATGGCATATCAATGTGCTAAAAAATCCATTTACATGTGAAATTTAGGCTATAGACTGCCTTTGATAGGATTTACAAGTATATGAATTTTCATGTGATTTGGAGACATTGAAATGTTTGCCCTAATTTCCAAAACTTGACTAGCTTTGATTGGTACCCTAGTTTTTCTTGATTTCTTGCAAAGTTTGCATGTGAACTCCCTTTGACATCCTTGATGCATGCATCTTGGACTTCTCAGGGTATTCTATTTACCTTCACTGAATGTGTTTCCTATAGGCCTTTGTTGCAGAGAAAAAGAGGCACAAAGAGGAGCCCCAAATTTTTCAAATTAATGGGCATAAAATTTCTTCTTTAAAATCCTATGAGACTCCCTGTAAGCTATGTAAGTGCACTAGAGGAGTCCTCTAGATGCATAAGCCTCAAAACATTGTAATATACTTCTTGTAAAATAGTAGAAAATTAGAGATTATTCAATAAAGTGTCGGTCATGTGTGTGAAAGGACCATTTTTAGGGCACATGTATATAAGTCACTTTGTGACTCTTTTGTAAAGACCTTTTGCCATTGTGAAGGAGGAGAACTGAAATTTCGAATTTGTTTCTTCCCTGCTGATTTTCATCTTCTCTATGTTCTTTTGTGTGTGTGCGAAGCTTGTAATGTGTGTGTAGGACTGATATCTATCCCTTCCCATCACTTTTGAGTAGTTGTAGTGTGTGTGTGAACCAATACAAGTTGTGAAGTGAGTGTAGGTGTTTCCCACCATTCACTATTCTGGCCATAACTTGAAGAGCGTTTGTTAAATTCGGGTGATAATACCACTACTAGATGCGTCTCATTGAGAGCCTCGACAATGACCTGTATTGGCCATATTTAGGGTTTGGAGCTGGGAGAATGTATGTATTGGCCATACATACATTCACATTGTCCATCTCTGAGTTCTCTGTTAGTCTACTCAAAAGTCTGTCAACTTGTCAAGGGCATATCTCATTCAATACTTCACCACATTCAGTGATTCAAAGCTTGTTGGATTCAGCTTGAAGTTATCTACATGCTGTCAAAGTTTGAAGACATTCTATTCAGCCATTTTGGAGAAATCTCTGTCGAGATGATCACTGGTCTATTTCTGCTACAGTCCTAAAAAGTCAAGGGTATAGCTTAACTTGCTAAATTGATTTCTCTTAGCATAGTTTATCTTTTTACATCATTCCACTTGGATTAGTTAGCTTACTAAGCTAATTAGATAGCCCTAAAAGGAATTTTTCCAATTCCTACTGTGCTGGCCATACTGAGCAAAATACCCAGCAGGTGTCAAGACATCAATAACATTTGTGCTTACTATTGTAAGTGGTATTGCAGTAGACATTTTCAGAGATTTAGTGAGTTGGAGAGATAGTTGAGCCCTTTCTCATGCATTATAGCTGAACCACTTCACTTTCCATCACGTGTGCACACGTCCTCATACACTTAGTTCATGTGGTTCTTCGAATTGATAATTAAACGTGTGTGAATCCATCACTGTACGCACTTGTGGGGCAAATGAGATTAGTCTCTTTCACACAAGTCCCTAAGACCTCGTGACTTAGATACATACGTTTTTGGCACCATTGCCAAGGAGAAAACTCAACCAAGGTGCCTTCATGATGGTTATAGCTCTGGAGTGAAGGAATCGTACTTGTAGAGGTGAATTAGTTCAGTGGCAAGTAGTCAGATACTTTGGCACTTGTTACTTCACATCCCTGAGGTGTGTGTAATGAGTTTCTAGGTTTAGGGTTAGGAATGAGGCTGAGAGAGAAGAGTTAGGGTTAGGTTAGAGAGAGAAGTGGAGTAGGAAGAAGTCGAAATCATCAAGAAACAAATCCTATAAAAATAAATTTGCCAAACGTAGTGTAGAGTAGGCTTCATGCATCACAAACTATATAAAAAAAATTAGTTCATCTGACACTAGCTCTAGAACTGGTATCGTGTGCAGACAACGACGGATATCTATTGCCTAAGCAGTATCATGCCATACAAGCCCAAAAATCTACCTTGTGAGCTCAAACCTTAAGCAAGATATCCTTAAAGGTAAGCTACAACAAGATTTCAACATCAAAATTACTTTAAAAACACATATGCACATGATTAGAGATGTTTCCGGTATCGAGGGGTGGAACATAGAGTTTGGAGAGATTCTTTGAGTGGAGACAGAGGGTCAAGACTAAGGAGAAGATAGAGCTAAACCTTTTTGTGCAAAAAATTTTAAGTTCTAAGTGATTTTCGTTGTCGTATCGTGGTCGGTTGAGTTTTGGTATCACGATACCAAAATTCCCTAGTATCACGATACTCGCCTAGTATCGTATTGTCGCATATCAGTTGAGGTATCGCGATATCATTTTTGGTATCCTATCATCAAGTTGGTATCACGATTGTGATCAACCAGTGGTATCGTATCACGGTCCACTTGGTATCATATCGTCCCGGTCTCGGTATCGTATCGTCGATCGAGAGGTATCATATTGCTCTCGTTTTTGGTATCGTATCGTGGGCCATACCACTATCGTATTGTGTAGTGTATAAGTATTGTATCATGCACATTACTGGTATCGTATCGCATACCTGGTATCATATCGTTTGATCCCCATAGTATCGTATCATGAGAAATTCCAGTATCGTATCGTCCAAAATACTAGTATCGTATCGTGCAAAGTTTGGTATCATATCGTCACTTGCACTAGTATCATATCGCGAGATTCTTTGGTATCGTATCGTACAATGCACAAGTATCGTATCGTGTACGCAGGTGGTATTGTATCGCTTGACCCATCTAGTATCATATTGTGAGAATGTGTGGTATTGTATCGCGTTGAGCACTAGTATCCTATTATACAGTGCACTGGTATCGTATCGTGCAGAGACTAGTATCGTATTATCTGCTGTAATAGTATCGTATCATGTGAATTTGTGGTATCGCCCAGAGTGGTATCATCCAGAGCATTTTAAGCCTTTTGAGGGCAAAATTAGAGGCAATTGAGGAGCAATTGTGGGATAGTGAGAAACGAGAGAAGACCTAGGAGGGTGAATGAACTTGAGATGAGGATGTGTGCTAAGTAGCCGGAGGAGTGCTATTTCATCAATAGGAAGTGTAACTAAAGCAAGTCATCACTCTATCTATACTGATACCTCCAGTGACTCAGAGGAAGAAATACCAATGGCTTCAGAAGACATGCAAGGATCTGGCCTTAGAGGAAGCTTCATTTCCACTGTAGAGGGGGGAATACCATACCTCTCTGCAATATGTGTCCACTAATTCCCAGGAGATCCCCATCTACCTAGATGGCTTAAATAGATCACTACTCAAGATGGTGAATTCCACTGATTCAGCAATAGTGCCCAGACCTGCAGTCAAATATGGAGGATTATACATGGATAAGTTGGGTCACATCTATGTGGTAACATAATACCCAAATCTGATCAATGAGAGAGGAGGATTGGAAGGACAAGGAAACTCAGGAAGATCGGATCCCGAAGAGCTAGTAACTACACCCAGAGGCAAATCAGTAGTGACTCGAGTCTTGAGGGGGGATTTGATACCTCAAGACAATTACCTACTAGAGGCCTACTTGATCCATGGGATAGATTTATTGTTAGAAAACTGACTCACCCACATGCGAACAAGAAGAAAGCCCAATGACTTTCTATGAGTTAAAAGATCCTAAAAAGGAGTCTAGAGTCACATACCTAGACAAGAAACCAAAGAAGGTATTGGATGGTTGATGCCATTGATAGGGCTCGATTGAAGGATATGGGGTTGCCAATGTTTCCTCTGCGAGAGCAGGCAACTACCTCCCATAATCCTTTTGGGACGTAACTAGAGCCAGAGAATACCATGTCATGATAGACGAGTTAGCGAAGCGTTCCTAACCGAACATATGTGCAATTTGCAACACCGGGATTGCAAGCACACAATCAAACTCACTCGGGGACTAGGCAACCAACATCGGCCACCAATGAGGCGAAGACCAACTCCAGGGAGTGCAGCTTGGAATGCCTCCAATTAGACTAGTAAATCCTGTAATACCTAGACCACCATAACCTATAAGAAGATTGAGACGATTCAAGTGGCTAAGTGTATGAGAAATCATTATGACGGAATGGGAGAACCTTATGATCTTATAGAAGAATTTAAACAAGTTCTACACGCTGAGCAAGTGGATGATTTCTTTGTGTAGTATGAGTCCTTCAGACTCACTCTCACAAGAACAACTCTGACCTGATTCCAACCATTAGATCCCAATCAATTTGGAGATATTGAGCAATTCTTTCACGAATTGATAGGGGAATTCACCAAGAGAGGAATTAAGCACAACTCTTCATCTTTGATCCATAGCTTCAAACAAAACCCGAATGAAATGGTGAAAACAGCCACCCGAAGGTTGAATCAATATGTCGATAGATCTCTAGTAAGAGAAAGACCCACGTAGCAAAAATGATATCATTATTCTTAGATAGGCTGACGAACGGGACTCTAAGAGCTTTACTCTATGTGAAGAGGCTACAGACATTGACTGAGTGTCTTCAAGAGTGCATTGAGCTAGAGGACAACCTAGCTGGTGATCTCAAAAGCACACGCCCTACAAAATCAGAAGACACTAGAAGTACTGTGACATCCAACTTTAGTCACATGGAGCAGCTAGTGGAGCTGGTAGCCAAGAAGTTAGGAGTTCATGGACCGCGGAACTACCAGCATCCATCACTAAGAATACCCATGTTGTGAAGATGTAGCTTTTATGGAGGAGACCACCCAACTCACATGTGTGTAAGAGGAGGAACGGGCTTGCCTCAAGCTTACCCCTACAATAAGTAGCCACATCAAGGAACTGCTTTGTATTGCCACATAGATTAAAAAGTACACTAATCATACCACCGAGAATTGTCAATTCAAGAGGGAGACATGACCTCAAATCAACCTCAGTATAGACCTTATAGATACCCAACTAGAGAGCCCAGAAGGGAGATTCCAAGATACAACCCCTATCCAAGACCACAAGGAGCACCTAGGCCATATAAGCAAGGTTAATATGCACAATCTCAGCCAACGTTAGGTCAATAACCGCCATTTCCTCAAAACGTAGTACCAGTCAAATATGCTCAACTAGAGGAAATCTTGCAAAGAGCCATAGTCCCATCATCACCATTAACCAACACAGAATCAATGAACCTAGGATAGGCATTGACACCTGTAAGACCACCCATCAGACCACCTATGCCAAAAGGACCGTGCTATAGATGTGGAGGAGATCACTTCATAAGAGAATGCACTCGGCCATACAACCCACCACCTCCTAGGACATGGGGAAACGTATTGTAATGATTGTGGGAAGGAACACCTCTTTAGATACTGCCCCAAGAATCCCAATAAGAATCATGATATTGCAACCTATTTATGTGATACAAGTAATTGAAACGTCAGGAAGTTATAAGGAATACACAGTACCATTGAAAGCCATCACACAAGCACAAGTGAGGAGGATAGGAAAGGAAACTAGTAGACTTAGAATTAAAAAAGTAAAACCCCAGAACCTAGAGTACAAGTAGTGGAAGACTCCGAAGACCCACATGAGAATATCCAAACAACGAAAAGCCAAAATGGGAAGGATAGACGGGAAGAACTCAAGGAAAAATGATGAAAAATAAAATAGGGAAGACAAGAATGACACAAGAGGCAATAAGAAAACCTAAGGAACCTGAAATTCAGGAAGAAATTCCCATTACACTGTAGACACTAGAGCCAGACAAGCCAAGATCAATTCTAGCGAATCGAAGACCCGACGATTTAGACATGTGGTTGAAAGCTTACCAAGCTAGAATTGTGAATGGACCAAACATAGAGGAGCATGAGAAATCTTACCCACAAGGGGAGCTAGAAAAGTAGAGACTCGCAATATGTAGAAAACTCATAGAGGTAGCTCAGGCCACTCTAGAGAAGACTATCCTAGTCTCTCCCGAAGACTAGAATATCGGAGCACCTATACAATGATTGTCTCAAAACCAAGGACCAGAAACCAAAAGAGAAGGTCAATAAGAAAGAATTACTCAATACCCAAAACAAATCCATGTCAACAGTCCCTTATTTAGAGGCTGATTGGCCAAAAGAGTTGTGGACTAGGATTCAAGAAGATCAATGGAAAAAGAATGGAGTCGCAAAACTGCTTTTTGAGGAGATAGATGTGGAAGACTATCAACCAACGCCAAACATGGAGGAAATATATGAAGAAGTCTCTAGGCTAGACCGAAATAGGGAGGAGGCGCACAACATTTCTACCCTACCAATCTACATGGGAGAATATGAGAAGGAATCCATAATCTTTCGTGCACCCACAATACTAGGAAAAGAAAAGGATCCTTCAAAAAAGACCTCACACAATCTAGCAGAACTCAAAAAGACCAAAGTACAATGTCAATTGATCGTGGAAGAATTACTTCGTATCAAACCACCATTACGGAAACAACTAGCCAGACAGTTGAAGTTGGAGCAGGAGAAGAAGGAGAAGGAAAGCAAGGAAACTGAAAACCCTTCTACTCTACAAATCCTAGTGGATAAGGTTGGAGAATTTAGCGAAGGAGACGAGGGCAACACACGTTTAACTATCCTATACAATGGATACATGACCAAGGCCATACTAGACACAAGAGGAGGAGTAGGTATCGCCGCCAAAGAGATTTGGGAGAAATGGGGAAAGCCAGCCCTGCGACCAACGTGTTATGAAGCTTCAATTAGGAGATGGTCATGTTCGAGAAAACCCCTGGGAATATTGGAAAAATAGGTTGACCACCTATGGAGTCGAGTTTGAGCATACCATTAGCCATATGTCAATTGGGAAAGGAAAATAAATTATGAAATGATATTAGGACGAATTTCATGAGACAACTCGGGGTAGTGCAAGACTGGGGATGAGACTCATTATACCTTCAACATCAAGGAACACCACAAAGATCAATTTGCATACATTTGCATACAAGGATGTACCCCGCATTACAATGGAATCCCGTACACAAGGAAGAAGATGATTTTTCTATCCATAGTGCCAGATCAAGTGATCAATCATGGATGCATGAGGATGCCCAACTATGGATGTGTAAGGAAGCAAGAGAGAGGATAAAAAACTTCTTGGAGAGGCAAGAGTACAGTAGAGAGGTGTCAACCCTAGAAGCAAGCAAAGGACGTCACTTCGAGTCTTTGCATGGCCACAAAACCCAAAACACAATGGTACAGAAGAGGGAAAAACACACCCTGTGTGCATGCATAGAAAACCCTAGTTCACCTCCCTCAGAACAAAACCTTAAGATTTTGCTCTTTCACTCAGAAGTCCCTTAAGATCTCTTGTTAAAATAGTCTGCAAACTATTTGAAATGTCATTAAGAACAATTATCACACTCTCAATCTGCTCATGAGTAATCATCCTAATAGATGGAGGGACATGTTATTTACGTTGTACTCTAATGATAGATTTAACATGGTCTTCTCAATTGTTTAAATGTCATGTGTACGCTACACTTCTCCATGGTTGAGGAATTTACTCTGTGGTTGTGTGTCCCGCTGTCCTTGTGTAACCCTTATGGATTTTGTTCCTCTATCTTTGTGTAACCCTTATGATTATTGCGGTATTGGCATTGCATGTATTATGAGATGGTTCCGTGTATACCTCTTGTAAAAGCGTTTCCTGCCCCTTGCACATTATGTAACATATTCCATTAATTTAAAGAAGTTTTTCGCAACGAAAATGCCATTATAGCTCTGACAACAACATGTAACAATTTTTTCGTTAATAAGATTTTTCTCTCTCCTTCCTTCCAAAAACAAAAAACGGTCTTCGAGTTCATGAAAAATTAGATGCGACGACAGAGGCAAGGACTAACCCTTGGCCCGACATGAAAGCTCGCATCACCCTCGGCCCCACATTGATAGCTCATTCGCTACAAGTGGCAATCCTATTAATAATTACGTATGGCCAACAAGCTATCGATCAGTGTAGACCAGGCCCTCCTTTTGACACGCACATATCTCTCTCTCTCTCTCTCTCTCTCTCTCTCTCTATATATATATATATATATATATATAGTATATATATATATATATATATATATATATATATATATATATATATATCATGGCCTCACCATCAATCTATGTAGCCAAAGGACATAAGCTACTCATATATATGATAATAGGAGTATTTCTACCGTAGAAAAACAAACAATCACTATGGCATAACAAAAAGTATAATATAAAAGTGTTGGGTGCAGAATCAAAAGTCTTTGACTCCATGAGAGAATTAAACGTGACGATAGAGAATTAAAAACCCAAGCTCCGATGTTGTGGTCACTGCCATCTAGTGAAGTAAGATTGAGAGCCTTTGTAAGGGATCTCTGTATCTAGAAAGGAATAAATGATTACTGTCTTTTGGTGGGTCCTGCAAGAATCCATCAAACATAAAAGAAACGCAATCATCTGAGACTGAAAAAATGACAGTTTCAGGTTTTGTTAATCACGGATGATCTGCAAATGGATCGATCCGATTGATCGATCAAGGGCAATGCATCAAGCGACGGATGGATCAAGGGCAATGCATCAAGGGCAGTCATTGCTCAAGCTCGAGAGCACAACATCAGGAGGGGCAAGTGTATAGAGAATGATAATGTTGAGTGAGCAAAGTGAAGAAGCACTTTGGAAGGGCGTTCCAATCCTTGTCACTGGCAGATCTGAATGTGGAAATTCAGCAATCATCCATTCTTGGTGGTTACAAGGACCCATTGGACCATCTTGCGTACTGATATCAGAATTCAAGACATCATGACATAGTGGTGGTGTTGGGAAGGAGAAGGGGTGTGAGATGTGACACCTGGGCGGATGAATCCTACTCCTCCCTTCTGCATGAAAATAGATGCTACTTGCCTTTAGGGATAGTCAAAACTGCCTCTCTTTTGCTTAGATATATATGGATGAAGCAGGTATGCTTAGAGGTAGAAATAAAGAATTAATGACTTCAATCACGCTAACCAACCTATCGAAGTACCTACAAATACACAAAGATATATGATAGACCTCAAAGCTCAACTTGAAAAATATGCGGCTCATCTCAAGTAGGAGCAAGACTTACATGAACAATGTGAAAGAAAATACATGCATGACACCAATTACGGAATAAATGAAAGGGGGCAGAATCGAAAATTTTGGAACATTGTAAAGAGGATGCAGAGCAATTGACAATAATTGGTAAAAACCTCGTGCAAAGTAACAAATACATAATGGCAGCAAAAGAACAAATAAAAGACAAAGATGAACTCATTAAAAGTTAACATGATCAGATTGCAAAGAATGGCAATATGTGGACATTAGTAGTTTCAAGCTTACAAATGGCTACTATGGAGAATGAGGTATGCCATCCTTCTTCCCCCATCAATAACGCACCTATACATATGGCAACGCAGGCACCACATGCTGATCAAGATACACAAAATATTGCAAAACTAAGCCAAAACGAATGGACTCTCTTGGTTTCCTAGCTTACTACACAATTCGAAACATAGGTAATAAAAGTGATGAAGGAAGCAAAAATTTAGAACAAATTCTAAAGCCATTCAATATACCGTACGGGTTGCTCAAAAAAAAAAGAAGCAATACATCAAAGGAACAAACTAGAAAGAACCAGATCAGCAATCAAACTTTAGAACTAACACTTTTCCATATAACAAGTGGAATTTGATAAAGCAAATCCAATTTGGAGGCGGAAAGTTTTGGAGAAAAATCCTACTTTGTGGACGCATTGGGAGGATGCACCATATTTACTTCAAGTTAATACTTTTTGTTCGGTACCATGTAGAGGACCATGGACAAAGTTTCGGGAGGCATAGTGCCATGGCACCATTAATAATCAGTGGCTGAATTACCCACTTTTGTCAAGCCCACCAAACAATTACCTACCAACCAAATATTATATGGTGCACACAGTAGAATTTTGGCTCTTGAGATATGCTATAGTTCTAGATTTAGCCATTACGATGATCAATAAAGTGTTGAGGATGCTTCTTATAGTTTTCAAAGTCTTCAAGCATACTACATACACATTTTTGAATTATATCGGCATTAACAAAGGCACATATTCTTTGATTTTTGATATTTCTATTACACCTAGTCGACTTACAATAATGGAAATATATTCGAGATTAATGTTTCTAACAAGCCCCTACATGGAGACATTTGAAGAAGCATTCTTTACAGGCTTTTTTGAGATGGATTGTAGAAACGTTTTGAAAATGTATTCAAACTTAAATGCTTGACTCATAGCATACGAGCTAAGATTTTTTGCAAATCATAGACAAGAACTAAATGATGGTGTTAAATTTGGCTCAATGGAAAGATTAAATGATATATGAAGCCAACCTGTTGAATTAGAAAGAGCAAACGGCTATCAAGGCCTACTCATGTTTCCATTCAAAGCATGTTGGGGATGAAAAAGTTCAGGGGGAGGGATGTGCGAAGGGAGAACCCAATAAATGAAGAAGAAAAAGAAAATCAAAACACAAACAGTTCAATAAAAGACTCACCCTCTACATGCCTTGTATGGGAACACGTCAGGCTTCAATGAGAAATAGGAAGGACTCAATGAAGGCGAACAAAGAAATAAAAGCTCAACCATTTGGATGTTGAACTCTAGTGAAAGGTTATTGGATCAAAATCACCTCATCTCACCTCGACCACAAGAAGAAATCTAATGAAAAGTGATTAAGAATATGTCACCTTAGTCATTGAGTGCAGATGGTGAAAAGAAGTTAAACAAGATCCTTCCAATAACCGGAGGCCGAAGCATAATGGCAAAGACTGACCAATGTCAATGTCTTTCTAGCCACCGGGTGTGTGCGATGAAAAGGATAACCATGCTAAGAATATTGCAACAGGGCTGAGTTATGATCACTTCCTTGACCACTGGAAACTAACCAAAGAAGTATACACTACCTTTGAACCTTTAAGACCCCACACGTGTTCGCGTTGGACCACTACAAATATGCCATCAGGACAATCAGGAACTAGATCTGACAAGACAAGAAGGAAAGCCTGTCACGGGACACCAGAGACAAAGAGGGGGAGAGTGTTGTAGGAAAGAAGCAAGGAAAAGTAGGCCCCAAAAATTTTAAAAATTAGGCATAGACTTTCTTCCTTAAATTTCCATGACATAATATCATGAGCCATGTAAATGCACAAGAGGAGTCCTCTAGATGCATAAATCCCAAATGTTGTAATACAAGCCTTGTAAAATTGTAGGAATTTAGTGTTTTTCAATAAACATGCCAGACACTGGTGTGAAAGGATCATTTTTAGGGCACATGTATATAAGTCACTTGATGATTCTTTGTAAGAACTTTTTGCCGTTGTAAATAAGCAAGTTGAAATTTCGAATATTCCTCTTCTCTACTAAGCATCTTCTTCTCCAAGAGCTAGTGTGTGTGTTTGATGCTTGAAATGTGTGTTTAGGAGTGTTGTCTACCCTCCCCATTAGGTTTTAGCTACTATAATGCATGTGTGAAGCTTAATGAGCTGTGGAGCTGAAGTAGTGTTTCCTACCATTCACTATTTTGCTCATAACTCGAAGTAGATTTGTCAAATTAGGTTAAAAATACCACCATTAGATGCATCTCATAGAGAGCGACGAATGAACCCACTATTGACCCTATTGACCATATTCGTAGTTTGAAATTGAGAGAAAAGTCCGAATTTGTGTTACTGCTATTGCAAGTATCATGATTTGCATTTTAGAAAGATAAGAGGATTGAAGGGTAGATACATCCATTATTCATGCATGCATTGTTAGCACTTTTATTTAATTTTCCATCATGTGTGCACATGTCTTCATACATTTGATACATCTAATTTCATGGATTGATAATTAAACATGTATTAATCCACCACATCTGTGTTTGTGGGTAATTGAGGTATAATTTCATTAGCACAAACCCCTAAGGCTAACCACTTAGGTACACACAAACAAAGGACATCACTTCGAGTCTCTAAACCACAATGCAATCCAAAACACATGCTATACAAGAGGGTGAGCACACCCTGAGTGCATGCATAGAAACCCTAGATCACCTCCCTTAGAGCAAACCTTAAGATTTTGCTCTTTCACTCAAAAGTTCCCTTAACGTCTCTTGTTTCAATAGTCTGCAAACTATTTCATATGTCATTAAAAACAATGATCACATTCTCAATCTGTTCATGAGTAATCATCCTAATAGATGGAGGGACATGTTATTTCGTTGTACTCTAATGATATATTTTGCATGGTCCTCTCAATGGTTTAAATTTCATGCGTACCCTACATTTCTCCATGGTTGAGGAATTTATTGTGTGGTTGTGTTCCTCTGTCCTTTTGTAACCCTTACGGATTATTCTTGTATTGGCATCGTATGTATTATGAGATGGTTCCGTCTATATTGAAGTCCCACCTTACCTCTTATAAAAGCGTTTCCTGCCCTTGCACTTTATGTAACATATTCCATTAATTCAAAGACGTTTTAGAAACGAAAATGCCATTACAGGTCTGACAACTTGTAATAATTTTCGTTAATACGATTTTATGTCTCCTTTAAACTGCCATTTAATTCTCCATGAGATAATTAAATGCGACGACAAAGACATGACTAATCCCTCGCCCCACATGAAAGCTCATATCACCCTCGGCCCCACATGATAGCTCATATCCACATACCTCAAAGTGTGAATAACTAGATCGGATTTATCAAAAAGAGAAGAAAAGCATTTTGGGTTTAGGCAATCCTATAAATAAATTACATATGGCCAACAACCTATCAATCAGTGTACAATCAATCAGTGTACAGCAGGCCCTGCTTTTGACACACACATCTCTCTCTCTTTCTTTCTCTCTCTATTAATAATTCGAATTCGCTACAAGTGGCAATCCTATTAATAATTACATATGGCCAACAAGCTATCGATCAGTGTAGACCAGGCCCTCCTTTTGACACACGCACATCTCTCTCTCTCTCTCTCTCTCTATATATATATATATATATATATATATATATATATATATATATATATATCGTGGCCTCACCATCAATCTATGTAGCCAAAGGACATAAGCTACTCATATAGAGAAAAACAAACAATCACTATGTCATAACAAAAAGTATAATATAAAAGTGTTGGGTGCAGAATCAAAAGTCTTTGACTCCATGAGAAATTAAATGTGACGATAGAGGCAAGAGAAAACCCAAGCTCCGATGTCCCGGTTCGCTGGCTTGGTGGTTGGGCCTCTCGTCTCTTGAGGCGGGGCGAGGGTTCAACCCTTTGCATCAACATGTAGGGACATATAAATCCCGGGAACTCTTGTATGTGGTTGTTGGCCACCGTTTGACCATCTCGCAGTAGTTGTGACCGTCGTTTAACCAAGTTATAGACCCCTGTTCTTGTGGGATAAGGGGGGTCCCATGGGTACTATGCCCTTCCTTGTACAATTGCAATTTCAAAGTTAAAGTCCGGGGGAGTAAGCCTCGGCCGAACCTCCATTAACAAAAAAAAAAAAAAAAAAAAAAAAAAAACCAAGCTCCGATGTTGTGGTCATTGGCATCTAGTGAAGTAAGATTGAGAGCCTTTGTAAGGGATCTCTGTATCTAGAAAGGAATAAATGATTACTGTCTTTTGGTGGGTCTTGAAGAATCCCTCAAACATAGAAGAAACGCAATCTTCACTCGTGAGGCTACCATCTGAGATTGAAAAAATGATAGTTTCAGGTTTTGTTAATCATAGATGTGCGGCATAGTGGCATAGTGGCAGTCATTGCTCAAGCTCGAGAGCACAACATCAGGAGGGGCATCTCAATGCCTGCATCCAACTTGAGAATGATAATGTCGATTGAGCAAGTGAAGAAGCACTTTGGAAGGCGTTGTCATGGGAGATCTGAATGTGGAAATCAGCAGTCTTCCATTCTTGGTGGTTACAAGGACCCATGGACCATCTTGCGTACTGATATCAGAATTCAAGACATCATAACATAGTGGTGGTGTTGGGAAGGAGAAGGGGTGTTAGATGTTCCTGGGCGGATGACTCCTACTCCTAGTCCCTTCTGCATGAAAATACATGCTACTTGCCTTTTAGGGATAATCAGATTGCCTCTCTTTGCTTAGATATATATGGATGAAGCAGATACGGTTAGAGGCAGAAATAAAGTTAATGACTTCAATCGCGCTCAACCAACCTATCGAAGTACCTACAAATACACAACGATATACGATAGAAAGTATGCGGCTCATCTCAAGCAGGAGCAAGACTTACATGAACAATGTGAAAGAAAATACATGCATGACACCAAGGAATTACAGAATAATTGAAAGGGGGCAGAATCGAAAATTTTGGAACATTGCAAAGAGGATGCAGAGCAATTGACAATAATTGGTGAACACCTCGTGCAAAGTAACAAATACCTAATGGCAGCAAAAGAACAAATAAAAGACAAAGATGAACTCATTAAAAGTTAACATGATCAGATTGCAAAGAATGGCAATATGTGGACATTAGTAGTTTCAAGCTTGCAAATGGCTACTATGGAGAATGAGGTATGCCCTCCTTCTTCCCCCATCAATAACGCACCTATACATATGGCAACGCAGGCACCAAATGCTGATCAAAATACACAAAATAATGCAAAACTAAGCCAAAACGAATGGACTCTACTGGTGTCCTAGCTTACTACACAATTCGAACATAGGTAATAAAAGTGATGAACGAAGCAAAAAGTTAGAAGAAATTCTAAAGACATTCAATATACCGTATGGGTTGCTCCAAGAAAAAAACAATCAATACATCAAAGGAACAAACTAGAAAGAACCAGATCAGCAATCAAACTTTAGAACTGACACTTTTTCATACAAGTGGAATTCGATAAAGAAAATCCAATTTGGAGTTGAAAATTTTTGGAGAAAAATCCTACTTTGTGGATGCATTGGGAGGATGCACCATATTTATTCAAGTTAATACTTTTTTGTTCGGTACCATGCAGAAGACCATGGGCAGAGTTTTGGGAGGCATAGTGCCATGACACCATTAATAACTAGTGGCTGAATTACCCACTTTTGTCAAGCCCAACACACAACTACCTACCAACCAAAGATTATATGGTGCACACAATAGAATTTTGGCTATAGTTCTAGATTTAGCCATTATGATGACCAATAAAGTGTTGAGGATGCTTCTTATAGTTTTCAAAATCTTCAAGCATACTACATACACATTTTTGAATTATATCGGCATTAACAAAGGCACATACTCTTTGATTTTTGATATTTTCTATTACACCTAGTTGGCTTACAGTAATGGAAATATATTCGAGATTAATGTTTCTACCAAGCCCCTACATGCAGACATTTGAAGAAGCATTCTTACAGGCTTTTTTGAAATGGATTCTAGAATCTTTTCGAAAATGTGCTCAAACTTAAATGCTTGACTGATAGCATGCGAGCTAAGATTTTTTGCAAATTCATACGAGAACTAAATGATGGTGTTAAATTGTCTCAATGGAAAATTTAAATGATATATGAAGCCAACCCGTTGAATTAGAAAGAGCAAACCGCTATCAAGGCCTACTCACGTTGCCATTCAAAGCATGTTGGGGATGGGAAAGTTCTTTGGGATAATTTAGCATAGGCATAGGATTTCCTTGTACTAGATTTGCATTAAGCATGCCTAGCTCAGAAGAACTAGGGTCTTGATATCCCATTTAGTACACCTTGTTATGAAGGCTACCCATCTCTCTTGATAGAGATACTTGCACTAACATAAGATTCTCCAATCTCTTACTCATAATTTCTAGATGGATTTTCAATAGGAGCGGAGATGTAGACCAACATCGGTCATAGCTACTTCTATAGATACATTTGGTTCATTGGTACATGTGTTTCTTTGGGCTGAAATTGAGTTGGATGTGCCAACCTTGCATAGAGGATAGATTACTGCTACTTCATTTGAGCAACTTCCTCTACTTCTCTTCTCACATTTTGCTAACTATCAATAAGCCCAAAACTTTCCTCAGGTTCTTCAATCCTTCTCTCAACCTCAGGTCTATCCTTAGTACTTAAATCTTGAAAAAGTTTACAAGATATGGGTTTATGGAATCTCTAAGTATTCATTTACATTAGGGTGCAAAATACCCAAAGAGGTCCTTTTTCCTAATGATGGAGTCAAAAAATTGGCAAATAGGGTCTTTCCACTTGTACAAAAATATAACATTCATGTCTCTTTTGGTCATAAAAAAATTGCTTCTTTTTATAAAATATGCTCTAAAAGTGCCGCTAAAGCGATGGAATTTCTTGTATTTAGTCAACAAGTTTTTGTTTTGATACAAGAGAAGATATTTTTGCATCGTAGGATGAAAATATTTAAATTTTCAAGAGAGAAATGATTTTTGAAGATATGAAATATTTTTGGGTTCATGAAAATCTATTATATTTTTGTCACATTTGATACATCAAAACAAAAGTTTGGACTCTTCCATGTTTACAAAACAATTGGTCTATAACACTACAAGGAATATGGGTGCATAGCGACGATTAAGGCGACACAATTTCATCGCTAAAAAATTGCAAAACGCATCACAAGAAGTATCGAGGGAGGACAATCGATTAAACGATGAGAAAAACGATGTTTTTTGATGTGTGGCGCAATGGGATGTGTGACGCTCGCATAGAGGGGCCAACATGATGGTTTAAAAAAAACGTCTCATAAGCGACGCTAAAAACGTCACTTATGTGGTGCCAATTCCAGTGGTTTTTACTACATCTTACCATCGCTTACACGACGGTCTGTTGACGGAAAAAAATTAAAACGTTGGAGGCTCTTTGATCGGCATGTTCACGCATGTGATCCAAGAGCTATCCAATGTTCGCAATTGCGCTGCGCTTACGAGCTGAAACAAGTATATGCAGAATTGTTGTTTTGCCTAAGCTCTATCTTATTGTCTCTCTCTATCTTTGTTTCTCTCTTTCTATGTCTTTCTCTCTTTGAATTATCTCTCTCTCTCTCTCTCTTTACTGCAGGTTATTCAAGAAGCTAATCAAGCAAAAAGTATGGATAACTATTGTAAGTACAACTTCCATTCATTGTATATCATTTGAATTGTGCTATTTTCATTAGATAGCATACTCACACTATTGATATGCAAATATACACTTATACATGATGAAGGGGCATGTTCACACATATACACATATACACATGCACAACACATATATACCCATACATACAGTGCACATACACTTACACATACACACACATACACATGCATATGCACAAACATTTCTACAACCACATAAAAAGACCTTCAGCATGTATTATTGTATATATATATATAATATATATATATATATATATATATATATATATATATATATATATATATATAGACACACATTAAAATATACTCAAATACATGTATATGCACATCCACATGGATGCAAATGGAAATGCATCACATGCATGTTCATACATATACACATGCATATACATACATTTGTATATGTTATACACATACACATACATATGCACATATGTATATATACACACATACACATATATACATATATATGCACATACGTACACACATACACATATGCACATACATACATATACACATATACATGCACATACACACATATACACATACACTTACACATATACATGCGCATACATATACACACACATACACATGCACATGCACATACTCATATACACATATACACTTACACATGCACATGCACATACATACATTTACATGCACATGCACATGCATATACACATACATACACGTATACAGTTATACATGCACATGCACATACATGCATATACACATATACATATGTACATACATTCATATACACACGCATATTACACATATACATGCACATACGTACACACACATAATATTGCACACATATACATGCACGTATGTACACACATATGAATGAATTATATAATTAAAGTGCTAAAACACATGCTTAATATAAACAATAATTACAATCAGTAGAACAAATCTTTTCATTACTTAATACCATACACACAATTCAAAACATAACTAAAATGAAAAAATATATATATATATATATAGATATATATATCTATATATATATATATCTATATATATATATATCAATGTAAATACATATAATCCAATGTCATAATCAAGAATCCTAATCATCATCATCATCATCATCATCATCATCAACGTCATGATCATCCTAATCATCCTCATCCTCATCATCATGATCACCTTGTGATGATCGAGATCGTCCCTCCTATGTCTATCTCTCCACCTTATCCATATGTGCCTCTCTATAATACTCCTGTATTACATATAACAAACATAAATAAATAAAACAATTAAAATATACATAAAAATAAAATAACTATATAAAATTTAATAATACTCACAAAGGCATCTAGATGATCTCGCATATACTCGCTCAAACGCTGATATCGAGAATGTGTAGCATACGCGATCTCATGTTTCATAGGATATCAGCTATAATCCTTTCGCTACATTGAAACAAATAAAAAAGTTTGGTTTCTTGCATTTTAACTAAAATAAAAAATACTCATAATAACACATACACGTACAAATGTAGCTACAAAACCATGATGGCCCATTTGGCTTAGGTGCAATGTGTGGCCTGACTCAACTCTCTTCTTTGTAGCAGTCTTTGATTTAAGAAAAAAGAAATACATATATTAAATGTAAAAAATTACTAAAATATATGAAAATTATAAATAAAAACTATTAATTTGTATACCTTCTACTAAGGAAATGACTCTGAAGATATAGCTGTCTACGAAAAAATTGCCACGTGTCAAGTGGTATGTTAGGTCACCTCTTATTTTTTTCCACCATACAATATCTCCTGTTAGTTTAATCTCAAACAAAAAAAAATCAGAATAGATACACATATATACACACATATATACACACACATACACATACACATACCCACATACACATATACATGCAAACATATATATACATACATATATACATACATATACACATATACATACATATAACATAAACACATATATACGTACGCACACATGCATGCATATACACTCATTCATACAAAATACATGCATTTATCCCACAATATTGTGTATTTGTGTATATGTGAAGATGTGTGCATGTGTATATGTGAATATGTGTGTATGTGTAAATATCTATATGTGAATGTTTATGT
>CM035443.1:26721422-26783922 GCA_020310875.1 Ceratopteris richardii | reverse complement strand
ACAGATCATCAAAGTAGCAGAGTCATCAGTGTTGGAGACCACCACAATGCTTGGATTCATCGACAAAATCAAATTTGTTGATTTATATTATCAAACAATGCAGAGAGGAAAGCGAGTGCAACCTTCCATGATTG
Source organism: Ceratopteris richardii (assembly GCA_020310875.1). Taxonomy (NCBI): domain Eukaryota; kingdom Viridiplantae; phylum Streptophyta; class Polypodiopsida; order Polypodiales; family Pteridaceae; genus Ceratopteris; species Ceratopteris richardii. The sequence continues at coordinate 26,783,788 of CM035443.1, read as the reverse complement.
AACAGGGAGAGAGACCATCGGTGGATACAAATGCAAGAGATATACATGTGAATATGGGAGACCAAACATCGAATAATCTTTGTTTGCTTCCATATTCATCTATTCAATTCGAAGACGCAGCTCTTGTAGGAGGACAATATGGAATGATTCATAAAGTCAAAATAATCCACCCAAGGTTCATCAACGAAATATTTGCTGCGAAGTTATTCAAATTACATGGTGCTGACATACAGACAAGAGAGAACGAAGCCACAATTTTATCTCTTATGCATAATGGAATTATTAGTCCATTTGGATAAGCTAGGCATCATAGAAAATGTCCATGTCTCATTTTTAGATTGTGGAATGGTGGTACATTAGACATGTGGGTGGAGAAAATGAAAAAAGAGTACTTAAATGTACCACGAAGTAGAGGTATTAAAGACACAGAAGGAGATATAAAAACTGTGAAGACAAACATTTGGAAGCTAATCAATGGATTGATGCAAACAATATCCGTTTTACACACTTGTAATATTTCCCACAACGATCTCCATCTAAGCAACATTTTGATTAATTTTGAAGGTTTAAGCATGTTTATATTGGATTATGTGATCTTAGTAGAGCAACATTTCTACCAACAAAAAAATGTTTTCTGAAGCTACCTGATTTGCAAATATCAACTAAAAATGAGTGGAGCCAAAAGTATTGGTGGATTGCACCCAAATCTATATCCACAAGCCCTCCACCTTTTAACAAAAGTCAAGAGACATTTACGATTTCGAAACTCCTATTGCAACTCTTGAAATATATAGATTTAAATAGTTATCCCATTGATAGAAATGGGATTTACAAGTTCAAATATGCTTTAGAACTAGCTTGTGATAGAGATGTATAAAAAAGAGTAGATGCACATTAAGTACTTAGAGTATTTTCGAATCTCACTCGATATGGTTTAAAAATATCCATGACGGATGGATTAAGACCATATTGAAAACGATCTGTATTCAATTGGACTATATGGATTAAACGATATAGATTTATTTACATTAAGTGGAGCAAATATTGTGGACTCATTTGAACTATGTGGATAAAACTAAGTGGTATCATTTGAGTTCAATGGATTAATTGAAGTGGTATCATTTGAATTGTGTGGATTAAATAATAGTGAATAAAACTCATTTGTAATAGATAGATTAAATGATGTGGATTAAATTATGTGGTGTCATTTGAAATATGTGGATGTATTGAAACAGATTCATTTGAACTAGGTGGTGATACATTATTAAATCCACTATAAGGGCCGTTGAAAATTAGGGATTTGTGCTATTTTGAAATTGTTTTGTGTATGTCTCTATGTATACGAGCTTTTTTGAGTCTGTTGGATCATGTGAAATAAGGCTCCAGCTTAAGTTCGAGCCTCTCAGCTTCTCGAGCGAAAACAAAAGTATATGAAGTTTGAGTTTGTTGTGTCAGAATATATAGTTCGAGGCTCTAAATTTTGATTGTGTCACATAATATCATGCTTGAACTTAAGTTCGAGCCTCTGAATCATATCAAGTCTTACTGTGATATGATGCTCAAACTTAAGATCAAGCCTCTCATCTTTTCGAGTGAAAACAATAGTATTCTTAACTTGAAACTATTTTTAAATTTGAACAAAGGATGCTCAAACTTAAGTTTGAGCCTATCAAATCGAACAATGTCTTATGTGCAAAAGAACAAACAGGCTCGAACTTAAGTTCGAGCCTCAGAATCAATTCAATTTTGGGAGGCTCAAACTTAAGTTTGAGCCTCTCAACTTTTCTAGCCATATCAAGTTAAAGATTGTTGGGTCACATGATATGAGCCTCTCAGCTTTTCCAGCCATATCAAGTTTGGGATTGTATGTGCAAAAGAACAAAGAGGCTTGAACTCAAGTTCGAGCCTCAGAATCGATTCAATTTTGGGAGGCTCGAACTTAAGTTCGAGCCTCTCAACTTTTCCAACCATATCAAGTTTAGGTTTGTTTGGTCACATGATATGATGCTCGAACTTAAGTTTGAGCCTCTTAGGTTTGAGTCTGTCAGGTTCAACCCTTATAATCTTATCAAGTTTGGGATTGTTTACTCATATGATACGAGGCTCGAACTTAAGTTCGAGCATCTGAATTTGACTTATAATCATATCAAGTTTGGGATTGTTTACTCATATGATATGACACTCGAAATTAAGTTCAAGCCTGTGAATTTTGATATTGCATCATCAAGCTGGAACCTTTCAGGATCAAGCCTATAAATCATATCAAGTTTGAGTCTGTTTTGTCACATGATATGAAGCTCGAACTTAAGTTTGAGCTTCTAAGTTTTGAGTCTATTGTGTTTCTTAATATCAAGTTCTAACTTCAAATCAAGCCTTAGAATCATATCAATTGTCAGTCTATTGAGACACATGATATGAGGCTTGAACGTAAGTTCAAGCCTCTCACCATTTCCACCCATATCAAGTTCCGATTATTGGGTCACATGATATGAGGCTCGAACCTAAGTTCGAGCCTCTCAAGGTCGAGCTTCTCAGATTCAAACCTTCGAATCATAAAGTTTGGGATTATACATGATATGAGGCTCGAACTTAAGCTCGAAACTCTTAGGATTGAACCTCTAAATGACATCAAGTTTAAGTATGTTGTGTCACATGATATAAGGCTCAAACTTAAGTTCGAGTCTGTCGTGTCACATAATATCAAGCTCGAACTTAAATTCAAGCTTTTGAATCGATATCAAATGAGCTATAATTTGGATTTGTTAATCTTATACGAAAGATATTTTGGATTATACTGAGCTATATTTTGGATTTCTTAATCTTATATGGAAGATAATACACTAGGCTATTGACATGCATGATTTTTCCTACCAAACTAAGAAAAATCCCGCTTCATTTCCCTTTTCCGAAATGGCTACTAGTCAAAAATATCTCTTGCAATTTTGTGTAAAACGCATGAATAGGGCTATTTTAGAGATACCTTGCTTGTTTTTACTTGTATTTCGAGGGGATTCTTGACTCAAGATTAGAATATATAACTCATACTCTCCATACACATAGTTTCCCTCAAAGGGCTTTGCTTAAAGCCCATGCTTTCTTTAGCCAGAAATAGAATGTTCCTCTAAATACTCCTAGAAATTCAATTAGAAATTGAAATTTAAATGTACCTGTGAATAGAGGATATTCCCTTGATATATGACGATGGCCTATCTCTAGTTGCTCAAGTCCTTTGTACTCGTTCTCTATGACTTGCTTCAAATCACAAACATGTGCACCCAAGTGTGAGCCGGACAAGTAGGTGTACTCAACCTTGACGGAGCTCATCAGTTTAACAGCCCATAAATATTTCCGGGACTGAATGGAACACCTAGCTTGTGTGAGGAGGTGGATAAGGTGTTGTACTCCCATGAAGGATGTCGTGGGTTCAATACCCACGCTTTGTAATGCGATTTTGTGTTTCCATAACCGCTGCTCTGATACCAATTTTAGGATTCTAATCATCTTTTTTAGATTTCCGTATGCGAGGCCATCTTCCTCGTGAAAGCCACACAGAGATCCTCATGTTGTTTGCCGCCTAGCCGCCAAGCCATGTCGTGTTTTTTGATGAGAGCATCCTCATGCATGAGTCTAATAATAAAATATTAATACTCTAAGGGGAGAGACTCCTCTCTCCCCCCTTCTACCAAATGGGCATAATGCCCTCACTATGCCATCTCACCCAAGAGGGTATGCATCCATGATGTGACACATCTACTGGGATGCTCTTTTGTTCTATAATGAGCAAGGCTTTTAACCTCTAGGAACTCGACAAGTGCATAGTTAGAATAGGGGAAGGATTTTATAGCTCTTGAAGCACGTAGCTCTAGGTCATACTAAAAAAATATCCTTAATGTTATTGTTCTCTCAAGAAAAAACACTCTACATGAATTGAATGGGAATGGAAAATAACCATATATTTTGATAGGGACTTAAGAGAGAAGAGTGCAAAATCATGATCTTCACTATCTAAGTTGTGGAAAACACAAAACAAATAAGAATTCAATTTTTGTGGGATAGTGGATTATTGAATGTATATCCGATTTTTTTCCTTTAGTTCGTAATTTTTTTCCTTGAGCACTTCCTTCTAGTTAGATAATTATTGTCATCGAATATGGATTATTTCAAACAATAAGCATTTTATTAAGGATCTATGCCTAATGGGGAAAAGGGTAATTGCACAAGAGAAAGCAAAAGAAAAACTTTTCATATCATATGACAATCAATGCTAAAAGTTACGCTCATCAATAAATATTAGATGAGGCTAATCCTTTGAATCGGTTGTCTATTTGAGCCATAAGTAGGATCAAATTATTTTGGTTTTTCTTTTGTTAATATATGTATAATGAGTGAAAAGGGAATTGGATAAGAAAAGAAAAACTATAGAAGTCACATGAATATTGGAATTGAACAATGCAAGCATTTATTCTCATAAAAAATATTGCACGGGCCTCATCACTTAAACTAGTCATATGTTAAAATCATAAGAAGGATCAAGTTATTTTGCTGAATTATTTTGTCCGTATCTATGAATGATGAGGAAAACGTGAATTGCATGAGAAAAAACCAAAAGACTCTAGATATCAACTGAATTCAGGATGTGACCAATGCAAACAATTAGGCTCATCAGAAAATCGTGGATGGGCCTGATCACTTTAACTTTTCATACATAGATGTCATAAGAAACATCAAGTTATTTTTCTTATTTCCTTTGTACATATCTATGAATGGTGAGGGAAAAGGGTATTGCATAAGAAAAAGAGACAAAGGAACTCAATATATCAAATGAATCTAGGAGACAACCAATTCAAATGATTAGGCTCATAAAAAAATCTTGGATGGGCTTGATCACTTTAATCGGATGTTTCGCAAAGATGATCCACAATTACAAGCATACTGATCTTGAACATAAATTAACCTCATCCTCATCCTCATACTATTCTTCCCTATCAGTTCTTATTGTGCCGTTTTCCTCACCAACGTCCAAAAACGAATATCCTTATCCAAAAAAGTATAGTCCAAATTATTTCTCTTGTTTGTCAAACTTTTCATCTATAAGTGTTGGGTTCTCTTCAAGTGCCCTTTGAAAGAAGATCGACACTACTTTTGAAGGATATTTGAATGTATTATTTGAGAAGCACAAATCAATGCTAAGAAAATCCTCTTTGCACTCATCTTCTTCATAATAAATTTCCTTGCAATTTCTTCAAAAGTAGCTAGTGTTGCAAATAAATGGTCTTCTTTGAGGTTGTAAAGCCCTTAAATGCAATAGATAGGAAAAAAGTCAGTTCCAAAGAAAAAAGAATATGCAAGTCTTGGTAAGAGAAGTTATTTTCTAACACATTTTCATATTCAATAGGCTCTCTTATGGTTGCCTCTCGTCTAGAAGTTGGGATACCAAAATTTTGCACCTCTTCTACTTCAAGGTTAATCTCTTCAACAATTTACTTTATGTCAATATCTGAGTGATTCTGAATAGAAATGTCTAATGATGTTTCCTTCTCTTCATTAAGGTCCCTTTTTTCCATGTTTTCACTAGATATATGATCAACCTGAAGAAAAAAAACCCAGATTAACTAGAAGTAAACAAAAACCACTCTCATGGTGTGGGAAGAAAATTGTCTTTCTAGGGATGGGGGATGTTGTTCCATCCAAATCACTCCAAGGTATGAATCCTTATGAAGCATGGTATGGAAGAAAACCTAGTCTTAGACATTGCAAGGTGTTTGGTTGTTTAACGTATGTTCATGTACCATCACAAATAGGAGGTAAGCTAGATTAAAGGGCAACAGAGGCAGTGTTTAGTGGGTATGACTCAACTCACATGGGTTATAGGTTCTATAATCCTTCAACCAATGAATTCACTACAAGTAGATATGATGTGTTTAAAGAACACAGGTCTTGATATGATGAAGACAAACAAAAGGTAGCTCTAACATATGATCTTGATTCTAATTTTTGTCAATTAGAAAGCAAGCATGATACATAGGTCTAGGATCCAAGAAGTGATACAAATGATGAACAAGGTGAAAGGAAAAACGGATTACAAGTTATAAAAGTCAAGAGGCAAAGCAAAGATGTAAGAGTGTGGAGAATGCTCTAAGCAAGCACATAGAAAGTCGAAAGGAGAGAGAAGGCAACCAAAAAGGTATGGATATGATTCCACATTTGTTACAAAGCATTCAATCTACTTGACAAAGAACTCAATTTCAAAGGAATCCTCAACCTATGAATAGGAAAAGGGAAACCCTAATTGGAAAAAGGCCATGAAAGAAAAAATAGATGCATTGAAGGAGATGGATACTTAGGATTGGGTTCCAATGTCTCCCAATAAAAATATAATTCATTACAGATGGATATATAAAGTTAAAAGAAACTGAGATGGATACATTTGTAGGTATAAGAAAGATTAGTTTCCAAAGGATGCTCAAAACCCATGGTTTAGACTATGAAGAAACATTCTAACCAATTGCAAAGATGACTACAATCAAAACATTGATAAGTGTGGTTGCGACAAGAAATTGGAGACTTCTTCAAATTGATGTGAAAAATGCATTCCTAAATTGTTGGATAAGTGAAGAGTTATACATGTGACAACCACCAAGTTTTGAAAACCCTAATCATACATCTTATGTTTGTAGACTTAAGAAAACATTGCATGGATTGAAACAAGCTCATAGAGCTTGGAATTATAGGTTGGTTACATACCTTAAGGATCAAGAATTCAAACCTAGCAACTTAGATCCATATTTATTCATAAAAAAAGATCACAATGAGGTTATCTATCTATGTGTATATGTGGATGATACTGTTGTGATAGGTGATGATCTAAATGGCATCAAAGGATCAAGAAACACATGCAAGAGAAGTTCAAAATTAGTGACTTAGGTGAGTTCCCATATTTCCTAAGTATGCAAGTGATTTATACAGATGAAGGGATGTATCTAACTCAAAGAAGATACATTCAGGACCTACTTCTCAAGTTTAGAATGGAGAATACAAATCTTATAGGTACACCTTTTGAGTTGAACCATAAACTAACTGTTCATGAAGGTATGTAGATTGATGATCCAAAAGAGTATCAAAGCTTAGTTGGTAGCTTGATATATGCTACTCACAAAAGACAACATATATCATATTGTGTGGGAGTGCTTAGTCAGTTCATGCACTCACCTAGAAGGCCACACATGGATGCTGTAATGAAGGTATCTATTATCCTTAGTCTTCAGATTTGGATATCAAAATCTACTTAGATGCAAATTGGGTAGGAGCAAGCAGATTTATGATAAGAAAGAAGAAATTCCACAATTCATAAAAGTAGATGACTATGTAACTATGCATTTTTTAAAAGAAATTTGGAGTCTTACATTTAGCTATACGAGGGGGTGATGAACCTTCTCAAAAGCTAAGAGATGAACTTTATAAAGGTGAAGATAGAGCTTCATTACCAATGTGAGTACCTAGTCCATCATTTGTTCCTATTGAAGTTTTGAATTATGAAGTTGGAGAAGGTTCTAGAGTTCTAAAAGAAAGAGATACTTAAAAACTAGAAAGGATACCACCACTTTTCAAGAATACAGCAAAGTGGTTATATTGAACCTGAAAGGACAATAGTATAAAGGAATACAATGGAAGAACTAGAAATCAAATAAGGAGGCAACAAACAAACTAGGTAAATTTTAAGAACATCTTGAGATTCATAGTATTTTAGCTTCTAGTTCAGTTGAGGATGAACTAGCTAGTGTTCAAAGATGCACTACAAAGTGATATGATTATCAAATATCCCAAAGATTTAGATCCTAAATTCTTTAAAGAACAATTTAACAATACATTTGATGTAAATGAATTAGGTATTTTACATTATTATCTTTGTTGTCAAGATCTTGCTCACGCTCAAACAGAGGTTACGAATGCAGAAAAACACACCCAAGAATAAACACAACAAGAGACGAGAAAGTACGCAGATTGGGTGCAATCTCCCCCCATGCACTCTGTTTCGACAGTCCACAGAGTGCATGTATTTATAGGACTTTTGATTATGTCGAAAATAGTGGTTACATGAGGGCGGCTTCCAAAAGCAGGCGTGAAACTAAAAGTTGGTAACTTTTATAGAAAGCCATTGCTTTTAATAACAGAAACTACGGTCTACAACGACCATTATTCTAACCATTACTTTTCTAACAATAGAACCTTCTACGCAGGTTTATTTACAAGCTAAATAATAATTATTTCGGATTATTGATGTCCGCCCTTTCACGCCTTGCACGCTCCTCACGAACCTTCAGCTGCTATATCAAAAACATCAAAAAACATATTAATACATTAATAATTTAACATTTTAACAATGCCTTGTTCAATAATATACAACATGCCTCTCAGTTGACAAGCAACTGACCTCAGTTGATAAAATAATTTAATACTCTAATAATGAGAATACATTGTTCAATTTATTCCATGTTACTGTTACAATCCAACAATGCATTGGCCAACATAGTCCATTTTACAATCCAACAATGCATTGGCATTCGATATTTCAATCCAACAATGCATTGGCTATTCATTTCAATCCAACAATGCATTGTTCAACATATTCCATAAGGTATAACATGCCCCACAATTGAACAAGCAACTGACCTCAGGTGATAAAAGAATAAACATGGATGGCCAGTCACATGTTTCATCACTGAACGAAAAAAAAAACATAGGCATGTTCCATGTAAAAACACATGCATGGAAATGTTCATGGAGGTGTTAAGTTATTAAAAGTATTTGTGAGATGCGGACATAGTCTTTCTAATGAATTTGGGCCAGCAAAACTTGAATATGCTCCTATGGACTAAATTCAATATGTAAATGCATCACAATTATCAAACATGTAGGGTAAACTTTAAAGGTAGAAATGAATCCTTTAACTCTTCTTGAAAAGCCTTCCAGGTGTGCGGACAATCTGCACTATGACAAAGATCATTCCACCATTGCTACGCTTTACCTACTAAATAGTTAGTGGCAAACTCGATTTTCTTATTTTCTGAATATAACTCATCGGAAAAGAAATCGTTGAATATGGATAGTCATGATAAGACAAAGCGGCCATCTTTTCGTCCGTCGAATTGAAGCATAGCATAACGTCCTTGTATGGCTTGTTGAAGTGCTTGAAGTTCTTGGTTCATAATCTCTAACTCTTGCTTGAATGAAAATGCAGGTAAAGGTGAATTACAGAAATCTTCCATGGTGCTCTTGGACCCTTGCTCTCAACCTTGCTTGGTATCTTGAACACTCAATCAAGTGCCACCCAAGGATTTTGAAGGAATTCACACTTCCAAGCTAGCTCATTGGAAAGTTTGTTCCGAGAGCTTTCCAACGGTATATTACGTGCCTCAATCCGACCTACGGATTGAGAGATACACTTGATTCTTTATTAGGTCCAATCTTGAAATAGACGCGCGCGCCTTCCACAAGTAATAAAGAGAGAGAACTTGAGTACAACTCCAAGAGATGGTGGAGTGGTCAAAGTACTTCCCTTCAAAGTAGGAGGTTGTGGGTTCAAATCCTCCTACCTTAGGGACTCTAAACCTCTCTATTACCACTCAAAAATTAAAATTGCCTCGTGCGTAGCCAACGGCTGCCAACGGTCGCCAAGGGAGCCTTGGGTGCCAATGTTGCCAATGTATTGCCTAAGTTATTGCCTTAGTCGACGCCTTGGAGTAAGCCAAAGGAGAAGACGTAGAGCCGAAGGAGAAGACGTAGGTGAAAACGTAGGTGAAAACGTAGGTTCTGGAATAGGAACAGAAACCGAAACCGAAACAGAAACGGAAACGGAGACGGAGACGGAGACAGAGATGGAGATGGAGACGGAGATGGAGATGGAAATGGAAATGAAGATGGAATCGGAATTCAGAATCGCGAATAGAGAACAGAACCCTCTGTATTGACGCGTGCTGGAGACGGAGACGGAGATGGAAATGGAAATGAAGATGGAATCGGAATTCAGAATCGCGAACAGAGAACAGAATCCTCTGTATTGATGCGTGCCTAGCTCTGATACCACTGTTGTCAAGATCTTGCTCACGCTCAAACAGAGGTTACGAATGCAGAAAAACACACCCAAGAATAAACGCAACAAGAGACGAGAAAGTACGCAGATTGAGTGCAATCTCCCCCCATGCACTCTATTTCGACAGTCCACAGAGTGCATGTATTTATAGGACTTTTGATTACGTCAAAAATAGTGGTTACATGAGGGCGGCTTCAAAAAGCAGGCGTGAAACTAAAAGTTGGTAACTTTTACAGAAAGCCATTGCTTTTAATAACAGAAACTGCGGTCTACAACGACCATTATTCTAACCATTACTTTTCTAACAATAGAACCTTCTACGCAGGTTTATTTACAAGCTAAATAATAATTATTTCGGATTATTGATGTCCACCCTTTCACGCCTTGCACGCTCCTCACGAACCTTCAGCTGCTATATCAAAAACATCAAAAAAACATATTAATACATTAATAATTTAACATTTTAACAATGCCTTGTTCAATAATATACAACAATCTTGGGACTGAATTCATCTACACACATGAGTGTATCTACATGACAAAGTAGAAACACAATGAGAAATTATTGGAAATGTTCGAGGTGATAGATTCTAAGCCTATGCAGACACCTATAAATGTCAATGTCTCATTATAGTCACAAGTAGATTCATGACCATTTGATGCTACATTATATAGTCAAAGATTTGGTTGCTTGATATATCTATGTAATACACGTCTAGAGAGACAGAAGGAGTTTTGTAGGTTATTAGACCAAGTATCATTTTGAAATTCAAGGGGGGGTTGTTGGAACGAATTTCAAGTTGGCCAACCAAAATATGATGAATATTTTGTATATCTCTTCATTACCAAAAGTGGTGAGAAGGAATGGCTAAGGTGAATGCCTTTCAAACCTTCCACTTGAGTTGAAATCTGATAGGCTGCATTTTTAAACCAAAGTTTTTTTGAAAGCATTCATTACTTTTATTACAATGAAAAGCATGTAATAATTTTTTATGATTTTTTTTGTTGAAAACGCAGGGACCTCGATTGTCTTTGTTTTTTAGCAATGTATTTTTTTTTGGGAGATCATAGCTTTATAATTTTCATGAGATAGAAAAACTATATAACAAGTGACCTATGATCGCTTTGATCCAATCACTCAAGGAGTAATCAACTCAAGCTCAATGCAAGTTGAAGGATATATTGGAGGTGATCAACTAGGAGGAAGTGTTATCACACACTTGAAGGAGATGTGCTCTACATCTGGAGACATCTGGAGGATTTCAGCACATACTATGAGTAACGAGTTTACATCTATGCCCACTTATGCATTGACTAGTTTCTGATTTAGATCATCAGAATTTGGGTTTGCTGTAAAATAGTTCTAAATTGTTCATATTCTCCATATTCTCTCCCTCACACACACACACACACACTTTTCATACCCCTTATGTACGCAATCTCTTGTATCTAGTTGCTCTTTGTGTCTAGACTTAGATATTGTCATTTTGTATCATATTCCCACATTGTAATTTGACATTGGAATAGATAGTGTAGGTGGTCATCTTAGCTTACCGTTACACTCGGAAAATCTTCTCTCTTGTCTCTCTATCTCTCACTCATCTATTTTTGAGTCTTAAGGTGTGTATGCTAAGGTTCATGTGTTGAAAGATCCTGTAAACATGTGATTAATTTTTGTTGAGGCCCACCCCACTTCCAACATGGTGTGCCTAGCATTTATGAGATCTATTTGTATCATAAGTGGTGTTCATTAAAAACTATTATTAGGTGTTTGCAATCTTTTTTTGTGTAAAAAGTATGTCTATATGGACTACGGTTTAAAACTACACAGTGAGTACTTGTTTGGAGGAGAAAAAAGACATGAACAATTCAAGCAATTAGAGCAGTTAGAGAACCTCCAATGGCTGTAATTGCTTGAGTTCATCATGTATTATATTTTCTCCATTGTTTTCCTTTTTGATATATTTCTTCCCTCAAATGCTATATCTAGATTTTTTATCTCTTAACTCATGTACGTGGCCTATATAAGATCCATTTTCTAAAGTTGTAATCATTGGTATTGTTTGGGAGAAACAAATGATTGATGTAAAAGACAAAATAAAGCCACTATGAAATTGAACGGATAGCAATCATTGAAAACCCAAAATAAGTTAAAAAATGGATTAAGCACATTCAAGATGTTTTGTCTTTTCATGCAAGATATAATATAATTATTTTTGGTGGACAAAGGAATTTCAACGATGATTATTATGTTTTCAAAGGTTAGAATTCGATCACTTTATGTAGGAGGTAAACAATACAAGATAATGTTTTCTCTCATCTTATGTTTACCACTACACCATCAATTGAGAATCTAAATTGAAGTAAAACCTCTTCAAGATAATCTAAAATCTCTTGAATATTTTTGAGTTTCCAATCCATAGTGAGAGTTATTCTCTTAGGTTGAAAATATGCATGCATTATTACTTCTTATTCGAATTCTGGATAGTTCTGGTCTCAATCCAAGGGTATCTAGTCTTTAATTTTTTTTTCCACTTTCTATAGTCATATCCTAACACTAGGGACTATAGAGATATCTAATTTGAAAGTGAAAGCAAATTGTGGCTTGCTTTATATAAAATTATGTCCTAAACTTCTTTTCTATTTGAGTTCTTACCTAAAACATAAAAAAATCTATAAAATTGAAAATCTCGTAGTCTACCACATTGTTCTTTCCCTATAAAGTCGTGTTTTTGAACCGTGTCATCAAAACATGAAGAGGCGAAAACCATTGAATCTAGATTCTCTGAGAAATTGAGGTTGGTGACATGGCCCTTTCAATGTCACCTTTGATCTTGATTTGAATACTTTAAACTATTCATTGATCAAGAGATTCCCAATCTAATGAAGAAATGGTAGAAGTTAAGAGATCTATAAGCTCTCCATATGCATTCCCTTTTAATGGTACCTGATAATCTACAAAATAGAGAAATAATTGTATGCGATTGAAGCATATAGCAGATTTGTTTCCATATATTACTTCTGTAGAATCCTTATAAATCAATTTGAATGTTCCTATTAAACATTTGGCAGTTGGTACTTGGAATTTTCCAACATTGTTTTACTTAGACAGGGAAATTTCCAATGCACTATATAGCACTGAAAATGGATAAATAGACTAGGATATATGACCTATCCAAATCTACAAGTTTAATGGTGACCTTGATCCAAAGATGAACTTAGGAACACATAATAATTGTAGGGACAATTTCTTTGGAGCACATAAGTACAATGAATATGAAAATTTAAAGATAATAGTAGAATCTATAAGCTTTCAATGAAACATTAAACATTGGGTTTGGATATATAATAAAGGAGATACAAACTCTGCAATCTTTGTCTACAAAACTACATGGACATATGACTCGATTGGACTTTAAAGAGGATCACAAGTCCTGCTCTCTTTTTATAGCATACGAAACTATCAAGAAACCTTCCTAATATAGATAATTTTGTTGTAGAAACGTGGTTGGAGTATTCTATGACTCAAGTGCTGAAGTAAGCCAAATATGTATAGACTTTGAGAAGTAGTGACATCAACCTTCCACTAGGACGCCACAATAACTTCTATCTGACTCATCCATTTGAGTCCACATGTTCTTGTTATCACGTGGTACTTTAGCCATCCTCTATCATATTTTTGAGCCTCCAGGAAGCATTTTAAGATGTCCCAAAGGTATTTGTCTCTTTTGGATCTTGTATATTAATCGATACATAGAAGCCATGTTCTCAGCACTCTCCCCCTCAACTTCGAAATGGTATTTCCTTCATACCAAGAATATATATGAATCCTTGTAGCTTTGACCCATCTAAGGACTTGGTGTAGATATTTGCAACTCTATCCTTTGATCCAACAAAGAAATTAGCACTTTCTTGTTCATTGCCTCCTCTTGTGCTTTTTTCTAGAATAAGAATTAGGATTTGCGGCCATATGGATGTTGCTCAAGTTATCCCCATATATCAATGGTACATCAACGAGCACATTCAATGATGGGGGAAGTATCTCAACCCCTAAGCAACGATGAAGTGCGAATGACCTCCACAGGTATCCTTCTTTGACCTCTGCACACCAAAAATGCTCTTACTCAGCGCTTATGCAGAGAACTCCAGTGAGATTTTGTAGACCTGTAGTAGACTCCAAGGGCTTTTCAACAAAACAAATTTCACTTGAAATGGATGCTTACACAAAGAGAAACAATGTCTACAACATGAGCTAGTTGAATGCTCACAACTGCTAGTCAAGCAGAGACCTCACTTCACTCCAGCAAACTTTTCTCAGAGATTATACAGAGAATGAATCTCAAACTTATGTCAACTTTAGAGGACTCTAATAGCTACCCAATGACACCAAAATCATAGCAAATGGATACATAGAGAAGGAGAACCAGCCCTTACAACAGAGAGCAAAATATTTCCAACAGAGCCTACACAAAGAGAGAGATATCAATCACACAACTTCACTAAAATGAATGTTGCTCCCAGCTTACTCAGAGAATGCTCCAGAGAATTGGTAAGCATAAAATAGACTCTTATAGCTATCCAATGAGACAAGAATTACATCAAATGGATACCATATGAGGGAGAACCAATGCTAACAACTCAGGGGTAGAGAGTTGCAACACTGCCTGCGCACACACATAGATATGCCTACTAAAAGAAAACAAACAAGCAAGCAAGGGGGTTGCTTAAGCAAGGGGCTTGCTTATCACAACTCCAGCACTTAGTGCTCACTTTACATGAGCTAAAACTCCAAGAAGATGGCCCAAAAGAAGTCGGGATACATGCTCCTTTTATAGTGAGAGGTGTGCCCCTAAAATCTAGGAACTACCTTTCCAAATCAGCCTCCTAACTTGGAGGAATTAGTTGAGATGACTTGGGGAGTGGTTGAGTGACTTTTCTTGATGGAATCTCGTGGCTTTTGGCTTCCTTTGATTGCTCCACATGTCCATAAAAGATTCCCCACGAATTTTTAGCTTGAAGCTTGACTTTTAACATTCAAGACATGAAACAACTTTCTAAAACACATGATCTCATCAATGGCCAATGCTAAAACTCTATACGGAGTCTCTATAGAAGATAAAGAAAATGTAGGTTGTTTCTTTGAGGTCCATGTTAATGTCTTTTTCTGCTATTATCACATATCCAATTGTGGATCTTTTGTCATATTTATAGCGAGTCCAATTTGCATCACAAAAGACTTTAAGAGTTAGATCAGTCTCATGGCTATAAAATAATCCTTCGTTCATGGTACATTTCAAATACTTAAGAACTCTTTTGGTTGCATGCATATGAGATACTCTCACTTCATGCATAAAATATGAAAAATCAAAGGTCATATTACATATCTATAAGCATCCATATCATGCAGTTCATCATTTTCTTTTGCACTAAACTTTACATTCCATTCACTTGGAGTAGGAACAAACTTACATTCCTACATACCAAAACTTTTTAGCATATCACATATGTACTTCTCTATATCAACCACATAACTTCATCTCCATACACAATCTCAATGCTGTTGGAAGTGAGGTAGGCCCTTAGGCTCATGTCACAGGTCCATGGTTCCATAGTTCCATTCATGTACAACATTAATTCCAGCAATCTTCCATATTGACAAAACATGAACATACCACAACTTAATCATACAGATGATGAGATAAAGATAGAGAAAGAATAGACGACATGTGTAAGGTGTTACGTAAGCCATCGCTTACTCATAGTATCATATATACCAATGTTCAATGTACAATGTGGGAGCAAAATTCTCAACCATTCTATGTGATGAGAAATAGATGAATGAGTGAATGTACAATGTAACAAACATATTCAGATGTGTGGGCAGTAATCTAAATATACATGAGATGTGTGACCTTATAGGTTATAGAAGAGTGAATATGAGTGACTGAATGAGGAAGGATCAGTGTGAAACTGATGGTCAACAAATCTACATCTAAACTTAGGCTATGGAAGACCCTAAGTTAGATACGTGTGTGAAAAGATCACATACTTATAAAGTAGCATAGAATGCTAACAAGATTGTTGCCGGAAATCCTCAAACTCATGTGAACACACCTTCTCAAACACCTCATAAAAATATGCATAAAGCATATAAGTACTGATTCTCTTGTACCTATGCCGAATAGGACTCCTCCTGATATGAATGCCACAGCCTCCATAAACTTCAAGTAGTACCTGTGTGCATAAAGAGAATATGTACCTGAATACTTAACATAAGATGTAAATCTTATGTTAATCACCATCTAATGTCTTTGAAGTAGCCCGACATCTTCTGTGTAGAAGACAATCTTCAACCTAATATCTTCCTGTAGAAGATAATCTTCAAAATCATGTAGATGGTCCCATCCAATGTCTTTGAAGTAGCCAGACATCTTCTTGTAGAAGATAATCTTCAACCTAACATCTTCTTGTAGAAGATGATCTTCAAATACATCATGTAGATGGGCGATCCTCACCATCAAGCTGCTAATAATCAAGTCTTCTTGCCATGAACAAGAGATGACCTCCTCTCCATGAGCTAGAGTGTGAGCACACCCTTCATCTTCTCCAAGAAGAATCGTTAAGAAGAACTCCATAGCTGCTCCTCAACATGCTTCAAGTTAGCACCATGGCTGCCCCATGTCATTAGGAAAAAAGGTGAACCCTGGATGGGCCTTTTAGCTCAAAGAGTGATTAGTGATGGACCAATCAGAAGAGGGTGGTGGCCACAGTCTATACCCTATAAAATACTAGGCTGAAGGGGGAAGAGGGGACAAGATTCCTCTATGTTCAGGGTTGTCTTCTAGAGAGAGAAGAAATCTCGTAATCAGGCTGGGCCCAAAAATTCAAAATTTTTTAAAAGTTGTAAAACTCATCATAATACCATTAAATGACCTCCATATCACTTTTCAGGGTCAAAAGTGCTATTTTTGACTTCTAATTCAAAATCCGTGCATATTTGTGGACTAAAAAAGTGACTTTTTTCAAAATGACTCAAAAAACTCTATTTTCCCTCTTCAAACTCCCATTTTCATACCCAAAACCCAAAAAGTCATATTTTTCACCTCTATTCCCTCCATACCATACAACAGAAGCATTGTTTCTCCTCCTACCATTCTCCCAACTTCTGCAGCAATGACAACAACTCTTACTCCCATGGAAAGCTCCAGAGCTCGTAGGAGACCAAAGGACGAAGTTCACACAATGACGTGCCACAACATCAAAACAATGGAAGGAAGTTGGCTACCACAAGAGTTTTGCAAAGGTGCATGGGTGTACATGCAGCCATCTGGACTTGGTCCTCATCGTGTTCGAGATCGTGGAAATTTGGATCTTCATTGGAAAGGTAAGCTCTTAGGCTTCAAGCAGCAAACACATGGTGGGATGGTTGCTATTGTACAACATGTCTTCACAGTTTCAACCATGAAGTTAGAAAACTCCAATAGAATTAGATATCCAATCCATTGTGAGTATTTCTATTTTCTCAATGCTTCATGGTGTTAAATGTCTTAATTACTCATCTCATATGTTTTTCATTGCTACAGTCATATTTCCTTCTAGTTTAGTGGAAGAGCAACCACTTCATAGTCTCACAGGAACTTTCAAAGCATTACATGCAGACATTGGGGCATTAGTGTTTCCAGATGTACCTCCTGCTAAACTTATTCGTGAAAGGATCTTCTTTTACACTCACGAGTACATTGTTCCTTCCACAGATGGTGAATATGGAAGGTTGGAGATTATCAAAGTTGACTCTCTTCTTAGTTTAGAGTGGCCAAAACCTGATTTTTGGTCCATATCATCTTTCAAGCGTAAGATGGTGATGGACATACATAACTCTTTGAAATTCACACGCGTATCTAGATCAATAGGTCTTCATTGGACTCTACCAATCCATTGCTTTGTTTTCATATTTCAAGGCATTCCTTTTGTAGAAACTCCTACAATGTTCCTATGTAAAGATATTACATACGAAGCAGTAGAAGGATTGTTAGGGGAAAACTGGGGTTATGTAGAAGGATTGTCAAAAGGGGATAGATATCGTTGTAGAATTGGTGACACAGGTATAGGGTTTCGCTATTTAAAACATCGCACCTCATTGTACATCAGATTTTATTATGATCGTTGGATGTGTAAACTAGGAGAGTGGATACCTTTGCAAAGCTCGGAGGGATC
This sequence comes from Ceratopteris richardii, assembly GCA_020310875.1. Classification (NCBI taxonomy): domain Eukaryota; kingdom Viridiplantae; phylum Streptophyta; class Polypodiopsida; order Polypodiales; family Pteridaceae; genus Ceratopteris; species Ceratopteris richardii. Next base: position 26,765,484 of record CM035443.1, on the reverse strand, counting down.
TTTAGCTTCATTTGAAATTAATGTGAAGTTACCAAACAATGATATGGAGGTGGTTTTAGTTAATCAACATTGGAACTTGGCCAACTTGAGAGAGCACTTACTTATCATGGGATATGATGATCTTCATGATTTAAAATTTCGAATACGAGGGAACAAGGTAAGAGTTGTATTCTATCACTATTGTTCATGATTTGAAAATGTTTTACTCTTTTATGAATTGTCCACAGATTGGAAAGAGATTGGAAGACAAAATCAAGGTTCTTGCAGATTGGAGCATGGATGGAACTGACATTTCATTGTCATAACTCTTTTTTGTAAAGATACTGTGAAACCTGTAAACAAACCTATTTTTGCAATGAAAAATTTTTCACATTTGCTTCAAGGATATTTTGGCCACATTCTAGTTGTATCTGTAAATTCTCAAGGTTTTTCTTGAAAGAGCATTCTTATTGTTTATTTCCTTTGATGTGATCTCGAATGTCAAAGTTTTCCTTTTCAAGACTCTTATGTTTTAATTTAAGGAAAAGTCACTTCTATGAAAAAGTGGGACCCATCACTTAAAAATTCTAGAAAAGTTATAAATAGGAGTCCTCTCTCCTCATTTCTCACTTTTGCAACCACATTGAGTGTTAGAACAGTCTGCATTTGCAAGCTATGGCTTCCACCTCTGTACCTACTAAGAGTGCACGCCACAAGTTTCTAGAATTTTTGGAGGATTCAGATTACAAAGGTCAACATGACCTATATGATCTTCTCTCCAAGGTTCCTGACCTCCATGGAACCGTGCAAATGAATGCCGATGCTTTGGAGGAGCTACTTCAATATATGCAAGTTCATATATTGCGTTTCTCCATTGAAATACCACCATATGATGGAACTTGGGTTCCATGTGACCTTCTCACCTACATTCACAAAGGTGATGAGGCTTTTGCAAAACGATTGAAACGGTTCCAGGCAATTGCAGAGGAAGCAGGGCACCTTCTTGATGAAACTGTGCCACTTATAAGGAAATTGAATAGGAAACGCAAGATGGGTCCAAAATATCTTTCATTCATTGCTGCCACAATTTTCTTTGTGAATGAGGAACCAGAACCAATTCCTCATGAGATCCCTCATCTTCTTACAGGTGGTTTTGTCGAGGATAAAAAGGAACCACCTCAAGAACCCTTGAATCTCCTATTAGAGAGAGAAGCTATTGAGAAAACTTATCCTCTTGGTGTGGATGATAAGTTGAAAGAAGTGCCTAAGCCATCCACCTCTTCGGAGCCAGAAGCAACTATTCCAGAGGTGGAGATTGAAACTTTTTCAGTGGTTCTTGTCGAGGGACAAGAATATTTGTTTTTACATGATGTAGAGAAGGCATTTGGGCTACGGCTTGATGAATGCCTAAGTTTGTTTTGTACTTTGTCAGAGTGTCCTTTGGATAGTACCTCTGAGTTGTTGGAGAAAAAGTGTTTGCCATTTGGTGACTCAGTGGCCGACACAATAAAATTGGTTTGCAATGACATACTCACAAGTGAACATGAACATATCACAGAAGAACAATTTAATAATGCACAAGAAAGGATATTGGAATCAAAAATTCCCTCCTCACCAGTAATCGAGCAGAGTGGGATGTCCCACTCCAGCATTAATTTACAACTTCAAGAGAGAGGAGAAGAAGAAGATAGAGTTCAAGATGTAAGTATCTTCAATTCATGTCATTCATTCTTACAAACACATGCAGCTACTAATCATAAAACTTTGTGCAGGAGGTGATTGAAGTCGACAAGTTTGCAGCAAGGAGCGGAGGTGATCGAGTGGCTCGTGGAGGTGGCTCATCCCTTGCAAAATACATTGGGAAACTTCCCAAAGACCATTTTGTAATTATCCATAAAGAGTTCAGTCCTCAGGGCCACTTCATGACATGGTGTCTAAAGGCCTTAAGTAAATTGCTTTGTTTATCAACCATTACACAGGGGAGTAATTGTATCTTTTTAGTTAAGAAATCCCTTGTAACTACAACCTTAGGTTCCAACTTCCGTGGAAAGGTCTTAGGCCAAATAGGTATATCTCTAGGTCTAGGTGTTAGAAGTGTTGATCAAATAGCAAACTCAATTTTGACTTACACCCTACCCATGGCTTTGGAGCGTCGAAAGAGAGTCATTGAGAAACTCAAAGCCAATTGATGTAAACAATTGAATTAATATCAAATTTTCACTTTGCTTTATTTACAATTGTCTCAAGTATTTCTTTTTCAGTATATTATCTAAAATTCTTTTGCACCTGCATGTGATGTATTGATGTCATGTAGGGCATTGGGAGGACCTTTAGTTTCATTATTTTGGACTCTTGATAATATCCCTGTACTGAAATTTCTTTTTTATTTAAGGTCATGTAGGTCTTGTAGGGCATTAGGAGGCCAAATAAGGCCCTGCCACAGAAACGCGGGAGAAGGCCCTGCAAAACGTTTGCAGGGCCTTCTCCCGCGTTTCTGTGGCAGGGCCTTATTTGGTCTCCTAATGCCCTACAAAACCTTTGAAAGTGCATCAGAGGGATCATGACTAGTAAAGCTAGTTCAGGGGTAAGGTAACCATCTTGAAAATATCCATCTAGTGAAGGTTGAGTCTCATGTAAGGTAACCTTGGGCATGTCAGGACCTTTAGTTTCATTCTTTTGGACTCTTGATGGGATGCCAAGATAGTTGCTCAAAAGACCAAGATAGTTGCTCAAGATAGTTACCTTACCCCTGAACTAGCTTTACTAGTCATGATCCCTCTGATGCACTTTCAAAGGTTTTGTAGGGCATTAGGAGGCCAAATAAGGCCCTGCCACAGAAACGCGGGAGAAGGCCCTGCAAACGTTTTGCAGGGCCTTCTCCCGCGTTTCTGTGGCAGGGCCTTATTTGGCCTCCTAATGCCCTACAAGACCTACATGACCTTAAATAAAAAAGAAATTTCAGTACAGGGATATTATCACTAGATCAAAATGACAAGATAAGAAAACAATCATTCATATATGAGAGATTATCACAAGAAAACACATGGAAATGTAAAATGACTGCTCATGTTTCATTCTAAATAATGAGATTATAAATGGAATAGAGGAAAAGTGCTAATGTTTCATTGAAAATGGCAATATTTACAAAAAATCTCTTGTCCATAGAGATCAGTTACAAAACTTAGCTACGATCACCCCTAATTCTCCTAGCTAATTGTATGTCCTTCGGTTGTATAGTGACTCGCTTAGCATGGATGGCGCACAGGTTGGAATCCTCTAGCATTGATATCAAAAATGCTTCAGCTGCCTCTTGTAAAGCTTCTAAAGCTAGAGCTTGGATCCTTAACCCTGCACAATACCTTTGTAACTCTTCTTTGACCACCCTTGCAAAGGGTCTTCTAGGTATGAGAAGCTCAGCTGTCTTTTGATAGTGCCTTATCTCTGCAAATGCCTTCGTATATCTTCTTCTTCGTTGTGGTGCTCTAGCTTGTGGTGGTGGTGGTGGTCTTCGTTGGACATTTTCTTGTGGTCTTGGTTGGGGTGGTCTACGACGAGGTTGAAAGAATTTCTTCTTCCGTTGCACGCGTCTTGAGCTTTCTCCTTGTTCAGGATGTTGTTGCTGGCTTTGCTCTCTCTCTTGATCATTGGGTATGGCCCCCTGATTTGATGGTAGTGTCTTTCCCGCTACAGTAACCCTATGATTTGTAGGTATTTCTTCGTTACCCCATGGTGGCAATCTTTGACACTCATCACTTGCTTGTGAACCTTGTTGAGACACATCCTCATGCGATTCATCAAAATCATCATCAGAAACTACCTGTCTATGAGCACGCTCCTTCACCCTTCTCTTTGTTGGTCTCTTTGGTGATGGAGGCTCATCATATGATGATGGTGGTGATTGGGGTTGATTTATGGCCTTTTCCTTGGATTGCCCATGTTCCACTTGTTCATGCAACTGTTCACTCCCAGAGGTATGGCCACCACCTGTTTCACGATGGGATGCAGAGTGCGAGACACTACGTCGCCTTTTGTGGTGATTCATCCATGGTGGCTTCTGAGTGCCTTGCACATAGCTAGGAAAGTTAATGGGATCCTTCCTTGCAGTTTGCTTTGTTCGTGCCATCCTCTATAGTGCTAGAATGTTGAAATGAGACAATGAGTCTCCTTTTATAATGTTTCACTTAAAAAGGTTCTGTTCACACCTGAATGGACAAAAAATAGTTTAAAAATTAAAAATTACCTGAAAAAATTGCAAAGAAGAGATTAGTGTGTAGCAAACCTTATGAATTATTCAGAAAATGCCATGAATGTATTAAATGACTTCACTTCCATGATGAACCCTCTCGTGTTCTTGTAGCTCGCCATTGAGCATGACGTAAAGGTTCCAATGATGACTTCCATTTTTCACTAGCTAAGTTGTGTTGATGAAATCTTGCAAGTTTTGCAACTTTCGACTCCTTGGCTCGTTCCATTGCATATGTCCTTGAAAATGCAGTACGATAAAACCAATTAAACATCTCTTCCATATAGTTTGATTGCATTGCACCACCACCATGTCGTGTGTTCTTGAAGTAAACACCTCTAGCCTTGTAATGTGACTTCTCCATTCCTTGTGTACTAAAAATCTCCAATGAACCATATCGATGCATAAAAAATGCTCCATGTGCAAATAAAATATGCTGAAATGATATAAGTACATATAACACAATCTTATCAACAAGAAAATTGAAAAAATAAGAAAACTTACAATGTAATGTGTAATATTGCTCTCTCCCCAAGATAGGATGAAACACTTTGCAAACTCCATTAATGTATCTTGAAACAACTGACGGTCATTTTTGTTGGAGCTATTAAGACTCATTAAACCTACCAACTTATCTAAGCATGACCAAACCTTCTTTCGCCTATTACTAAGGTCAATTTGAGAATCATTATCAGTGGTGATCATGCACAAGTCTTTCCATAGCTCCCTGCATTCATTTTTCTTAGGGCTTACACCTGTTCTGAAAAATTTTCTTGCCTTCTTCCCTGTCATTGACACTTGTTGCAAACTATTTTGCGATTCACCAGGTTTTTTGACAACTAGAGTTACATTACCACCATGACAACCAATCGAATTAAGCAACTCTTCCAATTGTTTGATTGCTTGTACAGATTTATCAATTGGCTTCATGGAAAATGCATATTCTATGTGGAGCTTCAATAATCTATCAAATATTCTCATGAAAGCATGCAATGTGCAAAAGTGAACATTAACTAATGGAAATGGAATAATGGGATTCCAATCTTTATCTAATGTGTCACGGTTAGGTATTTCTAACATTGGACACCTTAGCAAAGGTCTATCCCATTCCGTGGAAGTAGGTGCATCTATGTATTCATCTAAGCTAGATAGTACTTTTTGTTGTCCCTTTGTTACTTTGTAGCCTCGAGTACAAAATGGACATGGATAACGAGCAGATGCACCTTGCTTGCAACCTAACATGCATTTGATAGTTTTTAAATCCCCACCCAAGTGCCAATCTATCTCAAAATCACCCAAGTTTTCTATGTGGAGCTTTGCACCATGAATTTGAGAAAGTATTACTTTAGTGATCCATGGGGTCCTACTAAAAATCCATGAAAGAACATCATTGGATTCTTTAGGTACTTCAATAGCACCTAACCACCATATTTCTTTCTCGGATTGAACACTATATGTAGACTTAGAGCTAGAGTTACAACTTTCATCAGATATGGCATTTCTGATAGCTTCATTCATGAGTGTCAAACTCAATCTCTCCATTCGTCGTCCCTTTATAATCTGGCATTCATCTAACTTCAATATAAACTGTAATTTGGTATTACAATCTGCATAAATTAGCAAAATCTTTATAACATCAAAATACAATGTATATCAAGGTAACAATAGTGCACATACCTGGTATAGTAGATTTGTAAAATTGAACCATTGCCTGTTGAAGCCTCTCCAAATCCACGAATATGTTGTTGTACTTTGTGTAAGGAAATCCATTTCCAACTGCGCTTTTCAACTCTTTTTTGGATGTAGATAAATGATAAATAGACATAGGCATAATATCCTCTATATATAAGTAGTTTCCAAGAATACTAGTTATATCTTCATTGGACATTGACTTCTTTAGCGATACCTTGTAAGGAGATGGAAACATATTCTGTAAAATACCTTCTCTTTCTAATGAATGCTTCAAAAGGTTGTACAATGCACTGTATCCTTTAGTACTAATTCCTGCTTCATCACATACCATCTGCACGTCTCTAGGAGTGATAATATCTTGTAACTTTTTTGTGAAATCTTTAATCACTTTCTTCTTGATTAGGTTTCCTATCCGTGACTCCAAAATACTAACCACCTGCTTGTTGGTCAAACAAGAATTTAATAACTTGAATTGATCCTCTGTTGTTGATGATGCATTAACATCTTCAACGAATGACCTACATAACAAGAAAATATATATATATATATATATATATATATATATATATATATATACATATAAAGTCTTCCAAAAAGAGAAACGAATACAAGCCAAACCTTATTGCAAAAACTCGTCGTTTGCGTGCTCCACCACCAATTGAAAGAGAGTCAAAGGATGTTAATGATCGTCTCCTACGTCGCATCCCAAGTGGAGTCTCTCTCAAGTGTTGGACAGTGTTTTTAAATTTCTCAATTGTTCTCTCCTTTTCTTCCATATGCTTTTCAAGCTCTGCAAGCTTTTCTTGTAAAGATATGATTGTGCTTTCAAAAGTGACCAACCTTGTATGATTTAGTTGATATTGTTGAATCCAATACTCAGTAATGGCAGTTGAATGTGTAGATAATCGTTGACAATAACCTAAGAGCCCAGCTTTACCGGCACCGATGAACTGAAGTAAAGTTGAGAGGTTATGGAATGTTGGATGGTAAGAAGACATTGGATCAGGAGGGTATAATGAACCATGAGTCCAAAGATCAATATTCTTTTCTCCAGCTTCACGACGCTCATTTTGAGAGTTCACATCATTGTTGCATTGTGTATTTGGAGCAAACTCTCTGGGCACACGAACATGGATACTTGTTGATGCTGGGGCATGAGGACGTCCTAATGTGAGGTTTGTAATAGGTGTCAACACCATCTTTTCCAACAATTAAACAATACTGAGAAAGAGACCAGAAATTTGTTTGGAAGAGATGCTAGAGCATGATTTTCTCAAGAAAAGTTTGTTTTCTTGGATGAGGATGGGTAACAGTGTGTTTTTCCACTGAGAATAGCCAAAAATGTTGAAATTTTGAAAAAGTCATTTTTTGGGTGAAGAGTAGTTACGGATTTGATGATGTGGCACTCTACTTTTGGAGGGATTTTAAAAATATTGCTTTTTCAAAAGGAAAATTAAAAACTAAACTCAAAAAAGGTCACTTCTGACATATATATTAAAAAATGAGCCCTTTCAAGTAAATAAACACTGAAATTGAGACTTAAAAAAAAAAATCATTTTTTTATTCCCATACATGCTCGAGTTTGATGATGTGGAAAGTAGATTCCCTTTCTCTCTCTCTAAAAGAAGAGAGAGAGGAGCCTAGTAAGCCTTAAAAAAAGCCTACTCCAGCCTACTAAAAAGTACCCTATTAAATGCACTTTGTCCCCTTAGACAACAGCAGAATGAGGCTTAATCCCTGAAAATTAGGGATCCTTACAAGGCCCATGCAGGGTTCACCCTTTTTCCTAATGTGCTAGAAGAAACACCACCTCTACTGAGGTCCAAGCTCTAGAAAGCTTGTGTTGATCCTAGGTGAAGGATGCATACAATGAGCCCAATACTCTCCTTATATAGTTTTGATTGTATCTTGAAAAGCACTCCACCAAAAGCATTAAAACAACGATCGCTATAGAACGAATAGTTTTATCGCTAATCGCGTTTTTGCTGTCCGTATGATCTTCATGGGAAAAGCATATTTCAAAAATATATTCTTACGTGCTGTCGCTAAGGGGATTTGAACCCTAGTGGGTCGGATAAGAGACAGATGACGTAGCCACGCACCCATCACATTTTGGTTGTACAAGGAGCTTGTTTAAAAGCTATACATGCTGTGACGCTGGCCACTGTTAGCATCGTTTCCTCTTAGAGGGAGTAGGATTGAGTTCTATTCATGCTAGAAACTGAGTTATATTAGACCATGAACTATGTTCTATATGACATTGTTTCCAACAATCCCCCCTGCAATGTCATATTGGTACAATCTGAACTGTATCTGCAAATCATCAAATCTACATCCATTTGCAAACTATCACAATTTGCAAACTGTCACAAGCTTCAAGCTTGTACTCCCGCCACTTCAGAAAAAGTCTTCTTCAAAACTGAAATTGACTTTCCTTCAAAAAACCTGAACTTGTTGAATATGAACCATAATACTTGAGAAAATATGCAAACTAGATATCCAATAGTGTATAAATCAAGCAATCACTGCTTGACAACTGTAGCATGAACTGTCTCTGCACCTGCTATCTCCTGTCTTCAAAAACCTGAAAACATACACTAGGATCCACATATTTGCATTTACCTTCCAAAAAGGTTTCTCAACGTACTTCTGCTGTGTCATGTAAATACACTAAACAAAATCAGGAACTAAATCCTGGAACTTGTGACTGTCAACTCACAACTTAGTGTATTATGAACACTGCTGGTTCATCTCTGACTATACTCAACTCAATATGAGTCAAAAAATCTATGATGTCATCATGTCTTCATCCTTTAAATCCTTCATACCTCTTTCCTTCAGAACTTGGTATAAACATATATGTGCGCACGTCTGAAATATACCTTTTTGAAATATCAAGCTTCTCTTCAAATAGAACTCTGGAACCTTCTCCTGAACAGGAACATCCTAACAGGAACTTTCTCCAAATATTCTTCTTCTTCCTTCTTCTTTCAAAGCTGGGACATAAAGAGAACCTGACAAAGGAAATATAGGAATACCTGAAATAGGAATACCTGTAGGTATGACTCTGTATTCTTTCACATATGGCTTGAAAATAAGTCTTCATGTTTCATCACCCCCCTGGATGACTTAACACTAGTATCCAGTATTCTTCAAATATATCAGACTTTATGAAATGTGGAACGTCTTCCTTCATAAATATGATGTTTAGTGATCAATACCTGTATCTGAAACAAAATCTCTGAACCCTTTTTATTAGCATTGTGCACATGCCAATAGCTTTCCATGTCATTCTTCAGCTTTCCAAAATCTAGAATAAGGTTAGCTGAACCTAACATAATAAAACCTTGTTGAAAGCTTTATAGGATTCATAACCTTCTGTAACATAACAAGTATCTTCTTCTATCTCTCTGTAAGACAAATCTGATAGAACCTGAATCTTTGACTTACTTCTTCCAATGTTAAGAATCTTCACAAACAAAGGATAGACAACTGAATCATAAATACTCAAGATCATATAAGATCATACAAGATCAATGATCTCTCCTGTGTAGAATCTGCTCTTATCAAACCTTCATGACTGAATGCATTAGGGTGAAAAATGGCCCAAAAAGGGCCGTGTAAGGATTTCAATTAGTTGTGCTTAATCGAGATTAAAGTTGTCAAATCCTTTAAGAAATTCCGTGTAAGTTCATTTAAAACGTATCTTATGCAAATTTTGAAGAGAGAGAAACTCGTATCATATAATCATGAAAAGTTTGTGTGATATCTTACGCCTCGAAGTTTGTGTGATATCTTATGCCTCAAAAGTTGAATTTTCCTCTTGTTCACGGACCTATATAATGTGTGCTGATGATGTTCTGCGCTTTTTTTCTCTACTTTTCATAGCAAGCGTGTTTCTCCCTTTCACGTCATTTTAGACACTTGCCGGTCATTTTTCATAGCAGACCATGGAGAACGTTAACCCAAATACTCTCGCTGAGCTTTCAAACAATCGAAATCATTGTAAAAAGTTCCATATCAACATTGCAGTTAGTCAGGAGTATGCGACGACAAGAAACGTATTTCGAAGGGCTCTTCATCCTCTTGAAGTGGATGGATTGCGAAAGGAAGGCAAGAAACATATCGACATATGGACAGATGGATCTGTTTATCCAATTGATCCACAAACTGGAAGGTACCCCCCTTTTCATAATCTTCATGATCTGATTAGATTTGTGGGAGATGGTGAGGATGGTTTACGAGGCTATTGTTCAAGGCTCTGGGATATTTCAAGGAATTATGTACAATACATAAACTATTTACAAAACACACTACACCAGAAGAATTTACATATGAGGGAGCTAGAAAACAAATTATCCACTTTATCTTCTCAATTAGAGTCTTTTAAAAAAATGAAAGAAACTCCTATAGGTTTGAGAATGCGGTCAAAACGAGTAAAACCTTTTTTAGATTTGACTGAAAAATCTGGCTAGAAAAAGAAAAGAATGAAAATTGTTAGAGATCATGTGACAAATGTGCTAGGTTTCAATATGTCGAGCAGTTTTGAGCGCATACATTTCTGTAATGAAATTTTGAGTCAAAATGATGTTTTAAGACTATTGAGACTAAATGAAAATACATGCTTGAAACGCTTTGTTTTTCAAAAACTCATGACAGAAATGAATCTTTTACTAAAACCATCTCAAATTCAAAATATTTGTGATAGTGTCGGAGTGAGTAGGAAAGGTTATAGAGCAATTTCAAAAGTTTGGTGTGAATTTTTAAAATTTAACAAAGTTAGAAGTTTTGGATTGCCTAGACCCCATCATGTAGGAGAGTTTCGGCTCTGCTTGAATAAGAAGATCACATCAGTATTTGGTGAATATAAACATATTCACGGTAACATGCCTTACGAAGTAGGAAAACAAAAGTTACATTTCACTTACAATGCATTTAACAACATATGGATAGATGTTATAAAACTTCAAACATACATGGTTCAGTTCTATAATATAAAAGAGCATGAATGTTCTGATCTATTGAAATTTGTAATCAAACTTGATGAAGCTGAGCTTAAAAAACATCAAAAGATGGAGAGAATAAGCATTGCACTGATGAACAAAGCTTTGGACTATAGCCTTGGGAAATTGGATACTCCATCTCTCAAAGTACAATCAGAAATGGAGTTATGGTGGGTTGGCTGTGCTCAAGTTCCATCTGAGAGCCATAAAACACTTAAATGGTTATTCTCACAGACAAACATTCCGAATGTTATCCAAGGGCATCATGCAGGAGAATTGTTGAATGTCAAAGACTACGGAAACTTTCAAGTTGAGTGGCATTTGAGTGGAGACCTAAAGACACTCAAATGCATGTTTGGTATAAGTGGGGGAGCAAATTCTAAATACCCTTGCTTGTACTGCATGCAAAGCCCAGGCACAAATGGATGGATTACTAGAGCTGAGGGTGAAGAGGCTCCTTCTAGACAAAATGTTATTCTTCGTAACTACTCATCTTCTTCAATGATTTGGGATCCCATACTTCCAATAGCATTGACAAATGTACACATATGTACACTACATGCAGAGTTAAGAATCATTGACAAGTTGGTCCGTCTTCACTTGGATTATGCATATTCTATCAAGCCTACAACTCTTGCAGATGAATGCATAAAAAAATGTGAATGTCTTCTTTCAGAAATGGGGTTTCATGGTGGTGATGTTCATCTAAGAAAAGATCCAAAGCTTTCACAAAATACAGGTGATGTTTTACAGGATGTCTCAATGGGAGGTGCAAAAGCAAGGAGATTCTTCAGCAACCATGATGGCAAACAACTTAATGCCATGTGGAATTCATGGAAAACATTTTGTGAGGTCACGACTAATGTAAAAAGCAAACCAGAAATAGCAAAAAAGAGAATGGAGGTGTGGGTCAAACTAGATAATCTTTTAAAGATCATGAGGCAGCAGGTAACATCAAAAAGTTATGTGACAGATTTCAGAAAGGCGACCACAGAGCTTATAGAAACCATCATAGAGGCATGGGGTGACAAAGACATAACATACTACTTGGTGAGCTCCAAAGATATTTTATTCAATTTATTTATTTTTAATTGAAATAAAGATCTAATGAAATTCTTCTGCTTTCCAGCATATTCTTCTTGTGCATGGTGCATTCTTTGCAGAAAAAGAACCACTTGCCATGTGGAACACCCAAGGCATGGAAAAATCTCATTATCAAGCAAGGACAAGCTTCTTTAGGTGTACAAGGAAAGGAGGAGGAGTAACAAAGAGCAATGCCTTCAGAGAGCTTTTTGATTGGTTCTTTAGAAGACAATTACAAAGGACCTCATGCCAAATATAATCAGAAGGATATGGCTATCTCCAGACAAATCATGTATCAATATCACAAACTAAAAAAGACCACATTTCAAACAGAGCTTTAATATTTGCAATGTCTTTTATTTCTTTGAGAAATAAAAGATGTCATGTATGTACATTTCATGATGTATTATGCTTTGAAAAGAAATATGTCTACTACCATCAGATGACTTTGACCAGAGAATCAATAACAATTACACCAAAAAAATTTGCAATGTCTTATATCACATTGGGCAATTTCTGTATATGTACATTTGTTGAGATATAGAATTTGAAAAAATCAAGTCATTCCTTGAGCCTTTTGAAAGAGCTTGGCTCTGGCAAATCACCTCTATATCTCAGGAACTCTTTTCTCCTGTATCCAGCAATGCTTTTTAAATCTGACACCCCTGCAGCCATTGCATAGCTTGAATAACAAAGAAAGTACCCTGCCCTTGAAGCATTGAGTCCTGGGGCATATCCAAAAATTCTGAATGCAGTTGCTCTTTCAAGCAGTAAAACTCTGAAAGCATTAAAGGGTATTGGAGTAAAACCCATGTATTTTGATAGAGTCCTCAAGCAGAACAATGCAAAGTCTGGCTCCTCACTATAGTGCTTGTGAATAACACAAAAAGTGTCTGGGTTCAACTTTGGAAGATAGTGGATAATAGAATGAATATCCACCTTTGCTTTTCCTTTCTCTTCTAAGGCTTTTCTTGTTCCCTTGCCCCTGCCAAGGTAATTGTCTTCATCCAATAAAGTTAACTGTGATAAAAATGAAAAACATGGTTAGATGAAGTGCAAGCACACTTTAGGAAACATGTGAAGTAACTTGAAACTATTAGAAAGAAAAGCAAGAGACACGACTGATGCAAGCGATAAGGGTCTTCAGAGAAATTCAGATTGCCGTTATCGCTTGCATCGGTCGTCATCAATATCTATTTGCAAACTGCCTAGAAACATCTAATGTTTGATAAATGAGGGGAATTCCCACAAGCAAGACATGTATTATCATTGCTGCATGCAACTCCTAGACACGACCGATACAAGCGATAAGGCCCTGCGGAAAATATCCGATGGGCCTAATCGCTTGCATCGGTCGTGATCCATTTCTGACACTTCGAATGGAGAACTTGGACAAATCTGATACAAGAAAGAGATTTTGCATTGGTCCCATCTCATATCCTTAACCTAAAGTTCTTGAGAATATAGTTAACTGTATACCTTGACGTCATCTTCCTCAAGTCCAAACACGACCGATGCAAGCGATGAGGCCCAGCGGAAAATATCCGATGGGCCTAATTGCTTGCATCGGTCGTGATCCATTTCTGACACTTCGAATGGAGAACTTGGACAAATCTGATACAAGAAAGAGATTTTGCATTGGTCCCATCTCATATCCTTAACCTAAAGTTCTTGAGAATATAGTTAACTGCATACCTTGACGTCATCTTCCTAAAGTCCAAACACGACCGATGCAAGCGATGAGGCCCGACGGAAAATATCTAATGGGCCTTGTCGCTTGCATCGGTCGTGATTGACTTCTGACACTTCTAATGGAGAACTTGGACAAACTGACACAAGATAGAGATTTTGCATCAAGCCCATCTCATCTCCTTTGCCTTTAAATCATGAGAATATATTTTACTACATACTTGACCTCATCTTCCTCTTCAAGTTCGAACATGACCGATACAAGCGATAAGGCCCAACGGAGATTATCCGTTAGGTTGTATCGCTTGCATCGGTCGTGGTCATTTTCTCACTTAAAAATGGAGATCTCGGACAAAAACTTTAATTGATAGAATATATCAAACAACATACCTTGACCTCATCTTCCTCCTCAATGAGCTCTTTTGAGTCAATACAAATTGTTCCTTTGTCCTCAACGACATCCAAGAATGAATAGCCGCGTCCAAACGAGTATATTCCAAGTTGCTTCTGATGCTCATCAAACTCTTCATCAGCAAGTTTTGGCTTCTCTGAGATAGCTTTCTCAAAGCATTTTGAAAGAGCTTGTGATGAATCTTTGAATTCTTCATTAGACAAATCCAAATCAAGACGCAAAAATTCCTCTCTTCTTTCTCCTTTCTTATTGATGAATCTCCTTGCAACTTCTTCTGCCTCAGCTATAGCTGCAAGACAGTAGTCCTCCCTTAGATTGAAAAGTTCCTGAATGTAAAATAGAGGTATGAAGTCTTTCCCAGAGATAAAGTAAAAAGGTAGATTTGGGAGAAGTAGGGACTTCTCAGACACTTGAACTTCTTCAGTTGGCTCCCTTATTGCAGTCTCTGCTTTAAAAGTGGCCACATCAAAATCTTTGACATGCTCTTCTTCTGCTTGGAGATTGATCTCCTCAACAATCTCCATGACACCTTTCATAGTTTTTGAGCTAGCCTCAAGTGCCAGCTCTAAGCAAGGCTCGTCTTCATCATGAACATTTTCCTCCCTTTCAACTGAGATATGATCAAGCCATATCAAGAAAGCAATGTTTAAAGGGAGCAAGCAACAGTCCTTTTCATGCTCTGGGCATAAATCAAGCTTCCCTGGCAAAGGGGATATCCTTCTGCATTTTCTTGTGATTTTAGCCCTATCTATTGGATCCTTCCCAAAGATGTGAGGATGGACATAGGTTTTCTGAGAAATAGAAAGGATCCTCCCATTGACCAACCCCAAGAAAATCTCCCACTCATCCTTAAGAAAACTTTTCGAGTTCTCTAAGAGTTTTTCAAAATCAATTTCGGGGTTGAATATGGTCATTGCATCAGGAAAATAATCTACACTTAAACCCTCTTGAACCATGAAATCAAGAAGTTTCTCTGATGGAGAGACACTAAGGATCTCATTCATTCCCTCCATCTAAGCTGCAGCTTCTCTTGTATGTCTATTAGGAGAACACAACCGATGCAAGCGACTAGAGCGAGTCAACGTAGGTCAAACGGCGAAAATCGCTTGTATCCGTCGTGTCGGCGACGAAAGAAAAATACACATGTAGGTGAGAAATTCTCTGAAGGTTGAAAGTTTGAGTTTGTGAAGAAATAGGTATTTATAGGTGAGGAGGGAAGAAACGGTCGAATGAGGTGGACCAATCACAGAGTGCCACGTGGCAAAGTGTAAGTTACCCGATGCAACGGATAGATGATGTGGATCAATCAAATCATGCCACGTGGCAAAAGACATTGGAATTCGCAATGGGTATCTGACGTGGACCAATCGGGGCATGCCACGTGGCACAACGGTCAACTCAGTTTTGGGACCTATTTAAGCTTCCCTATTCATTTGCTTCTTTTTTTTTTGTCAACACTTGCCAAGCGTGGAGGTTCCATTGCCACCAAGTTTTTTGGCTACTTCACAATTTCTATAGAGAGCGCTCTCTCCGTAAGGTAATGTGGACACGACCGATGCAAGCGATTAGGGACATCCGAGATTTTTGGATAACCCTAATCGCTTGGATCGGTCATGTTATTTAAATAGCATCGAGTCCTTGATCATACCTTGCAAATTTTGGTTTCTTTTGTGTTGCTTGAGTATAACACATTGTTACCTTTATTTTAACTTCTATTTATTGAAATATGATGATGAATTCAGGGAAGACCGATGCAAGCGATGAGTGACATCCGGGCATTTACGGACGACTCTTATCGCTTGGATCGGTCGTGTCTCTAGTGAGACAAGTTCTCTGAAGGTTGAAAGTTTGAGTTTGTGAAGGAAGTAGCTTTCTATAGGCGAGGAGGGAAGAAACGGTCGAATGAGGTGGACCAATCATAGAGTGCCACGTGGTAAAGTGTACGTTCCCCGATGCAATGGATAGATGACGTGGATCAATCAAATCATGCCACGTGGCAAAAGACGTTGGAATTCGCAACGGGTATCTGACGTGGACCAATCAGGGCATGCCATGTGGCACAATGATCAACTCAGTTTTGGGACTTATTTAAGCTTCCCTGTTCATTTCCTTCATTTTTTTCTGTCAACACTTGCCAAGCGTCGAGGTTCCATTGCCACCACGTTTTTAGGCTACTTCACAATTTCTATAGAGAGCGCTCTCTACGTAAGGTAATGTGGACACGACCGATGCAAGCAATTAGGGACATCCGAGATTTTTGGATAACCCTAATCGCTTGGATCGGTCATGTTTTTTAATATCATCGAGTCCTCGATCATAGCTTGCAAATTTTGGTTTCCTTTGCTATGCTTGAGTATAACGCATTGTTACCTTTATTTTAACTACTATTTATTGAAATATGATGATGAATTTAGGGACGACCGATGCAAGCGATGAGGGACGTCCGGGCATTTACGGATAACTCTTATCGCTTGGATTGGTCGTGTCTCTTACAGTGGAACGAGTCATTGATTATAGTTTTCCAATTATCTTTTTCTTAGTGGTAATTGAGTATTTTGCATTGTAAGATATATTTTATTGATATTTCATGATAAATTTAAAGACGACCGATGCAAGCGATCAGGGACATACGAGCATTTCCGGATGACTGCTATCGCTTGCATCGGTCGTGCCTCTGATAGTGGAAAGAGTCATTCATTATAGTTTTCCAATTATCGTTTTCTTAGTGATAATTGAGTATTTTGAATCGTAAGATATATTTCATTGATATTTGATGATAAATTTGAAGACGACCGATGCAAGCGATCAGGGACATCCGGGCGTTTCCGGATGACTGCTATCGCTTGCATCGGTCGTGCCTCTGATAGTGGAAAGAGTCATTGATTATAGTTTTCCAATTATCTTTATATTAGTGATAATTGAGTATTTTGCATTGTAAGATATTATTTATTGATATTTGATGATTAATTTAAAGACGACCGATGCAAGCGATCAGGGACATCCGGGCATTTCTGGATGACTGTTATCGCTTGCATCGGTCGTGCCTCTGATAGTGGAAAGAGTCATTGATCATAGCTTTTTGAGAGTAAGTTTTGACAGTGGAATATTCCACTTTTCCTAATTCCTTGCCTAAAGACTGATTTTTTGCAGAGTATGGCTAGAACCAAAAAGACAGCAAGGAAGTTGTACCCTGAGGGTCAGGACAAAAATGCCCAAGGGGAAAATGTCCAGGAGCAAAATTACCAGAAGGTTCAAGCCAATGTGCCAGACAAGCCTTCAAAAAAAAGGGTCAAGTACCATGTAAAGTCCTTGAGGGAAATTAGAAGAGCTCAAAAGTTTGTGGGATTGTTGATCCCAAGACTTCCATTTATGAGAGTTGTCAAGTAGATCTCAGCCAACCTCTGTTCTTTGATGAAGACCTCATCCTTTGTCAATGTGAGGTGGCAAACTCAAGCACTGCTATGCCTGCAAGAAGCTGCAGAGGACTTTGCTATTGATTTTATGAATGATGCCTACTTATGTGCTGCTCATTCTCATAGGGTAACACTAATGGCGAAGGATTATGTTATTGTTTCAAGAATAAGATATAAGTTTGATAAAGCTCTGGCTCCTATTGATCACCACAATAAAAAATTCTTCGATATTTTAAATATACCTCCAGCTCGAGCACCTAAAATAACAGTACTCATTGAAGAGATCAACGCTCAAGTCACTCATGATCATGAAACTAGAACTGCAGCAAATAGTGAGGAGGAGAGGAAAAAGCAGGGATTATTTACAGAGGAAAGTGCCATCTTAACCCAGATTCAAAAGTTACAGAAAGCAAATAAAGAGCTCCTCAAGAAAGGAGATGGGCAGGTAATAGTTAATGTTGCAATGCCATGGCAAAATGAATTGTTTCTTGACATTAGACCTGAAGACAACAAAATGTTGAGGGAGCTTCATGTTGAAATATCAGATAGTGTGGTCAACATTTCACTCAGGTATATCTAGAGGCCTTAAAATGCTTTTGTTTTGCATAATTTCCTAGTTCCTTAACTGCATTTTTATTTCTTGATTTGTAGGGTTCTTCTTCAACAATGTGAGGAAGCGGTTCAAAGAAAAGTATTTATTTTAGATCCTCTGGTGACACAATGTTTTTTGCATAAACATGGAGATGCCAAGTCCTTTCTACAGGATTTTACAGAAGAAGTAGAATGTGTTATTTACCCATATATTGAAAAGTAAGTATTCATCTTCATTTTGGAAACATATTTGTTTCATTTAAGAAAGTATATTTACATGCAACTCATTGACAGGGGCCATTGGAGTTTGATTATTGTGGACTTCAATGCATATCAAGCTCTTTTCCTCAATTCTCTTCCATCACAACATGGGAATTGCAAAGTGTAAGTTACTATACATTTTGTTGTTCTCTATTTTAAAGCCATGCCCCGTTTTGATTTTCACTTTACAATGCAGTGCTGCAAAGCTTCTCAAGATGCATATTGATCAGAATTTTCCAGGAATAGCTAAAATGAATGAACAAA
Organism: Ceratopteris richardii; assembly: GCA_020310875.1. Lineage (NCBI taxonomy): Eukaryota > Viridiplantae > Streptophyta > Polypodiopsida > Polypodiales > Pteridaceae > Ceratopteris > Ceratopteris richardii. Next base: position 26,746,854 of record CM035443.1, on the reverse strand, counting down.
AGCAATTTGGATACAGCCAAATTCATGTGCCATTGCAGAGAGACTCAACATCATGTGGCTGGAGAGTGATTGCAAATGCTGTAAGATTCTTGGAAAGAAGGTTCCACAGTCCTGAATTGAATTTATCAGACTACCCGGATGCATGGATCATCTTGATCAGAGAGAGAGCAATAAATAGTATCATGAAACATGCAATCTGCCCATATGATCCAGACTCACCTCCACCCCCTCCACCTGATAAAAAACAGTCTGAAGATAAAAAGAAAGGGCTTCCTCTTCACTCACCACTAAAGCATGGGAACAACATAAAGAGTCAAGCTGAAAGCTCCAAAAAGGGACAGAAGCAATAGAGAAAGCAAGGCTCTAAAAAGGATAGAAAGGGTTAAATCAATTTTTGAGTCTTAGATTGAAATCAATTGTAAAACCAACCAAGGTTGGAAGATTTATTTATGTACAAATTGTATGTAGTTATGCCAATCTTCATCTGGAAGATGGTCACAGTTGTATTGAACCTCTTGAGAGTTTAACAAAAGTTCATTGGATGGTCCAATTAAGTTTATTAATGTCACAATTATGAATGCATTGTGGGTTTTTTACTTCATTCTTGTTGGAAATTGTTTAAATTCGAGAAGTTACAAAAGGACATAAAGAATTAAGAGGACACGACCGATACAAGCGATATGGGGAATCGGAGAATCTTGGATTGCCCCTATCGCTTGCATCGGTCGTATTATCCATTTCATCGCTGTTGCTAGTTTTTATACTCGTGAGTCAAATCTTTACGCAAGGTCACTTCTTGAAGTCTCTCGCGGTAGTTTGCTAACACGACCAATGTAAGCAAAAAGGGCCATCCGACAATTTCAGATTGCACTAGTCGCTTGCATCCGTCGTCTTCACTTATCTCGTCTCCTCTGCTTTATGCCTTAAGACATGCTCTTCTAATATTGAAATACCAAACCTTGGATGGAATTTGCACCAAGTTCTCCACACTCTCTTATATTACTTGTTATGTGTACCATGATAATTTCTCTCGCGGTAGTTTGCTAACACGACCGATGTAAGCGATAAGGGCCATCCGACAATTTCAGATTGCACTAGTCGCTTGCATCGGTCGTCTTCACTTATCTCGTCTCCTCTGCTTTATGCCTTAAGACATGCTCTTCTAATATTGAAATACCAAACCTTGGATTGGAATTTGCACCAAGTTCTCCACACTCTCTTATATTACTTGTTATGTGTACCATGATAATTTCTCTTGCATTACTTGAGGACAGAAAAGTTGGATAGAATCAAATTATTTAACTGAGACTAGTGTGCACCTTTGATAGACTATAATTATTAAATTGAAATTAGATATTGAATTCTAGATCTCTTCTTCATCTAGAATTAACTTATGCAAGTTCCTGTATAATTATTTCTTAGTCATCAATTCACTCCTGCAAAAAAAAATCAATGGAAATATGAAATTAAGGACCTAAAAAATATCTAAGACATTTAAAATTAATAATTTAACACACATTGTTTGTAACCATCCTACCAAGAAAATTCAATGGAAGTATCAATAGAAGCTTCTATTAGATGAAGATACATTATGTAAGAATGTCAGGGTTAACTTGTTACAATCTTAAAGGTTGGAACTTAATCACCCTTGGTGGCAGGCAGCTTATGCAAGATAATGATTTCTCTGATCTAATGTTAACTATTGCATCATCAATTGAGAATCTACACTGAGATGATACCTCATCAAGGTATTCTAGAAGCTCCCTTACATTTCTGAGATTCCAATTTGCAGTGACAATTATTTTCCTTGATTGAAAATCTGGATGAATCAATACTTCTAACTCAAATTCTGGACAGCTCTCCTCTGAGTCCAAGGCTATCCAAAGTCCAAGCTTTTTTTTCCACCTTCTATAGTCATATCCTAGAACCAGAGATTGTCGACATATCTGATATGAGATTGAAAGAGAATTGGGACTAACTTTACATAAAATAATGTCACCTAGCTTTTGAACTTCTTTGCTATCCCATTCCCTACCTAAAACATCATCAATCTCTGAAATAGGGACTCTCCTATTCAACCACATTGTTTTTGTTTTCTGTAATAACATGTTTTTAAAGCATGCTACAAAGACATGAATAGGAAAAAACCATTGAATCTTTATCCTTCTCGAAATTCGGCCTGCTGACATTGCCTTCTAGATGTCAAATTTAATTTTGCAGAGAAAACTTGAAACTGTTGAATGATCAGGAGCATCCCAATCTAATGAAGAGATGCAAGGACTAGGTACGTGTACAAGAATTCCATAAGAACTCCTCCCTGACGGCACTTGATAATGTGCATAATGGACAAATAACTCTATGCTATTGAAAAATTGAACAGATTTCTCTACATACATGAGTTCTGCATATTCCTTATGAAGAACTCTGAATGTTCCTGTTAAACATTCAACAGGTTGCCATTCCACAATATTGGAAGGAAAGATATCTGCAGTACAAAAACATATGTTTCATTATACAAAATCAACTGGAATGATAGAAGAGCATTGTCAAACTTCACTTACAGTACGAAGGGAATTGCAGATGATTTTCTAGAACAAGATCCTTAGCGGTGTACACATGCTGTACTCGTGCAAACCAACCGCATCTCTTCAATTTGAAAACTGAGAATACGTCCCTTCCAATGGTTTCTTGTGTTGTCTCTTTTGGCACGCTTGACTTTATGGGCACCTCTACAGCTAGGAAGCATAGTAACCCAGTCATTTACTTTCACGGAAAGAGGTTTCCACAAAGAATCCCCTCTTCTGTTGTAAACCTCACATGAAGTTACGCGATTGGAAGGACGACGATAAGAAGAAGCCATTTGAACTTAGGAGAAGAAGAATGTTCAAAGCGAGAAACCGACGTTCACAAATTTTGGCAGTATTTATAGAAAAAAAGGCTTTGTACACGTGGAAACTTTTGATTTGATGTTAACCGTGTCGTTGAATGATCATGACATTTTGTGAACCCAAAAATATTTCGTATCTTCAAAAATCAATTCCTTCTTGGAAATTCGAGAATATGCTTTGTGTAGTGTGCAAAAGTATCTTTTTTTGCATCAAACCGAAAAATTGTACACTGAATACGAGACTCTTCATCACTTTAGCGGCGCTTTGAAAGAAAATTGTATTAAAAAAAGAAATTCTCCATACGGTTAAAAGAGACAGCAATGTTATATTCTTGTACACGTGGAAAGACGCTATTTGTCAATTTCCTTAATCTCTCATTAGCAAACAGCCCCTTTTCGGCCGTTTTTCGCCCTAATGGTTTGATTTACTTCCTGAATGTCTCCAAGTGTCCATGCTTCTCAAAAAGTTGTAAAACTTTTCTTCAAACAAATCCTTCAAGGAATCTGCAATTCCTACTTGAAATATAAGTGGAAAAACTTCTCACCTTGAGGACTCCAAAAGCTGCAAGTTGATACTTCATAACTTCCATATTTTACCCAGGTGAAATGTGATAGTACCTGCTTGATTTTCTTTTGGCTAATCTCCACTTTTCAATCAAGTGATAGGATATGATGGAACACCTTTTTGAATACAAACATGTATCCAAAAATCAAGACAATCACTGAAAGTAGATTCTCCATTGACTTGTACATCAACAAGATTCTGAATTTTCTGAAGTTTTTCTGAAAATACTGAATATGAGGTAACCTTTTCCAAACATAAAACCTCAACCCAAGTCTTCAACATCTGCTTACAAAAAACTCTTTTACCTCAAGAGTTAGATAAAGAAGAAATATACTTCTCTGCAACTTGTCATATACCAAGTAGCTCTGTATTGACACTCCAAGAATTCTTTGAGGGAACATATAAGCTGCCTGCTTAAAAGCTTCAACTAAAACATAACTCATACATATATGAGTTAAAACATATATCTGCTGCTTTTCTTTCTCTCAATGCAATTCTTTGTCAAATCTACTAAATCATGACCAAGTGTAATGCAAAACAAGAAACTTCTTCTTCTTTAAACAAGATGTTCTCGTAGACTTGTCTTTGGATGTAGAGGATAATATAGGAAAAGTATATGGAAAGTATATGAGAAAAGGAAGCCTTACTTTTCTTTTAGAAATGATGGACTTTCTTTTTCTGCATCTTTCTTCCACCTGATGATGATGTCAACATCTTCAAACTTCTCTTCCATACCTTTTGTTCTCTTCATCTTGAAGTAGCAAGCACTCTTGACTTCTTCAAACGAACTTTTCTCTTCCTCTAATGTAAGAGTAAGAGATAAAACGAACATGGTATACAAATGGAAGTGAATATAGAATCATGTTTTATCATCTCCTCATATCTGTGAATCAAAATTCTGCTTCAAATGTCTGAAATGACTAAATTCACTTATCATTTGTCTGAATGATGAATTACCCTTCTAGAGTTACCTTCTCTAGATACATTTGTACCTTGATATCCAACCAACTTACAATAGAAAATTGGCTGAAAAAAAAAACTCATGCCATCTTCACATTTGTCTTCTTAGATGAACTTTCTTGCCATGAAAGAGATCTTTCAAAACTCTCTAGAAAAACCTCTAGATACCTGTTTTGATGTAGCCTTTAACTTTGAAATGATGAAAGCGTATAAAAGTACTCCTTGAATTTCTTCAAATCTCTTCATAACTACTCTTCTAAGATATGACCTGCAAATGATAATCTGATAGTAGAAACTGATACCTGTGATTTGATGTTGATCTGATTCCTTCATCTTCTCTAAACCATTGTTCTTCCTTGAATTTGAAGTAGTCTTCTCTTCATCAAGTCTGGGTCCTCAAACAATACTTTTGTAAAGTATTTGCATACTCTTCCAAAAATATTCGGCTGCTAACAGATCATCAATTTCATACTCCACACTGATGAATACACATGTAACTGAATTGTCTAATTCTCAAATCTCTACTCATCTAGATTAAGTGTGTATGTCAAATGTCAAATATTAGAAGATGCTTTCAAATCATATGTTGTAATACTGGAAGTCTGGGAACCTGAGACATGAATGAGCCTTAATGCATTGATGCCAAAGATCTAAAGTTCTGAAACCAAAACCTTAGTGCTCTGATACCAAATCCCTAAAGCTCTGATACCAAATGTTGGAAGTGAGGTAGGCCCTTAGGCTCATTGTAGTACCCCTCCTCCTTTCCCTCACTCTTGCTAGGCATGCAGGAAGTCTGAAGAAGATAGAAGAGAAAGTCAAGCGTGAAGCAATGAAAAGGCAAATGTTGTAACTTGTAGGCCTGTAATACCTCTTCAAATAAGATACAGGTGGATGCTGAAGCATGCAAAGGAGCTTTCGGAAATGGTCATCTTGTTCTTCTTCTCCCAAACTTGCATGATGCTCTCTATCCTCATTCTTCATTTGGCATCAAAATAATGTTAGGGATAGGTTCCCTTCAGCCTTAGAGTACGAAGATAAACATCTAGAGCTTATGTTCAGATATGTGAGCTATCCCATCGTCATGGCTTCTACAATCGGGGCATTGCTACTAGGTGGAGATGAGTCTGGACTCTGGAGACTCTTTCTCCCTCACTATCTTTCTCTCTCTCTCGTTCCCTCTTTCTCTCTTCTTTTCTCTCTCTCACTCTCTCTCTCTCTCCCTCTCTCTCTTTCTCTCTCTCTCCCTCTCTCTCTTTCTCTCTCTCTCCCTCTCTCTCTTTCTCTCTCTCTTTTCCCCTCTCTCGGATCCCTCTCCCTCTCTCCCTTTCTCTCTCTCTCTCTCTCTCTCTCTCTCTCTCTCTCTCTCTCTCTCTCTCTCTCTCTCTCTCTCTCTCTCTCTCTCTCTCTCTCTCTCTCTCTCTCTCTCTCTCTCTCTCTCTCTCTCTCTCTCTCTCTCTCTCTCTCTCTCTCTCTCTCTCTCTCTCTCTCTCTCTCTCTCTCTCTCTCTCTCTCTCTCTCTCTCTCTCTCTCTCTCTCTCTCTCTCTCTCTCTCTCTCTCTCTCTCTCTCTCTCTCTCTCTCTCTCTCTCTCTCTCTCTTTTCTCTCTCCTCTCCCGCCCTCGCGTGCCCTCCCTCCCTCCCTCCCTCTTTCTCTCTCTCTCTCTCTCTCTCTCTTTCTCTCTCTCTCTCTCTCTCTCTCTCTCTCTCTCTCTCTCTCTCTCTCTCTCTCTCTCTCTCTCCCTCCCTCCCACCCCCCCCTCCCCTCCTTCTCTCTCCTTCCCCGCCACCCCCGCTATCCCTCCCTGTGCCCCCGCTGTCCCACCCCGCCCGTAGCCCCGCGCCCCGCTGCCCCACCCCGCCACCCCCCGCTATCCCTCCCCCGCTTCCCCGCTGCCCACCCTGCCACCCCCGCTATCTCTCCCCCCTCCCGCTGCCCCGCACCCTCCCGCACCCCCGCCCCCTCTCAGTTCTGCCATCCCGCCCCCGCCCGCAGTAGCCCGCAGCCCCCCCCGCTCCGCCCAGTCCCGCGCACCCGCCAGCCCGTAGTAGCCCGCAGCCCCCCCCGCTCCGCCCAGTCCCACGCACCCGCCAGCCCGCAGTAGCCCCCTGCCTACTCCTGCCCCCCACTCCCGCCTAGCCCCCGCCTACTCCCGCCCCCTCACCCCGCCCACTCCCGCCTAGCCTCCCCGCTACCCTCCCCGCCCTACTCCGCCCCACCCCGCCTCATCCCTCAAGCCCCCCCCCCCCCCCTTCTCACCTCCCCCCCCGCCTACTCCCGCCCCCTCACCCCGCCCACTCCCGCCTAGCCTCCCCGCTACCCTCCCCGCCCCACTCCGCCCCACCCCACCTCATCCCTCAAGCCCCCCCCCCCCCTTTCTCACCTCCCCGCGGCCCTCCCTGCCCCCTCACGCACCCACACTTACACACATCCCCACACATGCACCCAGCCACACACACACCCGTACCCACACACTCACACCCCCATACATGCACACACTCACACACACAAACACTCACACACACACTTCCACACACACCCTCAAAACACGCACACAACTCACACAAACTCACACACACACCCTTCCACACACACCCTCAAACACACTCACACACCGGCTCACTCACACACCCATATACACACACATGCACTCTCACACATATACTTCCACACACACCCTCACACATACACGCGCACCCACATACACACACACCCATACACACACGCACCCACACCTTCACGCATATCTCGGTGATGGTAGACAGTCAATAGCAGAGATGATGGGAGGATATCAATAAAGCAATTGTTGGGGCAAAGCATTTGATTTATATGACTGGATGGTCAGTATACACACGGATTGAGTTGATTCGGGACTCAGAGAGGCCAATCGAAGGTTCCAAGGAGGATCGGGTGAACCTCCTTGTGTGGAATGATAGAAGTCTTGTTGGCATCTTCAGGAAGGATGATCTTCTGGCCCTCACAATAATGAAGACATGTTGGTGATATAGCAGGAGAAGTTGACTGGAAAGGCCAAGGGCGTGAACTTCCACCATGCTGCAGGAGACTATGGTAAATGAAGAAGTACATGGGCTTACTAGTAGTGATGCTAGCCCACCTGTCATCCCAATCTCCCGAACTGCATAATTAAAGGGCCTCTATTTGCAATTCAAATCAAGGGAATGTTTGACCTACCCCTCCAATTTTGGGCATTCCACCGGCGCGTGATCAATGGACGTGAAGATTCGGCAAGGCCTCTTGGCCTATTGAGACCTATAAAAGCAATGGATTTGTGCTCATTAGGGTACAACAATTTTAGAGATACAGTGGTTCGTGTATACGTGCGGAAGTCCTCTCTTACACTTGGTGGTTTCAAGCCTATTGTAGGAGCTACTCTGTAGTGTGTATGCAGAGGGTAGGCTTCTCAGTGGAGGGCTATGAGCACTATAGTGTAAGAAAGTAGCTTGGATTCTTCTTTTCTGTGAGTCAGTGTTGTTGATTAGGTTCTATCCTCTTGAGAAATTCTTTGTATTGTTCTGAGTTAGTCTGCGTATCAGTGGCCCCTTATGCTGATGGGAAGAATCTGTTGTGTTAGAGTTATTTACTTTTAGGGTGGCTTGTTAGCCCTAAGCTTGTGGCTCGTTAGCACAAAGTTTGCACTCTTGAGCATCACTCTGCCCAACCTTGTAATCACCTGGTTTGAATCAAGAAGTGTACGATCTTCCTTGGTCATTTGTTGTCCATATTTCCGAAGTATTAACCACTCTGTGCAATCCGTGTTATCTACCTGCTCACAGAAATGTTAAAGGGTATACTTCCCTAAAGAGAACCCCCCTTGAGTAGGCGACGTACTGGAAATGTTAATTTTTAATCTTTACTCTTGTTAAAAGCGGATACCCCAGTACCTCCTCTACACTCATGTCACAGGTCCATGGTTCCATAGTTCCATTCATGTACAACATTAATTCCAGCAATCTTCCATATTGACAAAACATGAACATACCACAACTTAATCATATAGATGATGAGATAAAGATAGAGAAAGAATAGACGACATGTGTAAGGTGTTACGTAAGCCATCGCTTACTCATAGTATCATATATACCAATGTTCAATGTACAATGTGGGAGCAAAATTCTCAACCATTCTATGTGATGAGAAATAGATGAATGAGTGAATGTACAATGTAACAAACATATTCAGATGTGTGGGCAGTAATCTGAATATACATGAGATGTGTGACCTTATAGGTTATAGAAGAGTGAATATGAGTGACTGAATGAGGAAGGATCAGTGTGAAACTGATGGTCAACAAACCTACATCTAAACTTAGGCTATGGAAGACCCTAAGTTAGATACGTGTGTGAAAAGATCACATACTTATAAAGTAGCATAGAATGCTAACAAGATTGTTGCCGGAAATCCTCAACCTCATGTGAACACACCTTCTCAAACACCTCATAAAAATATGCATAAAGCATATAAGTACTGATTCTCTTGTACCTATGCTGAATAGGACTCCTCCTGATATGAACGCCACAACCTCCATAAACTTCAAGTAGTACCTGTGTGCATAAAGAGAATATGTACCTGAATACTTAACATAAGATGTAAATCTTATGTTAATCACCATCTAATGTCTTTGAAGTAGCCCGACATCTTCTGTGTAGAAGACAATCTTCAACCTAATATCTTCCTGTAGAAGATAATCTTCAAAATCATGTAGATGGTCCCATCCAATGTCTTTGAAGTAGCCAGACATCTTCTTGTAGAAGATAATCTTCAACCTAACATCTTCTTGTAGAAGATGATCTTCAAATACATCATGTAGATGGGCGATCCTCACCATCAAGCTGCTAATAATCAAGTCTTCTTGCCATGAACAAGAGATGACCTCCTCTCCATGAGGTAGAGTGTGAGCACACCATTCATCTTCTCTAAGAAGAATCATTAAGAAGAACTCCATAGGTGCTCCTCAACATGCTTCAAGTTAGCACCATGGCTGCCCCATGTGCTAGAAGAAACACCACCTCTACTGAGGTCCAAGCTCTAGAAAGCTTGTGTTGATCCTAGGTGAAGGATGCATACAATGAGCCCAATACTCTCCTTATATAGTTTTGATTGTATCTTGAAAAGCACTCCACCAAAAGCATTAAAACAACGATCGCTATAGAACGAATACTTTTATCGCTAATCGCGTTTTTGCTGTCCGTATGATCTTCATGGGAAAAGCATATTTCAAAAATATATTCTTACGTGTTGTCGCTAAGGGGATTTGAACCCTGGCGGGTTGGATAAGAGACAGACGACGTAGCCACGCGCCCATCACATTTTGGTTGTACAAGGAGCTTGTTTAAAAGCTATACATGCTGTGACACTGGCGGCTGTTAGCATCGTTTCCTCTTAGAGGGAGTAGGATTGAGTTCTATTCATGCTAGAAACTGAGTTATATTAGACCATGAACTATGTTCTATATGACATTGTTTCCAACAAATGCCAAGAAAGTAGCTAAGCAAACTAAGATCTAAAATTTTCAGTTCATTTCCTAAATTATCTTTGATCTCTTCAATATTCCAATTGGTCCAACAAGAGATTGACACTACCTGGAATTGGGGCCTCTACCACCCACTACTCTCCAAACAAGTGTTGGAGGATGGCGATCATGAAGGCATAACACATCTTCCACTCTCATATGAGACAAGAGGAAATCAAAGAAAGAATCTCCAAATATACTTTACAGATTTGTGGGTGACAAAAGCAAAGAATCCTACTAAAGAGATGGATATCAATGGTGTTGGGTGCAAGATAGATGAATGGTCCCTTGAGAAATTCAATTAACATGTATCGCATATAGTCACATATGGATATTCCCTTGTAAAAGTCAATTTACTTTCTATCCTTGTAAAAGTGCATAAGGTAATTGCACTAACCCCATGTGGAATTAGGAGGAATCAAATCTCGAATTCTTGGAAGTTGATAGTTGAGAAAGTAAAGCCTAAAGATTAGGACTCACTTTATGGTAAGAGTTTGAATTTGAATTCAAAAACTTGGCTCCAACTCTAGCTATAAAAGTGGATCAAAATCGCACGTGAAATGAGATTGATTGGAAGATGAATTGAGAGAGGTTTCTTGTGATTAGTGGGCTCGTTCGATAGCTTCATCACTATGCTCACATTGTGCAATTATACATTGCCAATGTCATTGTATTTCTATGTGATTTAATACATACACGTTGATCATATCTCTACTTCTCTTCTCTGCTATGGTCATCTCAAAACAATGAACTTCTGAGAGCTTGTTCTTAGTGCATAGTCGATCATTTGATGTGATTTAAAGTGCCATAGATTCGGCAAATTGTCTACTTCATAGCTACAAAGTCTAAATTTCATTGCTCATTTCAATCTCGAGATATCTTCACATTACTGCTCACTCATTTGCATACTATAGCACCGCGAAAATGTCCGGTTAATATTTCAACTTGCTAAGCATCATTCTCAGCATATACTTAATTATTTTTATTGAAATTAATCATTATTGGTAGCTATCTAAGCTAATTAGATACTTGCAAAAGGAATTTAGTTAATTGCTAACAGGTTGAGAGCTCTGTTCATTTTTGTGAACATGTGTAGAGACCAAAATAGCAAGTCTTGACACTAGTTGAAGTTTCTACTCATGTGTTTTGATTTAGTGATTAGAGGATCATGATCCAAAGCACATAGGTGATTATTTATGATTGTTGGGAAGCTCAAGGGGACCACTATACTCTCCACAACTTTCTCTTGGCTGGTGTAAAGCAAGGTTTTGCAGCACCACTTCATCTCTAGAATCTATCCACCATCTCCTCCAACAGTGGTATCAAAGCAATAACAAGCAAAATGGGCGACGGATTTCCATCATTCATTGACAAATTGTACAGAAGAAACTATCCAGCATGGTTCTTAAGGATGCAAGCCTATCTTCAAGGAAGAAGCTTATATGGATACATTTCTGGAGATGAGGAAATGCCAATATTCAAAAGCAAGCATCAACCTACAAGAGAAGAGCAAGAAAGGATAACTACATGGTGTGCAAAGGACAATCTAGCTAGGTCTTATATACTTAACTCAATATCTGATTTCTATTACCTCACATTCGGAATTGCAAGACCTCCCAAGAGACTTAGGAAGTACTTTCCTCATACTTCTCATCAAATACAAGGGCTAGGAAGAACCAGCTTTGGATGGAGTTCCCAACCTTGAAGAAGCAACCAAAGCAAAGTGCAACTCACTATGTAACCAAGATGAAGGATGTAGCTGAACAACTTGGGAGCATGAGAGAAGAGATAGAAGAGGAGCACATAGTAAGGTAGATCATAAGTGGCATTACATCTGATGATAAGTGGGAGTCCATCACCATAGCAATGGACCTATATATAGATATGCAAATAGCTGACCTCAACACATTGATGGGGCAACTCTTCACACATGAGAGAAAGCTCAACAAGAATGGAGACAACTCTAGAGGTAATCAATCCTCTACCCTTTACATAGATATAAATAAGAATAAAGATAAAGCTAAAGGTAAAAAGAATGAAGAAGAGGCAAGTGCCTCTCAAGTGAACTTCACATATAGAGGAATAGGTACTAGAGGAAGGGGCAGAGGAGGAAAGCAAGGCAGGGGAAGATCATACAACTTTTCACCTTGCAATATCTGTGGCCTAACTAATCACACTACAGATGAGTGTTTCAAGAACACAAGGAATCAGGGAGGAAGAGGATTCCATAGAGGTGGCTATGGACAATCCAGAGGGAGGCTCAATAATAGAGGAATCAATTACTATCACAACTACAACCAAATCTACAACAAAAACTATCAAGGAGGCTTTAGAGTAGAAGAGATTATAACAACTACACAAAAGACCAAGAAGATTCTCTACTGATCATGCATATGACATCCTAGCAAGGTAAAAATGATGAGCATCTTTTCTATATTGATTTAGGTTGTTCCAATCATGTGGCTGGAGATGTAGCATTGCTATCTGATCTTGAAGAACCTAAAGGGAAGCATGAAGTGCAGATAGCTAATGACACTAGACACTCTGCTAAGAAGATTGGAAATGCCAAGGCTTCTAATGGTAACATGGACCTTTTAAGTAAGGTATTATATGTGCCAACCATAACAAAAAACCTAATCAGTGTTGGGCAGATTGTTGAGAAGGGTTTATAGGTTAGATTCACAAGGCATGGAGCATATATGGAGGATCATCAACAAAGCATCAAGAGGATTGCAAAAGGTGAGAAATCTAGTAGACTCTTTATATTTGAAATTGAAGATACCTGAAACATTGCACTCTTCAATAACAAAGATCAAACCCTATCTGAAGTTGTGATATGGCACAAGAGACTAGGTCATATAGGTGAAAGAACACTAAAGCAAATATGTAGGGATCAGAGTGTGCTTGGCATTCCAAATGTGTCTGAGAAACACATGATTTACAAATGTGGAGCATGCCAATTTGGCAAATCTCATAGGCAACCATTCAACAGAAAAGGATACATGTATGAAAACTACTTGAAGCTTGTGCACAAACATGTATGGGGTCCTAGTAGACAGCCATCAATCTCAGGATCAAGGTACTATGTTTCATTCATAGATGATTATAGTAGATGGAGAATTCTTTACTTCATGAAGCATAAAGATGAAGCCTTCGCTTGCTTCAAGAAGTGTTTGTAATTGGTTGAGAACCAAACAGGTAGAAGCTTGAAGAGCATCAGATCTGATGGAGGTGGTGAGTATTTCTCACATGAATTTGACTCATTCTTATAGGATAGAGGTATAAAGAGAGAGGTCACAATACAGTACACTCTTGAACAGAATGGAGTGATAGAGAGGAGGAATAGACTAATAGTAGAGGCTGCAAGATCAATGTTGAATGAAAAGAAATTTCCAAATTATCTATGGGTAGAGGCTGTTTCCACAACTATTGGGAAAGATGGATGGATGATCCAAGAGACTGAGTAGGTACTGCTAAACCTCCTTTGTACCAGCCCTCTTTTGCTTCGGACTTGATTAGTAGACTTCCTTAGCTTTCCAATGACACCAAGAAATGGCCCATGTGCTTTGGAAATGATGTGTGCAATGATTGAATCAAAACAGATAACTTTGGAGGTCACAAACTTAAGAAAACCTTCTATTTTGGTCTTGACACCTGCTGGATGTTTTGCTCAGTGTGACCAGCACAGTAGCAATTGATAAAATTCCTTCTAGGGGTATTAAATTAGCTTAATAAGCTACCATTTGCAAGTGAAATGATGTAAAAAGATCAACCATGCTAAGAGAAATTAATTTAGCAAGATTAGCTATACCCCCGACTTTTTAGGATTGTTGCAGAAATAGACCAGTGAGCACCTCGACACAGATTTCTCTGAATTGGCTGAATGAAATCACTTCCAACTTTTCAGCATGTAGATGACTTTGAGCTGAATCCAACAAGCTTTGAATCACTGAATTGGGTGGAGTATTGACTGGGATATGCCCTTGACAAGTTGACAGACTTTGGAGTAGACAAGCAGTGAACACAGAGATGAATGATGTAAATGTATCTATAAATTAACACTTGTGTACAATCCCATTGGCATGAAAAGCATTGGCTTATGGTGTAGAGAGGTGTAAGCTATGATGTAGTCCTTACACACACTCAATGACAGTAGAATGAAGCTCGGGAGTGATCTCTCTTACCGCGACTTTTCATCTTCACTTTTTATATGTTGAGTAAGAATTTGAATTCAAATTCAAATTCTTGGCTCCTATGATCAAGCTCCTAAAGGTTTGGAGATATTCTCTCAATCAAGTGAGCTACTGTTTTCCAGGAATCACTTAGGTAGGTGATTACAAAAGATTCCAAGTCACTTAGACTTTTACAATGAGGTAAATAGATAATAAATCACTAGCACATGTTCCTATGGTTCTTGATGTATGTTGAGTCTTCATGATATCTTCCAAGCCAAATGTGTAGGCTTGTGATTTACACCAACAGCTCCCCCTCAAGCCAAACATTTTTGGCTTAAGTCTTCATCTTCAATCTTCAAGTATATCCTGTAATCCAATCATAGATTTGAACCTGCAAAGTTTGGTTCCATCCAAAGCTTTAGTTAGCAAATCTGCACATTGCATGTTGGTTGACACATAGGTCAGCTGAATGTCCTTGCTTAGCAACTTCTCTCTCACATAATGATAATGAACGTCTATGTGTTTGGTCCTGGCATGATAGATAGGATTAGCTGCAAGGTGAAGAGAACTTGTGTTATCTCCAAAGATAATTGGAGGCATTGTATATAAGCCCAATTATGTATACAAAAGCTTAATCCAAATTGCTTCTTGAGTGGCATTAGCTAGCCCTCTATACTCTACCTCTCTAGAAGACAATGCCACAGTTGGTTGCTTCTTTGCAGACCATGAGATTGGTTTGTCACCTGCAAAAGAAATGTATCCTGAAGTGCTCCTCCTATCATCCTTGCATCCTGCCCAATCTGCATCTGAATAGACTTTTATATCAATATCTGAAGTATAAGGAAAATACAAACCATGGTTCTGTGTACCGTTGAGATACTTCAAGATTCTCTTGGCAACCTCTAAGTGAGGTATCCTTGGCTTGTGCATAAATTGACTTAGCACACTAACTCCATATGCAATATCAATTCTAGTTAAGGTAGCATAGTTCAAGCTACCCACCATACTCTGATAACCTGTGATGTCTTGGACTTCATCACCTTCATGGGCACTTAGCTTTAGATTCACCTCCATTGGAGTGCTTGCTGATTTAGCATCATGCAAATGAAACTTCTTCAACATGTCCTGTACATAATTCTTCTGAGTGATGTATATCCCTGAATTAGTGTAAACTAATTCAAGCCCTAAAGAATATTTCAATAATCCAAGATCATTGATCTTGAATTCCTTCATCATCTGGCTTTTGATGCTTTTGATTCCATTGAAATCATTGCCTGTAATGATGATGTCATCAACATAAACACAGAGATATATTACCTCTCAATTACTTCTTTTAATGAACAAAGAAGTATCTGCCTTGCTCATAACAAATCCTTGGTCTTGGAGGTATGTAGTTAGCTTGTAATTACATGCCCTAGGTGCCTGCTTCAATCCATATAAAGCCTTCTTTAATTTGCAGACATAAGTTACCTTCTTAGGGTCTTCATAGCCAGGAGGTTGTGACATATAAACCTCTTATGAGATCCATCCATTCAAGAAAGAATTCTTGACATCCAATTGGTACATGTTCCAATTCTTTGATGCAGCCACACTCACCAACACTCTGATTGTTGGCATCTTGGCCACAAGAGAAAATGTTTCTTCATAGTCAATGCCTTGGGTTTGTGCAAAACCCTTGGCTACTAATCTGGCCTTGTACCTGTTAAGTGCCATCAGAATTTCTTTTCAATTTATAGATCCATCTGGAGCACATGTTCCTATGGTTCTTGATGTATGTTGAGTCTTCATGATATCTTCCAAGCCAAATGTGTAGGCTTGTGATTTACACCAACAACAACCACATACTTAATGAATAGGCTTCCATTCAAATCCTTGGATGGAATGACACCTTATGAGGCATGGAATGGTAGGAGACCCTCATTAGATCATTGTAAAATCTTTGGGTGCAGTGCTTATGCACATATACCCTCACAGATTAGAGGGAAGCTTGATCCAAAAGCTGAAAAGTATATATTCATTGGCCATGACCGAAACCAAAAGGGATATAGGTTGTATAATCTTACTAACAAAGGATTTACAGTAAGTAGGGATGTGGTGTTTGATGAAATTAATTCATGGTTTGAAGCTTATGGCAGGAAAATTAGGCTACCCTATGACTTGGAGAGTGATTTTCCAACTCCGAGTCAAGAAGAACCACGAATATCAGAAGATGTCAACCCAGAAGATGAAGAGCAGATTGAATTCAAAGCTTGAAAGTCCAAGGGCAAGACAAAGCTCAAACAATTGGAAGACATTATAGGTTCATCCAATCAAGCACTCAGAAGATCTCAAAGGGAGAGTAAAAAAGACACATAAGGTATGGCTATGACACATCACTAGTCACCAAGCATTCTATATACATGACTAAAGATTCTATGTCAGAAGAGCCTTCTTCATTTGAAGAAGCCAATAAGAAGAACGAATGGAGAGAGGCTATGTAGGAAGAAATTGAAGCACTTCATGAAAAAAAACACTTGGGATTTGGTTTCCAAAAAACCAAGCATGAAGATAATAAGATCTAGGTGGATTTACAAATTCAAGAAAAACTTAGATGGTTCAATCCACAGGTATAAAGCAAGGCTAGTAGCAAAGGGGTTTGCTCAAACCCATGCAGTGGATTATGAGGAGAACTTCTCACTTGTGGTTAAGATGCCAACAATCAGGGTTTTAGTAAGTATTGCTGCTTCAAAAAATTGGAACTTGTATGAGTTAGATGTTAAAAATGCATTTGTAAATGGATGGATCTTAGAAGAAGTCTACATGGCTCAACCACTAGGGTATGAAGACAAGGACAAACCAGACCATGTGTGCAAGCTAAGAAAAGAACTCTATGGTTTAAAGCAATCTCCTAGAGCTTGGAATGATAGGCTTGTCACATATTTGTAGAATTGAGGATTTGTTGCTAGCAAAGAAGATTCTTCTTTGTTCATAAAGAAGACTTACTCAGAAGTTATTTACTAATGTGTTTATGTGGATGATATTATCATTATAGGGAATGACACTAATGGCATCAAGCAAATCAAATCTTAGATGATGGAAGATTTTAAAATCAGTGACCTTGGTTTGTTAACATACTTTATTGGATTAGAACTTGTATATTCACATTCTAGAATCTTTATTACTTAGAGGAAGTACATTCATGATATGTTGGTTAAATTCAAGATGGAGAACACTAAAAGTGCAAGTACATCCACGGAACTCAATCACAATCTTAGCTCTCATGAGGGAGAACTACTTGAAGACATTACAAGTTATCAAAGGCTTGTTGGGAGTCTCAATTATGCAACCCTAACAAGAGTCGACATACGTTATGGAGTAAGTACATTAAGCCAATTTATGCATACACCAAGAAAACCTCACTTAGTAGCTGCCAAGAGGATCTTGAAATATCTAAAGGGTACCATAAATGAAGGGCTATTTTATCCATTCACTTCTAATTTGGATATCAAGATGTATTCTAATGCAGATTGGGTTGGCTCCAAGGATGATAGGAGGAGCACCTCCGGCTACTTATCTTTTGCAAGTTCAAAGCTAATATCATGGTCATCAAAGAGACAACCAACTATGGCATTATCATCAACATAAGCAAAATATAGAGGTTTAGCAAATGCAACACAAGAGGCTATGTGGCTCAAACTACTTTACATAGATTTGGGATTGCATTCTTATACTTCAATGACTTTTGGAGATAACACTAGCTCACTTCATTTGGTTGTTAGTCCTGTATATCATGAAAGGACTAAGCACATTGAAGTGCACTATCATTATGTAAGAGAGAATCTATTCAGCAAGGACATCTAGTTGTCCTATGTATCAACCAATTTGCAATGTGCAGACATGCTCACAAAGTATTTGGATGGAACAAAGATGAACACATTCAAGATGATGATTGGATTGTAGGGAAATCAAAGAGAAATAAAGACCAAGCATGTTAGGCTTGAGGGGGAGCTATTGGTGGAAATGAATCTAAGCCTATATACTTGGATAATTAACATATATCTCATATAGTCACATATGATTATTCCCTTGTAAAAGTCAATTTACTTTTCATCCTTGTAAAAGTGCATATGATAATTGCACTAACCCCACATGGATTTAGGAGGAATCAAATCTCGAATTCTTGGAAGTTGATGGATGAGAACGTAAAGCCCAAATATTAGGACTCACTTTATGGTGAGAGTTTGAATTTGAATTCAAGAACTTGGCTCCAAGTCTAGCTAGAAAAGTGGATGAAAATCTCACATGAAATGAGCCGACTTGAAGAGCAATTGAGAGGGGTTTCTTGTGGGATGATTTACCCCCTTCCAACATTCCATATATTATACACAAGAGAACTATAAATATCTAAGCAATTGAGATGAGATAAGGATATTTCAAACAATCAAAACTTCACAATGAAGCAAAAATGGATATATTAAAAAAAATAATGATCTATAAATATGATCAATATCATATAAGCTATTATAATTGAATTGCAAATTGCAATCAGCTTCATTAGAGGAGTAGCTCAAATGTTCGAATACTTCATTTTCTTTCCATTAGCTTGGTTTTACCTTCGATATCACGGTTGATGGAATTTTGGTTTTATTTGGTTTGCACCCACCTTTTGGTGTCCAAGCCCAAAGAATGGAAGAAGTGTTCTCCCAACGTTCAGGATCAGCAATATTTTCTCTCCAATATTTTGTCTAGCAATCCCTATATAGTTCTTCATCACTGATATTTTTCTTTTTTGAAATAGGTATCGAATATTGTATCTGAACCTTAAGATATGTTTGTGATTCTCTAGTTTGATTAACTTCAGTTTCTGCCATGCCAAGCCACACAAGGTACATTACATCACATGGTTCTACGAGAATGAAGTCTCCTTTTCTCACATCAAGGCATGGATTGAATTCTTTTGCTGGTTTGTTGCTCAATGGACCACAAACGTGTACATCATTTTCATCTATATCTTCATTATCAAATGTATTATCTTGCACAAGATTTGAAGATATGCATCCATTTTTTGGTCAAAAATTATGACAAAATGTATCCTTCCATATTATTTGAGATTTCAAAACCTCCATAAGGTTTTTCCAAAAAGTAATTACCGGATTAATCCATTTTCCATAATCTGAGTTATCCCCATTCTCTTCTAGGTGAATTTTCCACCAATTGACATATCTAAGGAGTCCTTCCATGACCCTTTCATTATCCTTCACATACCCATTAGGTGACAATAATTTTGGAACTCCTTTAGGAAGCTTCGATATGCCATCTTCATTTTTCTCCCATAACTCTATACCATTTGTAGGTAACCAATCAATATTTTTTGGATGCAATTTATATTACATCAAGGGTATCCCTTGTCTCATGTAGAATCTGAATGGAAATGGTTTTGAATGCCTAACAAGAGTATCTGCTCCATAATTTAAGTACCCTTTGACAAAATTTGTGAAATTTGGTACTCTTTGTATAAGAAAAGGTGTTGGATGCATGCTACGACATTCATTGAAAGTTCTCATAAGATATGGAAAACTAAAAATGGATTCTTTTTTGAGCTTTTCTCAAAATTAACTAAGTAAAGCATCAATATCCTCATGTGTATGTCCAACCATAACGAATCCAAGTTGCACCATATCAAATATCCCATTAGCAACTAACAAAGACAAGTATGCAAAGACATATTGATTCTTATTTTCTGAACCACAATTATCAAGTTGGAAAAATAATGTTCTAGGTAATTCCTTGAATGAATTACTTTGATTTTCATATGTGATATTACATTTTTTTGCTTTGTCGTATAAAATTTCCTCCTTTAATACATCCATATGATGATAAAGTGCATCAAGCCACAACACAGAACCAAGTAGAGACTTTGTGTAATTGACATCAGAACCCTTTAATCCCAAATCTCCATATAATTGACTATCTTTTTTTTCTAAGTTTCTTAAACACATTGAAATAGATGCAATTGTGAAATTTGGATCACCGGACCATAATCCCAAAGAAAAATGGCCATAAGCACATTGTCCATGTCCATGATTAAGCATTCTTGTTAAAGATATTGGTAATCTATCAATGCTATTAAGAGGTTTTGGAATTGGTTTAATGTATGGTATAGTTATTTTACTTTGATCAATTTTATCATGAATAATGCATAAATATTTATCTGGAACTAATTCTAAGGAAACTCTCCAAGCATAGTATAGATTTCTACATCTCATTTGACGTAGCATATGACATCTTCTTTGTGCTATATATCTTGCATGTTCTTCATGGTTTTTCCTAGATTGTAATTTTGCTTTTATTCCTATACAAAAGTCACATTTGGAAAAAGTACTTGACTTTGATAAAGAAACTGTTCTTAATTCTGTATTCCACACACTTGAAAATGTTGGTTGAAATAATTTATTATATCCCAAACTCTCTAATGTCATATTCACCTCTCGAAGAATATCCACTTGTTTGTAATGTGATGGAAGCACTCTTTTTGTTTCACAAGAACCATCCGTACATGTTCTCAACTTGTGTGGCATTTGATCTGCATTATTATCTATGAAATTGTGTATCAAAGCTTTTGCTATTTCTACATGTCTGAGACTTTTTCTAAGTATTCCATTATTCCCATGAATGGATACCTTTTGACAAAGTAAAAACTTTTCTCGTAGCCTATAAAATGAGCTCTTTGCGATACCATGAATAAAATACCATGCCTTGGTACATACCTCTTTTGCATCAAACATGAACTTAAGTTCATACTATTACATTTGTAGACCATATTCATGCAATCCACCACATATTTGCATCTATCTAAATAGCATTGACCCCAAAAGTTTTACCTTGCATCCATTATTTTAGCCCTACTAGCTACTTGACAACATCTCCGTTCACAACAATCATACATTGAAACCATCTGAATTCTCTCAAATGAGCACCTCTTATTAGGAGTGAATGTAGTACTTTTTCTATTATGCACTCTCATGTAACTTCATGTTTTCTTGTTCACTTCAAAATATCCACATTCACTATTTTCCATATGAAAATCCTCTTGTTGATCTAATTCCATTCGAAGAGGAGAAACAACTTGTATATCATCAAAAAAATGTTGAATATCAATAGCACGAGAATAATTCTTCTCAGCATCTACTTCCTCAATAGCATTGAAATTATTTTCATCAATGCTATGAGATGAGGTAAAGCAAAAATATAGATTCTCTCCAACTTCAAGATCTACATCCTCAATACCATTGCAATGATCATCTTCATTGCCAATGAGTTAAAGCCTAATTTTTGTATCATAGGCTCACCATCTTCTGTAATGATTTGGAGTATAGGCCAACGCACCAAATTCAAAGTGGAATCCAAAGTTGATGGATTCACAGTTCCATCCATAATAACACTTAGGCAACTTTCTCCCAACTCTTTGCAATTTTTAGCATCCCACGGATTTACCAAGAAACTAATAGCAGCTGCATATCTTTCATGCTTTTCATGATCCAACAAGATGACTCTCTTTCCTTTCCACTTTTCACTTTCTTCAAGTTGACAAGATATAGTTTGCTTTGTTGCCATCTTGATTTTTCGTATAAAAAGAATAAAGGAGAAATTAACGATGCTATTCAATTCATCATTCTTTCAATTATTGTAAAAATAATCAATTGAATTAAATCTAGAACATAAACATAATTTCCACAAAAAAGAATCCATATTTGCATAGAAAAAATCTTACAAATTTTAAAACCTTTCAAAATAATATCCATATTTGCATATATAGACATTCACTAATTAGTTTTGAGGCTACTTAAAAATTAAAGAAGCTACAAGAGTAAAAATCTCCAACTTCATCTTGATGCTAGCATCTTAAGAGGCACTCAAACCATCTTTGATTCGAAATTCATTAGAGGCCAAAACTTAAGTTCAACCCTTTTTTACTCCAAGTTAAATATCCTCGTGTGTTATTTTGTGTGTATAGACTAGCATCAAGTTCACTAGAGGTTCCACTAAGTTTTAATTTACATTACTCAAAGTAGAATAGAGGCTCACTTAAGTTCGACTCCAAATTGAATACAATTAAAATATCTTTATCTCCAAGTTGAATTGAAACTCAAACTCAAGTTGAATCCTCTATGAATCTCAAACTTAAGTTTGGCCTTCTCGAATTCTAACCTGAATAGAGGCTCAAACTTAAGTTTGAGCCTTTCAAATTACACATTGAATAGAGGTTCAAACTTGAGTTTGAGACTCTTCAACTCTAAGTTCAAGAGAGATTCAATTTTAAACTCAACTTACATTTTAGCTTCAGTGACTTGAAGTTGAATAGGGGTTCCACTATAAATTTGAACTTATCTTACTCAAAGTTGAATAGAGGTTTAAACTTAACTTTGATTCTAAATCTAAATTATTGGGAGATAAAACTTAGGTTCAAGCTGCTCTAACTCCCAAACTTCAATTCATGTCCGTCTGACTCTCAAACGTAACTTTTCGACTCTAAATTTTGAAAGTAAATGCAAGCTCAAACTGAATTTGTAGCCTCTTTGATTCCAACTCAAATATTACAAACTCGAACATAAGTTTCAACCTGTCTCACTCTAAGTTGAATAAAGACTGGAACTTAAGTTCAAGCCTCCCTAGCTGTGAATTGAATAAACATTGAAACTTAAACTGGAACCTTTCAAATTGCACATTGTATATAGGCTCAAATTTAAGTTATATCCTCTCCAACTCCAAGTTAAACTGTAGAGATTGAATCTTAAATTGTAACTTGAATTGACATCCAAACCTAAGTTCCACCTTCACTTAGTTCTTTTGAATGTAAGATGAGGCTCAAACTTAAGTTCGAGCTTCTTAAATTCCAACTTGAATAGAGGCTCAAACTTAAGTTCAAGCCTTCCAAACTACACATTGAATACAGGCTCAAACTTTAGTTCGAGCCTCTCCGACTCTAAGTTCAGCTGCGATTCACTCTTGAACTCCAACTTAAATCGACATCTAACTTAAGTTTCAGCTTGACTTACAATAGAGGTTCCACTATAAATTTGAACTTATCTTACTCAAAGTTGAATAGAGTCTCAAAATGAAACTTATGTTTGAACCCCTATAACTCCCAAACTTAAATTCATACCTGTTTTACTTCCAAACGTAAATTTGTGACTGTAAGATTCGAAAGTAAATGCAAGCTCCAACTTGAATATTATAGGCTCAAACTTAAGTTTTAGCCTCTCTCTATCTAAGTTGAATAAAGATTGGTTCAAGCCTGTCTAGCTCCAAATTGAATAGAAGCTCAAAGTTAAATTTGAGGCTTTCAAATTACACATTGAATAGAGGCTCAAACTTAAGTTATAATCTCTTTGACTCAAAGTTCAACAGGGATTGAATCTTAAAGTCCTACTTGAATCGACATCCAAACTTAGTTCTTTTGGATTTGATATGATATGAGTCAAAAGCTTGAACTTAAATTCAAGCCTCATATTATGTGACACAACAAACTCAAAATTTAGAGGCTCGAATTTAAGTTCGAGCATAATACTATGTGACACAACAAAGTGAAAATTGAGAAGCTCGAACTTAAGTTCGTGCCTCATATCAAATTCAGAGGCTTGAGCTTGAGTTCAACCCTTGTATCATGTGAAGAATCAAACTTGATATGATTCAAAGGTTCAAACTTAATTTCGAGCCGGATATGTCTTCCAAGAGTTCAGAGGCTTGAACATAAGATCGAGCGCCTTTTGTTCATCTTTCAAAGGCTCAACCTTTTGTTCATCCTTTGATCATCTTTTCTAATTCAAATGCTTGAACTTAAGTTCAAGACTCTTAGCATGTTTGGATGCCTAAGTTAAGCTGCTCGAACTTAAGTTCCAGCATCTTTAAGAAAAGCTGAATAAGTTTGAGCTTCATATCATGTGCCCCAAAAGACTCAACTTGTTATGATTTAGAGGCTTAGCTCTTGTAGATGTAAAATGATTTGAGTCAAAAATACTAGTCTTTATCTTGGAGAACCTGCAAGGCTCCAACTTAAGTTTGAGCCTCATATCATGTGACCCAACAATCGAAACTAGATATGATTTAGAGGCTGGAACTTGAGTTTGAGCCTCTTAGTTCTTTTGGGTGCAAGAGATTGTTGAATAAAAATGGCTTGAACTTAAGTTTTAGCCTCTCTCACTCTAAGTTGAATAAATATTTGAACTTAAGCTCAAGCCTATCTAACTCCGAATTGAATAGAGGCTCAAAGTCAAATTCAAGCCTTTCAAATTGCACATTGAGTAGAGGCTCAAACTTAAGTTATAATCTCTCTCACTGAAAGTTCAATAGGGATTGAATCTTAAAGTCCATTTTGAATCGACATCCAAACTTAGGTTCTAGCTTAACTTAGTTCTTTAGGATATAAGAGAGTGTTCAACTGCATAGGCTCGAACTTCAGTTGGAGCGTCTTTTGTTAAAATTTTAGAATAGATTTGAGTTAATAATATTCTTCTTTTTGCTCAAAAAGTTTAGAG
The DNA here is from genome assembly GCA_020310875.1 of Ceratopteris richardii. NCBI lineage: Eukaryota > Viridiplantae > Streptophyta > Polypodiopsida > Polypodiales > Pteridaceae > Ceratopteris > Ceratopteris richardii. The sequence continues at coordinate 26,722,226 of CM035443.1, read as the reverse complement.
GCTCAAACTTAAGTTTGAACCTTATATCAGACTGAGATTTGATATGATTCAAAAGCTCGAACTTAAATTCGAGCCTCATAATATGTGACACAACAAACTCAAAATTTAGAGGCTTGAATTTAAGTTCGAGCTTAATACTATGTGACACAACAAAGTCAAAATTTAGAGGCTCGAACTTAAGTTCGAGCCTCATATCATATTCAGATGCTTGAACTTAAGTTTGAGCCTCGCATCATGTAAAGAATCAAACTTGATATGATTCAAAGGCTTGACCTTAATTTGGAGCCGGATATGTCTTACAAGAGTTAAGAGGCTTGAACATAAGATCGAGCGTTTTTTGTTCATCTTCCAAAGGCTTGACCTTTTGTTCATCCTTTGATCATCCTTTATAATTTAAATGCTCGAACGTAAGTTCAAGCCTCTTAGCACTTTTGGATGCCTAAGTTAAGATGCTTGAACTTAAGTTCCAACATCCTTTTGAAAAGCTGAATAAGTTTGAGCTTCATATCGTGTGCCCCAACAGACTCAACTTGATATGATTTAGAGGCTTAGCTCTTGTAGATGTAAAATGATTTGATTCAAAAATACAATTCTTTTTCTTGGAGAAACCGAGAGGCTCCAACTTAAGTTCGAGCCTCATATGATGTGACCCAACAATCAAAACTTGATATGATTCAGAGGCTCGAACTTGAGTTCGAGCCTCTTAGTTCTTTTGGATGCAAGAGACTGTTGATTTTAACAGGCTTGAACTTAAATTTTAGCATCTCTCACTCTAAGTTGAATAAAGATTGGAACTTAAGTTCA